>JAGSMP010003099.1:0-21598 GCA_029286625.1 Parnassius orleans | reverse complement strand
GTCGGTTTGCCCTGCTCGTAGCATAATTATTCTTCTTCTATTTCAGCTAGGTGGCTGCACTGTCGCACTAATTCCCTACTTACTTTTGTGGGGATAGGTTTAAATTTTCTATAGTGCTTGCGCTTATAGTTTCTAAATTTCTGTTATATAAACCGCGAATAGATAATTTTACGTGACATGATTCTGAGTCGTTTATTTGGTTTCCTCCTACCCTTCTAGCATCAAGAGCCGGCCGCGCCCCTAGGTATGACATTATCTGCCACGCCCCGTTCAACAAGCGTCATTCTCGACATCAAGAAGTTGTGTTATTGCTACGCGAGCCATCGCTACCGGTAGGTTACGTTTTTCGTTGTTCGTTTTAAAACTTATTCCTTGAACAGGCCACTGGGACTCTGTCTGAGAAAGCCAGGGCGGACCGACAAACCACACGGTATTATTTTTAGTGAATATTAATGGTAACATTCCGCGTGATGGTGCATCTGCCGGGTTGTCAGCAGAGGGCACATGTCTCCACTGAGCAGCAGGAATTATAGACAAAATCTCGCTTGTCCTATTCGAAATAAACGTCTTCCATTCTGTGGTGTGGCGAAGCGCCAAACGACGGAAGAATCACACCAGGCATATATATCTTCGTCCTTTATGTGATCATATGCTCGTTTAACCTTGACTATAAGATGGGCTAATAATAAAGCTGCCATAAGCTCCAAGCGAGGAATGGACAAACAAGGTGAAATGGGTGCAACTCGTGTTTTCGCCAGTAACAAATATGATTTAATTATACCGTTTTCTATATGACGGACATATACATGCAGCGTAGGCCTCTCCGAGGCATTGGAAAACCCGTGAAGTTGAATAATACTTTCGCGATGAGTAGGAAATATGTATCTTGGTATGGTGATGTCGGATAAGGACATCAAATCCTGAATGAAGCTATTCAAGCATTGATAATTTCAATAGGGAGGAGCATCCCAATCGACCCCGGAAATCCACAACAACTGCATTAAATGTTTTGCGTATACGGTGACCGGGATACATCCCATAGGATCGTAGATCCTGCAATCTGTGAGAGAATAGCTCTTTAGTCATATTTTGTATAGAAACTGAAACACTAAAACTAAATTGATCAGACTGTGGATCCCACTGAGACCCAAGACCTTCGTCTTCGTATCCCTTTCCATGGGTGCCACTGGAATTAGTTCCCGCTCACCGTGAAATTGGTGATTGTACCGCCGCGAGTATCGGGCGAGTTGCTATGCCATTTTCGGAGTTCGAAGCCTGCTGTTTGACAATACCTATCAGCTCTTGTTGAAGGACAAGAGCCTCAGCCTGGTCATTTGCGCCACTGACAATATCGTCGACAAAGACCTGGTCTCGAAGTACCCGAGAAGCTCGAGGAAATTGTTCAGCCTCATCAAGAGCGAGCTGTTTTATAACCCGAAGAGCGAGGTAAGGAGAAGAGCTAATCCCAAACGTCACGGTACGAAGACGATATTCACGTAATAAATTATGTGGTGAAGTGCGCCACAGAATGCGCTGGTAGTCCCTATCAGACTCTTGAACCAAAATGTTCCGATACATTTGTTTTATATCGGCTGTAAGCGCGATACAATGTGTACGAAATTTTAGAACAACGTCAATAATATCCTTATGCATCTTAGGACCCGTTAAAAGAATATCGTTGAGGGAAATGCCGTTTGAACTTTTACATCCAGCATCAAAGACTACGCGAGTCTTGGTCGTCTCACTAGCCTCTTTAACCACGCAATGGTGGGGAATGTAATAGGTCGTCCCATCATTGGGAGGACTATCAACCAGCTCCATGTGGTTGAGATCCATATACTCTTGAAGGCACGAGTGATATTCGCCCTTAAAGGACGGGTTTAGCTCTAATCGAGCTTCAAGTTTTAAAAGTCTAGAACGCGCAATATCCCGCGACTCACCAAGAGGTGGTGCATCGGGTTTAAACGGCAGAGCAACCACGTAACGACCTGTTTCTGTCGACGAGTATGTGTGTGTAAATATAGACTCACATAAACTTTCCTCAGGAGTGAAGGTTTTCTTCCTTCTGTAAAGATTCTAACTCCCAGAACCTACGGAGGTCAATGTCATCGGAGAATGAGCTAAGACACACCTGGATGGGAGGTAAGGTATTCGATTCGAATTCGAGGTTGCCCACAATAAATAACCAAAGATACTATTTATAGCTATCGGTGAACTGGCTCCCCTTAATTACGTTACTTAATAACATGGGTTAGTATATCCGCTCCTAGCAGCATATCAACGGGCTGCGGTAAATGAAAATTAGGATCAGCCAGTTTTAAATTTTTATATGTGACCACCCGTATGTGGTGGGTACGCACGCTAGGCGTGCGTGAAATAAGTTTCGGCAAAATTAATGCTTCAACCAGAATCGAAGGTTGATCCATTCCTATGGGACTCATGCATACTGTAATTACACCCCTAGGGTATACTGGCTTATATTTTCCCAATACCTAATACGGGTATACTGGCACTCGCCGTTTTAAACCTAACTGATTTGTACACGATTCAGTTATAAATGAAGCCTGGCTACCCGTGTCGATTATACATCGGATCGTAGACCGCTTTTGTTTGTTTATGTATACATCGACGAGCGCCGTAGATAAGAGTACAGTTTTAGTACATCGAGTACGCATTGGACAGCGCGCGCATCAGAATCAGGCGTAGAATTCATCGACGTCATTGCTACCCGAGTATCATCTGATTCTCGCTCGACTACGTGATCCGCGGGAGAGAGTGAAATAGAACTACTATCCTCTACAATTACCGGTAGCGCTTGAGATTCAAAATGAATCAAACTATGATGACGCCTATGACACGCACGACAAACATAAATGGACTTGCAATTTTTAACATCGTGCCCCAAATTCAGGCAATTAAAACAAACATTTTTACCCTTGAGAAAGGTGTACCTATCTCTAGGAGATAAGTTTAAAAATTCAGGACATTTAGTCAACGAATGTTGAGCTTCACATTTCACGCAATGCTTAACCTTATTTTCTTGCCCGCACGTGCGAGAATCGTTTGAACAGTTCGTCGACGTCACCTTGGTCGCGAGTACCCGACGCGCCGTGCTGTCGCCGACGTCGCCGCGCACTCTCGTAGGGTTCGACGACGCATAAGTTTTTTTAAACTGCCCGCATTCGGAAAACTCACAAGCCGAAACTTCCCGCTCAATGAATTTTATAAGACCGTCTACTTGTGGAATATCTGATGGCTTACTTAAAGATAATTCAAAACGTTTACGAATGCTAATTGGTATTTTACGTAATAAAATACTGAACAATAAAAAATTCCATTCCACTACAGGAAAACCCATAGCTTCTAATGCCTTTATACATATTTTCTTGGTAGATATTCAGAAAATTACGTAACGAAATAATCGACCTTTCAGAACAACATTCAATATCCAAAATACGATCAATGTGCTTAGACGCGATTGAACGCTTATTGTCATAACGTGTGATTAAAGTGAGCCATGCCATTTGATAATTGTCGTCGGAAACAGGAATCGACTTAATTAGATTGTATGGTTCATTTTTCAGGGTCAACAATAAGTACCTAAATTTTTCTGCATTCGTGTAAGCATCATTGTTGTGTACCAACGCACTGAATAAATCGAAATACGATCGCCAATCGGTTGAATCGCCGGAAAATGACGGTAATGGCAAAGTGGGTAACTTGTTAAGCGTATATTTGAGGTTGATGAAATTCTCTAATAGTACTTTCATGAAGCATGCGACTTGTGCGCCTATTCTCCTCTTCTAAACCTTTTATCTTGTTTACATGGGAAATAATTGCATAGTAATAGTCATTAAATTGTTTACGAATGGCCAACTGTTCCTCTTTGTCAAAATTCTTTTGTTTCAAATAAGATTTTTCTATCTTTGATTGAATTTTACTAAATTTACGTTGTTGGGAAACGATATCTTTTGAACGCGCAAGAAATTCGTCTCTGTTAGAATCTACAATTTCTAAAGTATGCTTTACCTCTTCTAAAACGATAGCGCGTTCGAAAATATCGTGGGAATGCAACGATGATTCCGCCATGTTGTATTGTAAAAAGGTAACGAAATGAAATATGAAACTAATGTAATTAACGAGTGGCAACAAACCCGAACTATAAAGAAAAATGCGGCTCGAATGATCAAAAAATTATGTTCAGGAAAGAGCTAAGGGTCTGGTCACTCACCGGTCTCCGCCTTTGACTGCCTCACGCTGCTGGGGCTCGGCGAGCTGGCTGGCTGATTAGGTGACTCGAAGGGATATAACCCTGTCTCTCCGAATAGAATAGTCCATAGGTCACTGGCACAGTATCTTCGGGAATTGTTTAGTACTCGTTGTAAAATAAAAGGGACACACACAATAATTTTTCGAAAGAGAAAAGTTCTTAACGTTTCGGCGTACGGCGCGCAAGTCACTCTGCCGTTCGGCCAATCAGACGCAAGCGCGGCTTCTCGCGTAAAAAGGATTGTTACCAGACCAAGAATTCAATAAATCCCTATTAATTTAGTAATTGTTGCCACTCGAAAGTTTATAAGAAAATAAATATATAGACAATAAATATTAATTTAAAAAATATGGTTCCAGTTCGGAACAATCATATTAATATTATGTAGGTATATCCTTCCTTTAACGGATGCAGAAATAGTAATTATCAGTATGTTCTTTACTTGACGGCAAAGATTTTTCAGCCTTGATTCCGCTCGATCGCTTCTTCAATACGAGCTGTATTGAAGTTGCGTAAGTCTCGCCGCATGCATTTGGAGATTGCCTGTATGCTGTCAAATCTGTTGAAGACTGCAGTTTCATTTCCCGTCTAACAGCCATGTGATTAAGAGTGTGATCGGAGAGTTTTTGTGTTCTTCTGCGGCAGGTTTTGCAGAACTTAGCTCCGACCGAATGGGCAGTTTCTATGAGTTTGTCATTCATATCGTCCACTGCATTGCAGTCTTCTAGGCACTGAAAACGGTTTTGTAACTCGAGCTGAAAGTTTTCGGCAGTTTGGATTAGAGCACGAGGGGGACGGAGCGTTGACTTCATTAGACGAGACCTTTCCAACTTAACGTTTAGGTTCAGTGTGCCTCAAACCATTCGGTGATCGCTACCAGTTTTCACCCTCGCGATCACTGAGATATCACTGAACAGTTGCCGTCTAGTCGTCATAATGAAGTCAAACTCATTTTATGTCAAACCGTCGGGGCTCGACCAGGTCCACTTTTTATGGGGCCGCTTCTGGAAGAAAGAGTTCATCATAAAAAGTCCCTCTTTCTCCATGAAATCGGCCAGCTGCTGGCCCCTTGGGTTCCGTTGCCCTATTACGAATTCCAGCGCAACTTGTCTATCTCTTCTTCCAGCTCCAGGATCTTCTCGTCAGGGTATGTGCATTGTATGTTGCCAGGTCGAGTCGTCTTAAGTGGCAACCGAACCTCCACCGGAGATTCTTAACACCTCTGCCCCGCCGTTACAATGGGCGACCGTAGCCAGGAATAGCAGAGCCGAATGGGACTGGGGGCCGTTTCTTCGTAACTTTCATCATGGTGGGATGTTTGCCATAGTTGCCACGCTTGGCGAGCGGGTTGGCAACCGCAGTTTTTTTATTGTACTATTGCTGTTATCGAGAAGATGCTGCTGCCCATCTCCTGTCTGTTTCCCACTGTCGCCTCTTACGACACCCACGGAAAGATATGAGGTAGTGGATATTCTTAACCACCACTACACGGCACTATAAGCTATTACTTACAATTAATACTCCTAGGAACTAAACTAGCCAAACAATTTAAATCAAATATACACTTTTCTTGCCTTTTTTCAGCGAACTTATTTATTATATCATATAATTTATAGCTGAAGACGATTTCAGTTTTTAAAATTTTCTACCTCTATAGACAATAGTGACAAGTCTGATAGCCTTTCCTGTTCCATAGAAGTTTTGCTTAATACACGTTCGGGGCCCCTGTTGCCCGGGGGCCCCGTATCGTTGATACGGCTGATACGGCGGTAGTTACGCCCCTGGCTCCAACGCAACGACCTGTCCAACCAAACACCCAAATATTTGTAACTGTCTACTATCTCTAAATTATGACTATATAATTTTAATTCTATTTGCAGTCTTTTAAAACCTCTGCTAAAAATGCAAGTTTTAGACTTAGAGGCAGAAAGTTCAAGCCCCATTTCATCTAGAATATTACAGAATGTATTTAACGCAATTTGAAATTCATTTTGACTTTCCCCTAAATTTCTAGAAGAAGAATATAATACAAAGTCATCAGCATATTGACACATTTCTAATCTCCTGGAAACATTTAATGGTAATTATATAAATAAGAATAGGTGAAATTGGGTCACCTTGCGCCAAACCTCGATTTGTGTATCTTGTAAAGTACTTATTCTGGTCAGTTTCATCCTGCATCAAGGTGTCTTTCACTTAAAAAAATCCATAGATATTGACAAAACTTTTTACCAATCTCTTTTTCATCTAAAGTGTTTATCAGCGTATCTACTAAGACATTGTTATACGCATTTGTGATATCTAGGAAACAGGCTATAGTTGGGATCTTACGGGAAGATCCTAAGTAAATTTGACTTATTACTAGTTTGACTAGGCAGTCTTGACATGACTGTCCTCTTCTGAAGCCGGACGTGTACTGAGATAATAATTTAACGAATTAAATCCCTTAACCCATCCCATGCGTTTCCACACATCGGAGTTAAACGTTCGTTCATCAATGCTGCTACAGTAACTTTGCCAATTTCTTGCCTTCGCCTGATTAATTGCATTTTTCGCCGCTTTTGTTTTGCGCTCGAGTATAGTTAGATTAGTTGGGATGGGGTTCTTTCTAAAATTCTTCAAGGCCAATCTACGTTGTGCTACTAAATGGAATAGTGTGGGATTCCAATAAGGCTTAGGCTGAAAGACATTTTTGGGATTATTACAGCTTCTTACTAACGGTATATTTTCGTCCACAGCTTTATTCACCTGTTTAATGAAATTATCATACAAGGATTGGACACTGACGTCATCTATAGGCTATAATAAATAGTTTTCCAAAGACATGCTATACGCTGGCCATTTTGCTAGTTTAAAATTACGCTTTTTAGTTACCCAAACTCGATTCATATTGCTATTATACTTATAGGAAATCTTAATAAACATATGGTCGCTTCCCAAGCTTTCATTCATAGCACTTCTGTTAAATGCAACGGATAAGTCAGAGGAAACAAATGTCACATCAGGCGATGTCTGCTGAATAATGTTATCAACTAAAGTCATTTTAGTTACGCTACCATCATTAAGGGATATAAAGCCACCCTCTGAAGCCGCTTCATATATCTGTCCTCCTCTTACGTCGGTTTTAGAGGACCAGGTTGTATGGTGGCCATGAAAGTCCCCAGCTATAATACATTTATCCGGAAATAGTCACAAAATTTGTTACCAATCGGACAGACTTGTATGAATATTGCATATGCATACGATACAAAAGTAAAGTAAAAGGCTATGTAAGTCGCTATGCTGGGCACAGGCCTCCTCCTCCTTCTTAGAGGGTTTTAGGGCAAGGAAATGTCCGCCGCGCTGCCCCAATGCGTGTTGGCGAACTTCACATGTCTTCGAATTTTTTTTCTTATTTCTCAGACATATGCAGGTTTTCTCACGATGTTTTCCTTCACCGCCGAGCACGTGCTAAATCAGCAATTAAAATTGCAATCAAAAATTTCATTGGTGCTGCCGGGGATCAAACCCGGGTGAAATTTACAGCGAGCGCTTAGACCCAGAGCTACTAATACGACACAAATAAATACAATTCAACGAATATAATAAAAACTCTTACGTACTTAAAACTTAAACACTTGATAGCTCATGATGCCTACCGGACGAAGCTACAGCACCACATCGTTCAATGTAATTGAAGATGCTTAACCGCGATATAACTCTCAGTGACGCGCAAGCATAATAGGCAGTATATCACTTATATACTTGTCACCTCTGCAGTCTATTAATCTTTGCACTTTTCTAAGTAATACAGAAAGTAGTCGCTAGACGGTGTTGACGTCGGCTAAAATCTCTGCGGTCACCGTTTCATCAAGGGTATTCAGGCTTTTTAAAGCCTTAAAATACACATACTGGCAACTGCGTGAGCCAAACTGTTTGACAAATATAATAGAGGTATTGCCAGGCCTCTGTGACTCTTGCTACCTGCGTGAAATAATTACCTACAATAGCGAGCTGCCCCCGGGGCCAGCGCATTCTAGGCGAATGAATGTTAAAGTTTTTTAATTTTTTTAACGCTGTTTACGTAAATAATTTTTTGGAAATACTTGTTGAAATACTCGTCGAACTCGACTCGTCGTTTTTGTTTAGTGTTTAGTATATTTAATTGTAGGATAAAATAGTTGAATTTTTTAAAATGTAATTTAAGAATAATATATATGTATATTACCTATCTATTTGAAAAATCATAATGGAAAAACGTCGTTCTTACTATAATTGTTGCGGGGATGGATGCTTAATGAGCAATTAAAAGGATTCAGATATATCATTTTTTAAGTTACCGAAGGATAATGAAAGGTATATTTATTTCATTTTTTTGTTAGATAGGTACTTATAGCGAAAAAATAATTAAGTAATAATTTAACTACAGAAGTTATACCTAAGTACTTTATTACAAAACTTAGTTGAAATTTACTCAAATACCCAAGTACCTACTTACATACCTATACTCGTCTTTGTATTTAATTTTTAGGTTTGTGATTAATAATAACTATGTAGGCTATTAAAACGTCAGCAAGCAGTCAACATCAAAAGAGTGCAACTTCTGTACGTAGTACTATTATTTATTCTGTGGTATTGCGTAAAGCAAAGGAGTGGAATAATTTGCCAGGTTTTGTCGTTACCAATCGGACAGACTTGTTCTTCACTTAAAAAAATCCATAGATATTGACAAAACTTTTTACCAATCTCTTTTTTCATCTAAAGTGTTTATCAGCGTATCTACTAAGACATTGTTATACGCATTTGTGATATCTAGGAAACAGGCTATAGTTGGGATCTTACGGGAAGATCCTAAGTAAATTTGACTTATTACTAGTTTGACTAGGCAGTCTTGACATGACTGTCCTCTTCTGAAGCCGGACGTGTACTGAGATAATAATTTAACGAATTAAATCCCTTAACCCATCCCATGCGTTTCCACACATCGGAGTTAAACGTTCGTTCATCAATGCTGCTACAGTAACTTTGCCAATTTCTTGCCTTCGCCTGATTAATTGCATTTTTCGCCGCTTTTGTTTTGCGCTCGAGTATAGTTAGATTAGTTGGGATGAGGTTCTTTCTAAAATTCTTCAAGGCCAATCTACGTTGTGCTACTAAATGGAATAGTGTGGGATTCCAATAAGGCTTAGGCTGAAAGACATTTTTGGGATTATTACAGCTTCTTACTAACGGTATATTTTCGTCCGCAGCTTTATTCACCTGTTTAATGAAATTATCATACAAGGATTGGACACTGACGTCATCTATAGGCTATAATAAATAGTTTTCCAAAGACATGCTATACGCTGGCCATTTTGCTAGTTTAAAATTACGCTTTTTAGTTACCCAAACTCGATTCATATTGCTATTATACTTATAGGAAATCTTAATAAACATATGGTCGCTTCCCAAGCTTTCATTCATAGCACTTCTGTTAAATGCAACGGATAAGTCAGAGGAAACAAATGTCACATCAGGCGATGTCTGCTGAATAATGTTATCAACTAAAGTCATTTTAGTTACGCTACCATCATTAAGGGATATAAAGCCACCCTCTGAAGCCGCTTCATATATCTGTCCTCCTCTTACGTCGGTTTTAGAGGACCAGGTTGTATGGTGGCCATGAAAGTCCCCAGCTATAATACATTTATCCGGAAATAGTCACAAAATTTGTTACCAATCGGACAGACTTGTATGAATATTGCATATGCATACGATACAAAAGTAAAGTAAAAGGCTATGTAAGTCGCTATGCTGGGCACAGGCCTCCTCCTCCTTCTTAGAGGGTTTTAGGGCAAGGAAATGTCCGCCGCGCTGCCCCAATGCGTGTTGGCGAACTTCACATGTCTTCGAATTTTTTTTCTTATTTCTCAGACATATGCAGGTTTTCTCACGATGTTTTCCTTCACCGCCGAGCACGTGCTAAATCAGCAATTAAAATTGCAATCAAAAATTTCATTGGTGCTGCCGGGGATCAAACCCGGGTGAAATTTACAGCGAGCGCTTAGACCCAGAGCTACTAATACGACACAAATAAATACAATTCAACGAATATAATAAAAACTCTTACGTACTTAAAACTTAAACACTTGATAGCTCATGATGCCTACCGGACGAAGCTACAGCACCACATCGTTCAATGTAATTGAAGATGCTTAACCGCGATATAACTCTCAGTGACGCGCAAGCATAGTAGGCAGTATATCACTTATATACTTGTCACCTCTGCAGTCTATTAATCTTTGCACTTTTCTAAGTAATACAGAAAGTAGTCGCTAGACGGTGTTGACGTCGGCTAAAATCTCTGCGGTCACCGTTTCATCAAGGGTATTCAGGCTTTTTAAAGCCTTAAAATACACATACTGGCAACTGCGTGAGCCAAACTGTTTGACAAATATAATAGAGGTATTGCCAGGCCTCTGTGACTCTTGCTACCTGCGTGAAATAATTACCTACAATAGCGAGCTGCCCCCGGGGCCAGCGCATTCTAGGCGAATGAATGTTAAAGTTTTTTAATTTTTTTAACGCTGTTTACGTAAATAATTTTTTGGAAATACTTGTTGAAATACTCGTCGAACTCGACTCGTCGTTTTTGTTTAGTGTTTAGTATATTTAATTGTAGGATAAAATAGTTGAATTTTTTAAAATGTAATTTAAGAATAATATATATGTATATTACCTATCTCTTTGAAAAATCATAATGGAAAAACGTCGTTCTTACTATAATTGTTGCGGGGATGGATGCTTAATGAGCAATTAAAAGGATTCAGATATATCATTTTTTAAGTTACCGAAGGATAATGAAAGGTATATTTATTTCATTTTTTTGTTAGATAGGTACTTATAGCGAAAAAATAATTAAGTAATAATTTAACTACAGAAGTTATACCTAAGTACTTTATTACAAAACTTAGTTGAAATTTACTCAAATACCCAAGTACCTACTTACATACCTATACTCGTCTTTGTATTTAATTTTTAGGTTTGTGATTAATAATAACTATGTAGGCTATTAAAACGTCAGCAAGCAGTCAACATCAAAAGAGTGCAACTTCTGTACGTAGTACTATTATTTATTCTGTGGTATTGCGTAAAGCAAAGGAGTGGAATAATTTGCCAGGTTTTGTCGTTACCAATCGGACAGACTTGTTCTTCACTTAAAAAAATCCATAGATATTGACAAAACTTTTTACCAATCTCTTTTTCATCTAAAGTGTTTATCAGCGTATCTACTAAGACATTGTTATACGCATTTGTGATATCTAGGAAACAGGCTATAGTTGGGATCTTACGGGAAGATCCTAAGTAAATTTGACTTATTACTAGTTTGACTAGGCAGTCTTGACATGACTGTCCTCTTCTGAAGCCGGACGTGTACTGAGATAATAATTTAACGAATTAAATCCCTTAACCCATCCCATGCGTTTCCACACATCGGAGTTAAACGTTCGTTCATCAATGCTGCTACAGTAACTTTGCCAATTTCTTGCCTTCGCCTGATTAATTGCATTTTTCGCCGCTTTTGTTTTGCGCTCGAGTATAGTTAGATTAGTTGGGATGGGGTTCTTTCTAAAATTCTTCAAGGCCAATCTACGTTGTGCTACTAAATGGAATAGTGTGGGATTCCAATAAGGCTTAGGCTGAAAGACATTTTTGGGATTATTACAGCTTCTTACTAACGGTATATTTTCGTCCGCAGCTTTATTCACCTGTTTAATGAAATTATCATACAAGGATTGGACACTGACGTCATCTATAGGCTATAATAAATAGTTTTCCAAAGACATGCTATACGCTGGCCATTTTGCTAGTTTAAAATTACGCTTTTTAGTTACCCAAACTCGATTCATATTGCTATTATACTTATAGGAAATCTTAATAAACATATGGTCGCTTCCCAAGCTTTCATTCATAGCACTTCTGTTAAATGCAACGGATAAGTCAGAGGAAACAAATGTCACATCAGGCGATGTCTGCTGAATAATGTTATCAACTAAAGTCATTTTAGTTACGCTACCATCATTAAGGGATATAAAGCCACCCTCTGAAGCCGCTTCATATATCTGTCCTCCTCTTACGTCGGTTTTAGAGGACCAGGTTGTATGGTGGCCATGAAAGTCCCCAGCTATAATACATTTATCCGGAAATAGTCACAAAATTTGTTACCAATCGGACAGACTTGTATGAATATTGCATATGCATACGATACAAAAGTAAAGTAAAAGGCTATGTAAGTCGCTATGCTGGGCACAGGCCTCCTCCTCCTTCTTAGAGGGTTTTAGGGCAAGGAAATGTCCGCCGCGCTGTCCCAATGCGTGTTGGCGAACTTCACATGTATTCGAATTTTTTTTTCTTATTTCTCAGACATATGCAGGTTTTCTCACGATGTTTTCCTTCACCGCCGAGCACGTGCTAAATCAGCAATTAAAATTGCAATTAAAAATTTCATTGGTGCTGCCGGGGATCAAACCCGGGCGAAATTTACAGCGAGCGCTTAGACCCAGAGCTACTAATACGACACAAATAAATACAATTCAACGAATATAATAAAAACTCTTACGTACTTAAAACTTAAACACTTGATAGCTCATGATGCCTACCGGACGAAGCTACAGCACCACATCGTTCAATGTAATTGAAGATGCTTAACCGCGATATAAC
Organism: Parnassius orleans; assembly: GCA_029286625.1. Classification (NCBI taxonomy): domain Eukaryota; kingdom Metazoa; phylum Arthropoda; class Insecta; order Lepidoptera; family Papilionidae; genus Parnassius; species Parnassius orleans. Next base: position 8,649 of record JAGSMP010003099.1, on the reverse strand, counting down.
TCTCAGTGACGCGCAAGCATAGTAGGCAGTATATCACTTATATACTTGTCACCTCTGCAGTCTATTAATCTTTGCACTTTTCTAAGTAATACAGAAAGTAGTCGCTAGACGGTGTTGACGTCGGCTAAAATCTCTGCGGTCACCGTTTCATCAAGGGTATTCAGGCTTTTTAAAGCCTTAAAATACACATACTGGCAACTGCGTGAGCCAAACTGTTTGACAAATATAATAGAGGTATTGCCAGGCCTCTGTGACTCTTGCTACCTGCGTGAAATAATTACCTACAATAGCGAGCTGCCCCCGGGGCCAGCGCATTCTAGGCGAATGAATGTTAAAGTTTTTTAATTTTTTTAACGCTGTTTACGTAAATAATTTTTTGGAAATACTTGTTGAAATACTCGTCGAACTCGACTCGTCGTTTTTGTTTAGTGTTTAGTATATTTAATTGTAGGATAAAATAGTTGAATTTTTTAAAATGTAATTTAAGAATAATATATATGTATATTACCTATCTATTTGAAAAATCATAATGGAAAAACGTCGTTCTTACTATAATTGTTGCGGGGATGGATGCTTAATGAGCAATTAAAAGGATTCAGATATATCATTTTTTAAGTTACCGAAGGATAATGAAAGGTATATTTATTTCATTTTTTTGTTAGATAGGTACTTATAGCGAAAAAATAATTAAGTAATAATTTAACTACAGAAGTTATACCTAAGTACTTTATTACAAAACTTAGTTGAAATTTACTCAAATACCCAAGTACCTACTTACATACCTATACTCGTCTTTGTATTTAATTTTTAGGTTTGTGATTAATAATAACTATGTAGGCTATTAAAACGTCAGCAAGCAGTCAACATCAAAAGAGTGCAACTTCTGTACGTAGTACTATTATTTATTCTGTGGTATTGCGTAAAGCAAAGGAGTGGAATAATTTGCCAGGTTTTGTCGTTACCAATCGGACAGACTTGTTCTTCACTTAAAAAAATCCATAGATATTGACAAAACTTTTTACCAATCTCTTTTTCATCTAAAGTGTTTATCAGCGTATCTACTAAGACATTGTTATACGCATTTGTGATATCTAGGAAACAGGCTATAGTTGGGATCTTACGGGAAGATCCTAAGTAAATTTGACTTATTACTAGTTTGACTAGGCAGTCTTGACATGACTGTCCTCTTCTGAAGCCGGACGTGTACTGAGATAATAATTTAACGAATTAAATCCCCTTAACCCATCCCATGCGTTTCCACACATCGGAGTTAAACGTTCGTTCATCAATGCTGCTACAGTAACTTTGCCAATTTCTTGCCTTCGCCTGATTAATTGCATTTTTCGCCGCTTTTGTTTTGCGCTCGAGTATAGTTAGATTAGTTGGGATGAGGTTCTTTCTAAAATTCTTCAAGGCCAATCTACGTTGTGCTACTAAATGGAATAGTGTGGGATTCCAATAAGGCTTAGGCTGAAAGACATTTTTGGGATTATTACAGCTTCTTACTAACGGTATATTTTCGTCCGCAGCTTTATTCACCTGTTTAATGAAATTATCATACAAGGATTGGACACTGACGTCATCTATAGGCTATAATAAATAGTTTTCCAAAGACATGCTATACGCTGGCCATTTTGCTAGTTTAAAATTACGCTTTTTAGTTACCCAAACTCGATTCATATTGCTATTATACTTATAGGAAATCTTAATAAACATATGGTCGCTTCCCAAGCTTTCATTCATAGCACTCCTGTTAAATGCAACGGATAAGTCAGAGGAAACAAATGTTACATCAGGCGATGTCTGCTGAATAATGTTATCAACTAAAGTCATTTTAGTTACGCTACCATCATTAAGGGATATAAAGCCACCCTCTGAAGCCGCTTCATATATCTGTCCTCCTCTTACGTCGGTTTTAGAGGACCAGGTTGTATGGTGGCCATGAAAGTCCCCAGCTATAATACATTTATCCGGAAATAGTCACAAAATTTGTTACCAATCGGACAGACTTGTATGAATATTGCATATGCATACGATACAAAAGTAAAGTAAAAGGCTATGTAAGTCGCTATGCTGGGCACAGGCCTCCTCCTCCTTCTTAGAGGGTTTTAGGGCAAGGAAATGTCCGCCGCGCTGCCCCAATGCGTGTTGGCGAACTTCACATGTCTTCGAATTTTTTTTCTTATTTCTCAGACATATGCAGGTTTTCTCACGATGTTTTCCTTCACCGCCGAGCACGTGCTAAATCAGCAATTAAAATTGCAATCAAAAATTTCATTGGTGCTGCCGGGGATCAAACCCGGGCGAAATTTACAGCGAGCGCTTAGACCCAGAGCTACTAATACGACACAAATAAATACAATTCAACGAATATAATAAAAACTCTTACGTACTTAAAACTTAAACACTTGATAGCTCATGATGCCTACCGGACGAAGCTACAGCACCACATCGTGCAATGTAATTGAAGATGCTTAACCGCGATATAACTCTCAGTGACGCGCAAGCATAGTAGGCAGTATATCACTTATATACTTGTCACCTCTGCAGTCTATTAATCTTTGCACTTTTCTAAGTAATACAGAAAGTAGTCGCTAGACGGTGTTGACGTCGGCTAAAATCTCTGCGGTCACCGTTTCATCAAGGGTATTCAGGCTTTTTAAAGCCTTAAAATACACATACTGGCAACTGCGTGAGCCAAACTGTTTGACAAATATAATAGAGGTATTGCCAGGCCTCTGTGACTCTTGCTACCTGCGTGAAATAATTACCTACAATAGCGAGCTGCCCCCGGGGCCAGCGCATTCTAGGCGAATGAATGTTAAAGTTTTTTAATTTTTTTAACGCTGTTTACGTAAATAATTTTTTGGAAATACTTGTTGAAATACTCGTCGAACTCGACTCGTCGTTTTTGTTTAGTGTTTAGTATATTTAATTGTAGGATAAAATAGTTGAATTTTTTAAAATGTAATTTAAGAATAATATATATGTATATTACCTATCTCTTTGAAAAATCATAATGGAAAAACGTCGTTCTTACTATAATTGTTGCGGGGATGGATGCTTAATGAGCAATTAAAAGGATTCAGATATATCATTTTTTAAGTTACCGAAGGATAATGAAAGGTATATTTATTTCATTTTTTTGTTAGATAGGTACTTATAGCGAAAAAATAATTAAGTAATAATTTAACTACAGAAGTTATACCTAAGTACTTTATTACAAAACTTAGTTGAAATTTACTCAAATACCCAAGTACCTACTTACATACCTATACTCGTCTTTGTATTTAATTTTTAGGTTTGTGATTAATAATAACTATGTAGGCTATTAAAACGTCAGCAAGCAGTCAACATCAAAAGAGTGCAACTTCTGTACGTAGTACTATTATTTATTCTGTGGTATTGCGTAAAGCAAAGGAGTGGAATAATTTGCCAGGTTTTGTCGTTACCAATCGGACAGACTTGTTCTTCACTTAAAAAAATCCATAGATATTGACAAAACTTTTTACCAATCTCTTTTTCATCTAAAGTGTTTATCAGCGTATCTACTAAGACATTGTTATACGCATTTGTGATATCTAGGAAACAGGCTATAGTTGGGATCTTACGGGAAGATCCTAAGTAAATTTGACTTATTACTAGTTTGACTAGGCAGTCTTGACATGACTGTCCTCTTCTGAAGCCGGACGTGTACTGAGATAATAATTTAACGAATTAAATCCCTTAACCCAACCCATGCGTTTCCACACATCGGAGTTAAACGTTCGTTCATCAATGCTGCTACAGTAACTTTGCCAATTTCTTGCCTTCGCCTGATTAATTGCATTTTTCGCCGCTTTTGTTTTGCGCTCGAGTATAGTTAGATTAGTTGGGATGAGGTTCTTTCTAAAATTCTTCAAGGCCAATCTACGTTGTGCTACTAAATGGAATAGTGTGGGATTCCAATAAGGCTTAGGCTGAAAGACATTTTTGGGATTATTACAGCTTCTTACTAACGGTATATTTTCGTCCGCAGCTTTATTCACCTGTTTAATGAAATTATCATACAAGGATTGGACACTGACGTCATCTATAGGCTATAATAAATAGTTTTCCAAAGACATGCTATACGCTGGCCATTTTGCTAGTTTAAAATTACGCTTTTTAGTTACCCAAACTCGATTCATATTGCTATTATACTTATAGGAAATCTTAATAAACATATGGTCGCTTCCCAAGCTTTCATTCATAGCACTTCTGTTAAATGCAACGGATAAGTCAGAGGAAACAAATGTCACATCAGGCGATGTCTGCTGAATAATGTTATCAACTAAAGTCATTTTAGTTACGCTACCATCATTAAGGGATATAAAGCCACCCTCTGAAGCCGCTTCATATATCTGTCCTCCTCTTACGTCGGTTTTAGAGGACCAGGTTGTATGGTGGCCATGAAAGTCCCCAGCTATAATACATTTATCCGGAAATAGTCACAAAATTTGTTACCAATCGGACAGACTTGTTCGCATTGAAGAGGGGCAATATATTAGAAGTATATTTTTAATTTCAAAACTTTGACTGTAATAATTTCTATTACCGAATTATTAATAATGATTGGACATTGTTGTACTTTAATCGACTTACAAATTATAATAGCAACCCCCAAATAGAATTTGAACTATTACTCTTAGACTCGGGGTTCTGTTCTGTCTCCATTTATCTTGCTTCCAACTCACGGTTGCCCTTTTCTCTAGTTTTACTATTCCCATCCGATCCTCCATCCTCTGTACTCTTCCTCTCCAGCGCCCGCTCATTTCTATATGATTATGTCCAGAACTCTTCCCTTCATTATTTGACGTCGACAAATTATTATCAATAAGTGTTTCTGCTATCACTATATCTCTGTACGATATTTTCTGCGTATTCTGTGTGCTCTCAAGTTATAAATCGTTAATGTTCCTATTCCTTTCAATGCTCCCGATTCTAGTGTGTATTTTTTGACTCCCCCTTGCCTTTAAATATATTTCCAGACCTTTACGATAAGCACAGTTTTGCTTCGTCATAATGTCTCTAATTTCCTTTTCTTTTAAAAATATCGGACACTTTTTATACATGGCCATATGTGGTCTTTTACAGTTGACACACAAACTTGTCGGTATCGCAATTCGGGTGATTGTTACCATATTTGGGGCATATAATTTTTTTAATTGAACACGATCTTGAGAGGTGACCGAACTTCCAGCATCCGGAGCACTGGGAAACTGGAAATGTATAAGGTTCTACTTTAAACCTAAAACCGTACCCATACACATACGGCGGTAAAGTGGTACCTTTGAAACAAATTCTTATCGTTTCTGAATCGATCCATTTTCCACTATCAGACATTCTTCTGAGTCTTTTTATTGAAATTATTTCGTGCTCACGTGAAAGATTTTCAAGAATTTCTTTTTCTTCAGTCTCTAAATCTATCTGCCTAAGTATTCCATAACATAAGTTAGTCTCATCAGTCTTTTGTGCTCAGTATCCTAAACTGAATAACTTTTCACTTTTTAGTAGTTTCAATGCACTTTATTTGTTTTCAAAATGAATCAACATCCTGTAGGCACTTTTGTATATCATCTTCACTATATTTTCAATGTTTAACGACCGTAAGAGCTTTGCCATTCCAAATTGCTTCGGTAATACTTCTTTTCCTGTCACACATATAATAATATTTTTTTTCGCCTCAGGATCATGATGCCCTCCTTCACTAAATTTATTTATTTATTTATTTTATTTTTTTATACAATTTAAATTAAATTAAATTAAATTGTCATTAATTGAATCCTTTCCATTCAACCGCTTATGCCCTCTAATTACTGTAACAAATCCGTCTTCTTCCATTATTTCTTCATCATTCTGTCGTCCTCTCTTCCCTGCGAGTCGTTGCTCTCTCTCCCCCTTCTTCCTCATCTCCTCGGTTAAAGTTTGATTAAGTTGTTGCTCACTTTCAAGTCTTAGCTCCTACTCCATTACTTCACAGCTTCATGTATGTCATCCATTTAAACTTAACATAATTTTTATGTGGGTAGAAAATGAAAATAACGCGATAAAAATATGCGGTAATAATATGCAGCTAAACGTGTGCGTTCAACTCGACTGCTCACACGCAACTGTGACATAAAATCCATTTTTTTCAATTAATTGCTAATAGTATCTTTTCATTTTTATGTCATGTGTGATTACTCAAACAAAATAAGAACCAAAAAAATTAAGGAAATTTTGTGTTTATGCCATCATAGAAAAAAATAGTCTTTGTTGTTCAAATCTTTATAAAAACATGCTTAGTTATTGTCCTTTCTTTCGAGGTATTATTTACGCAGATGTCTCATCAACTCTTGGAATTAGGGTGTACAAAGCAAATTGTGAACGAATATTTTTATTTTTATACGGACCAAAATAATGCTCCATTTTTGATAACGCACTATTGTTTTCGTTAGAACTGTTTAGTTTTTAGAATTACGGTGCACGTGCACGGATTAACTTCCGGGAACTCGTTTAGCAAAAGCCGTCGTGCGACCTAATACAAACTTGAACTTTTTTGACTCTCAGGTAGCGCCTAGTAAATAGACTTTTATTCAATAGAACAATCAGCTTAATAAATCACATAAAGTCGTTATTTATTCACACTAATTAGGATCAGTACTTGAGTAGTAGGGCGGGTTCTTCACATCTTCGGACCCAGTTAGTCACTGACTGTCCTTGTGATTAGACGTTTTAATTGCGAATTTGTGTTTATTTCCGTTCTTTTTTATTGATGTTCTTTTTATTGAGTTGAGCCTAGCCCTAGCTATGTGCTCCTTCACTGTTCTCCGACTATTTGTGTGTTCAATCAACTATGGCTGCTTTTACTAATGAAGAATATGCTGATATCGTCTTGATGTATGGCAGAGCTGACGGTAATGGATCTTTAGCATGGCGGATGTACCAAGAGCGATATCCAAATCGCAGATTATCACATGTCAGAGTGTTTTACAGCACATTTTGTCGACTTTCTGAAGTTGGAATCCATCACGCGAAACCTGGAGTCAATCCGGGAAGACATGGCCCAAGTGTCCAGGAAGACATGATTGTAGCTTCCGATGCAGATCCTACTACGAGCGTCAGCGCAGTAGCTCAAAACCTCAACATTTCGGTATGAAGGTATGGAATACGATGTACTGAGAAAACAAGTATCCTTTTCACGGCACGGGTGTACAAGGTTTGGGAAATAAAGATCCCCCACGAAGGATTCAGTTCTGTCGCTTTTTGCTAAATAGTGACATTGAAGATGAATGGTTTTTAAAATCCATCTTGTTGACCGATGAGTCAAAGTTTTCGAAAGAAGGGATTACCAACTTTGTTAAACTCCATCGATGAGCTGGCAAGGACAGCAATTCACACTGGAAGAAGCAAGTGTCGTTTCAAAGGAAATTTTCGAAGGTTGATTGATCCCCACTTCCTACCAGATCATTTACATGGAGACAATTACCTGGAATTCCTCATAAATGATATCCCAGAGCTACTGGACGAGGCTGAAATACCAATATTGGCAACGAGAAGACCAATGATCTTTCAGCAAGATGGTCGTTTAGCGCATTGGACTCTAAACGTGCGAGAACCTTTAAATAATTGTTTCCCAGAGAACTGGCCTTTCCCTTGGCAACCTCGATCGCCTGATTTAGCTCCTGTGGATTTTTTCGTTTGGGGACGGGCCAAGGAGCTTGTCTACACGCTTGTGGAAATATCAACCAGACGAGTTAATAGGAAGAATCCATACGGCTTTTCAAGTTATAAAGCAGGAGATGAAAATTAAAATTGCGACCACAGAAGTGAGAAGACGAGCCCGCGCTTGTGTCAGAAATCGCGGTCAACGTATTAAACACGAAAAATAAATTATTTTAACAAAAAATGTTGTTTTATTGGTCTGTACCTTCTCTGTCTGGTCCGTTTATTGGTACTTGCCTTCTTCGCTACTCGCCTTGACTAATAAGGCATTTATTTCAATTTTTTTAATTCTTTAAGGCTTGATGCACAATTTACGTTTCATTTTTAAAAGTAAAGTAAATGGCAGTTGTAAATAATATGTGTAAGTTTGTATGGAATAAAAATATATTAATTTTTCAAAGTAATTTAAAGCTCATGCCAACAAAGACAAATTGTTTCTCTTATTTTCAGTAATGCAGTACAATAAACTGAAGTTAACCAAACTCTCTATCATAATAAACATTTTATTCTAATTTCAACTCAAATTCCGTATTTCCGAAGACGATGAAAAAATTCCGTAGATCTACGGAGAAATCCGTAGATTTGGCAACGCTGGTTTATTTACTCATGCGAAGCCGTTGCATCAAGTGAAACGCATAGGTACTTTATGTTGTTAAAGGAATGTGAGTGATAAGTAATTAAAACAAGGTTGAACTTTTAAACAGCACAGTGCTGAACTGAGAAAGCGCCCGAACGCGGCTGCTTTTGTCACGACGCTAGTTGCCACGGATCCTTCGGAATGCCGCGGGATGCCACAGGATCCTTCGGCATGCCGAAGTGTTTCTTGCCACGCCGTACCATTCCGTGCCGTCTGTTAGCGCAGGCCCTTACGGTTACTCTCTAATGGAACAGTACGGCTAAGTGCTCTGCCACATTAAGACGCCA
>JAGSMP010003098.1:0-14091 GCA_029286625.1 Parnassius orleans | reverse complement strand
TGTAAGTTTGTATGGAATAAAAATATATTAATTTTTAAAGTAATTTAAAGCTCATGCCAACAAAGACAAATTGTTTCTCTTATTTTCAGTAATGCAGTACAATAAACTGAAGTTAACCAAACTCTCTATCATAATAAACATTTTATTCTAATTTCAACTCAAATTCCGTATTTCCGAAGACGATGAAAAAATTCCGTAGATCTACGGAGAAATCCGTAGATTTGGCAACGCTGGTTTATTTACTCATGCGAAGCCGTTGCATCAAGTGAAACGCATAGGTACTTTATGTTGTTAAAGGAATGTGAGTGATAAGTAATTAAAACAAGGTTGAACTTTTAAACAGCACAGTGCTGAACTGAGTAAGCGCCCGAACGCGGCTGCTTTTGTCACGACGCTAGTTGCCACAGGATCCTTTAGCATGCCGCCGGATGCCACAGGATCCTTCAGCATGCCGCCGGATGCCACAGGATCCTTCGGCATGCCGAAGTGTGTCTTGCCACCTCGTGCCATTTCGTGCCGTCTGTTAGCGCAGGCCCATACGGTTACTCTCTAATGGAACGGTACGGCTAAGAGCTCTGCCACATTAAGACGCCATGGTGACGTCGCCATAGAATCCGAGATTTGAAGACCAGAAACCAGAATGATTCAACCGGACTTCTCGTCAGCTATTAGTTTCCTTGATCATTTAAATTCTGATGAACTCAAAGAAATACTCAATGATGACACAAAATTTGATGCAGTTCTCAAAGACGTTAAACAGGTGAGATAGAAAATCAGCCAAATATCAGAATTAAGATGTGTTGTAATTTTCATGATTTTGAGACAAAGAAAACTTAATAATTAAGAATCTTAACATACTCAATTTTTAAGCTTTCATTCACGTTCCCTATTGTTCACAAACCCATTTATTATAATTACTTATATGATACATAGAGCGTGAAATAAAAAAAAATCTCATAAGGTTTTCATAAATGCAGTACATAAAATGTTGGTAAATGATAATGTTATGTCAATATAATGGAAAAATATTACTATTATGCTGTTACTCCTTACTTTGGTAGAAGTTAAGCCTTTTAGATGTCTATGCCCAATATTAAGTTTTTATTTAATATATTTAAAATGATTCTTTTGAAATTGTGGTCCTTGAGTAATTTAAACTTGTAGTAATTTTAGGTTATAATTGTCATAAATATTTTATGTATGTTCATTCATTCAATTATACAGCTTATCAATTTAAAAGTCTACTGCTGAATGTTGGCCTCAAAGAGGTAAAACTATAGAGGATAGATGGAAAAGTATAATTTGTGAGTAATGCTTTTTTTGTAAAATCATATCCTTTTTTTGTAAAATCATAGACCCAAAGTTACTTTAGCAACAGCTTGATGCAGGAAGTGCAGCGCCTGCTCGGCGTAGCAAATAGGATATGGATTGTCTGGTTCCAGTGATTAACTTTTTATGGGTGTACCATGTTAAAAAGAAACCAAATTGACATATTTGCCTTTAGTTATATGCAATTTTTAGTGAGAATTATTTTTATCCTTCAGAGAATTATTTTTATCCTTAATTCAAAACGCATTTTTGAAAACCAAAACCAGTGTATAAGGTTCAAGCTTAACCCTGACAAGCTTCTGTAACTGAAAACATAATGAAAATCAAGTACCGGACGTCTATAGCCAACCCCTCAAAGATGCTGCTGTCCATCTTCTGTTCACTTCCCTCTGTAGCCTCCTACAACACCCATGGGATGTTATGGGATAGTGGATTCTCTTAAGCAACACTACATATATTTTATGAAACTTAAGTTTAGAATATTTAGTTCTAAATGAATTTAAAATTAGTATACAATCCTGCAAACAATTGAATGATAAGAAACCTTCCATGTAAGTAAATAAATCACCTGGCTGTCAAAATATTTTCATTGTATATATCAAACATGTGTCTTTTAAATTTCAGCCTTGTTATAGTATGTTGTGAAATGCTATCACTCTTCCTGACAACTTTATGCTCACCTGGGAATTATTTATAACCAATGGAACTTGGAATTATTTTTCTATAAATGAAATGTATACAACATAAGACTTGTAAAATCATATGATATTTTATTAATATTAAACATTTTATTAATTTTGAGGTAATGTTGCCACTGTGCCAAGCCTAAGGTCTAATTTTCTTTTGAACTTATTTTAATCAACAATATATAAAACTGTAAATTTTATCTAATAAGTTAGTAAATGTGGTGGCCAGCTTTTGACCAGTGTCATTATGGATCTCTGGGTACTCACAATTAATGCAAAACTAGAAAGATTTCCATAAAATATGTTATGTAGGTTGTTAATGACCCTTGGTAATATTTTATGGGCTGCCTTTTGACTGACAAGGGCATTGAAAAACAGGAGTTATGTTTTTATTTACCATTAATAGTATTTTGAAATTTGTTTACTGATGTGACATTGGTAACGGTGTTTCAAAAACTGTAGCAAATGTAATATAAAATGAAAGATATTTAAACAATATTATATTTAAATTTCTTATTTCAGGTAAAAGATTGGGAGACAGAAAAAGAAATGATGATTGCCAGTAACCGATCACTAGCAGAGTTTAATCTCGCCCGAGAACCTGAATTAGAAGAACTGAAATCTGAAGTACAGCAAAAGTCTGAAGCAGGAGAACAGCTTTGTAATCATATTCAGGAACTTCTAGATGAATATAGTGAGTAAGCATTTGATAGTACTAGTTAATTGTATAATAAAACTTTTTAATAGTTATTTATGATTAGATATGAACACACACACGCACGCACACACATACAAACACATGTTGTTTTTGTTTAAAGCTGTTTGTTTTATTTATAAATAAATAAATAAATAATGTCCTCCAGACATATATATTACATCATCATTAATGACGGATGACAGATGACGGAAAAGCCATCCAAAAATGCTAAAACTTATATTGTATGCATTGTATCTGAACAACAGCAACTAATTAACCATGATAATTATTTTCAGAAACAAAATCAGCAGGAATCTCTCCTGACACCACTTTAGCATTATTACAAACAGCTGCAGCTGAGTCAGAGGAACAATCAGAAAATATATCACATGACTTCCTTTCAGGGAAAATAGATGTTGATAAGTTTCTTGAGGACTTTGAACCTATCCGCAAAAAAATGCACCTACAAAAGTTTAAAGCGGACAAAATGAGTGAACTGCTGAGGACTGGCAGCCAAGGGTCCTATGGTAATGGTCTTGCAAAGCCATATTTACCATATCCAAGTTATCCACAAAATGTGCCAAGTGTACCATATCCAGTAGGTCCATTAAACATGCCAATGCCTGGAATGTACGGTAACCACTTTTAAATGGCTATTATGGAATCTTATGTTTAAACTTTTTTTATTTAAGTAACATTACAGAATGCACTTTACAATAAAAGTGGGAATCTTAAATTTTTTTTGTTACTATTGTTTATTTTTATATAATATCTTATTTTTATCAGTTGTTTAAGTTATAAAAATGTATCCATTACACATACATAGTTCTATTTATTTCGTATAATTAATTATGAAATATATCTTATGGTAAAATGATAATGATATTTAAATTGTATAGTTATATTAATTGCATCTCAAAACTGAATACCGACAACATCTGTCTCTTAAGTCTCATTTTGACATATTTCAATTTATAACAATTTATTATAACAACAAGTATTTGAACACAGTGCCACCTATTGGGTCCAGGATTTGTCGTTTTCTTTTTTGGCAGTAAACCAACATATATAATGGTGAATATATGAAAACAATAATGCCATCTATCTGATCCAAGCATAGTTATGAACCATTATCTCGACAAAACAAATATACTGTTTAAATATAACCTCAATTGATTAATCATTCAGAAGTTGCACAACCACTAATTGATGCACCAATGTTATATATATACACATATATATATATATCATCAACATAGCCGCATAGTGCCCAGAAAGCTGACTTCAATTAATGACTATAAATAACCTCTGTACGAGAAAACAAAACTACCAGTGGCGATGAATACTCGCCGATACAGTTTCTTCAAAACTTCACGGAATGTGGACCCTACGGAGTGATAATGTTATGGAAAATGGAAATTATATTTTAGAGACTTATTAAGAAATTTACTTTTTCAAAAAAAAAAAAGCATCTGCTTGTCGCTGGCACGACTTTGGAACGAATTTCGACGGAAAATTTGAGGCGCGCGACAAAACTATACAATTTGGGCGCTTTTAGTGTCACGCGGATTTGCTCACGCACGCGGGATTGGACCGCATGCGTAAAATTTCACGCTGCGGATCATACGCAGCATGAGTTTCAGTTTTCTACGGGCTGCGTAACGGTATAGACGTGTTCAAAATGATCAATGTCAGAAGAATATGTGTCGCTTACATACTTTACAAACGACGAAACAAGAAGACAAGAGTACATGTTGATCCCTTTCTTGAAAATAGGTTTTGCTGGGGCGTTTGTTACACGCTTTGGAAAACTACAAAATAATGAACGTAAATTTAAAATTACTTTCGAATGTCCATTCGTTCTTTTGATGAACTGTGTGTAAAATTGAGAATAAGCTACAAAAAGCAGTTTACGAAGGATTACAATACAACCGATTGAGAGGCTCGCTATTACATTAAGGTAAGTTTTAAATTTTAAATATTTAATTTCTACTATGATTTAGTGGAAAGGATTTGAACAGGTAGGATAAACGTTTTTGACTTCAAATTACTGTCATGTGTAAATTTACATGTGCAAAAAAAATTTTGTCATGTACTCTGAAATTTCATTGTTCATAATTTCATTCAATTTCATGTTGAAATTTCATTAAATAAGATTATTTCACTCATAAAATGTCGCCATTAAAGTGGAATCATTCCTACCTTTCATCACACGCTACTTATTATAATATAGATAAAAGTTATAGGTTTGCACATGACAGTAATTTAAAGTCAAAAAGTCCTAATTGGTTTGGGATTGGTACGTTCAACCTACATACACAATCCTTTTTTATCTGATAGTAGATAATATTACAGATCGTTACCCAAAACCAGCATAAATGGAACTCGCGCCTGCGTATTATCATACTTAGGTAACCCGTCGGAGTCCCGCTTATACTGGATTTGAGTAACTTGATCTGTGCCGTGTACAACCGCACTCATATGACTAAACAAACAATTAGAGAGAAACTGGAGAAAAAAGTTAATCGTACTCATTTTAATAAAAGAGTTTTATTCATAAATTAAAAATCAAATTTTACATCATTCATTTCTTTGTAAATTTGTATCCTGAGCGTTGACATTACTTTCGCCTGTAGATGATGTTGTTGTTGGTATAAATTACGTCATAAGACGTGATATTAAACAGGCCGCTTTCAGTCGAAATAAGAGTTTCATTGTCATTCACTGCAGCAGAACTAATAGCATTGTCGTTAAGACTCGAAGTATCCTGGATTATACTATTGGTTTGGTAATCTTGATTTATCGGTGACAAACTGTCAAGCTCAGTAAAAGCACTAGAACTTGTTGTAGGTATGGGGACTGTAGTATGCAGGTTGTGTTTGACTTTCCATTTCCATAAATATATTTAACACTTTTGTTCTGAACATTAGTTTTGATATCTAGTGAATCTTTTAATGAAGGCTGCAGAGACTGAAAGAGCCAAATCCTCACTTTCTAGCTCCAGTTGATTAGACTTTAAGCATTCTAATAACTGTGCCTCAAATTCAGATGGTGCTTGCTTTTTAGATTTTACTTGTTTTGTTTTGATGTTGGGTGAGAACTTTCTTGACGTGAAGTATCTGGTTGCGTGGACTCATTAGGTGTTTCTAAATTACTTTGTTCAGACATTTCTTCACAGAGTGACTCTTCTCCAGCAGTTTCCGTTGTACTGTCTAAGAAAGTCAAAATGTCATAGTAAGAATATTTCTTCTTCTTCTTCTTACTCCCAGAGCCGGATGGCTGATTTTTTTCAGATATCTTGTCTTTCTGGTAAGTGTCCCTTGCTGTTCGCCAGCGTTGTTGTATTTTCTTGTCTGAAATGACAAAATATAATAAGTAAGTGGCAAAAGTACACACAGTTTCAGATCAAGTTACCCAAAACCAGTACCAATAAACGGAACTTGCTAGGGCCTCGCCGGGCGCCGAGTCGTCTACGATAATAAACAACGCATGAGTCCTGTTTATACTGGTTTTGGGAAGCTTGATCTGTGGCCGTGTGTACAAATCTGATATTAGTTGGAAATTTAACTGCATTCGATTAAAGGCCCTCCTTAATTCACACATGTTGTCAACTTTACACTGTCTCATGAAGCATTAGATAAATCAAGCAATATATATATACCTATACAGAGTGGAAAAATAAGGCCGCAGTTGAAGGAAAAGTACCCTTAGGCGCAACGCAAACGGCGGGCCGGCGCAGGCCGGTCAATTTCGCCGCGAACGATAGCGCAAAGTGAATCTTATACTAGACGCAGACGGCGCGGCCGGGGCGGCGCGGCGCAGACATCGACGAAATAATTCATTTTTTACAAAAATAATTAGAACTTCATTTAAGGATTTTTGGAAAAACACCGGATTGAATCGGGCAATTTGTTTATTTGTTACAGTAAAATTTGCCATCATCAAAATTAAGGTGAAAACTTCCGGAAGTCACTAGCGCTGTAAGTTTTTAATTTGTTTTAACAAAAATTTGCTTTATTTGCATCTGTCAACCTTCATGAAGGAGGACATCTTGTAATGTAAATATTGCCTGAAATAAACGATATTTCATTATATTATATTATATATATTTATTAGATTCCTTTCATTTGCCGGAAATTTTACCATAGGGGTTAATTTATACAGAGAAGATTTCTTATAAAATATTTACAGCATAGTTATGTGTCTCAAATCTGCTAAAAGTGGCCACTTTAGCAGATATGAATACATAACTATACTTCGAACTTTTCATATGAAATCATAACTGCATAAATACCCCCCTATGATAAAATTTTCGGCAAATCATAGAAATCTAACGTAGCTATAGTACTGTAGTTAAAACGAATTAAAAACTTCTAGCGCTAGCTACTTCCGTGCCCTTTCACCTTAAGGGTATTTATTTTTCTTCTGAAGTAAAATTCGAGCGGTGCATGCTGTCTTATGTCTGATGTCAGCATTATTAATATATTATGTTATCATATTATTAATATATTGTTTTGTTTTCAGATATTTGGCAACTGGTAATACATTCACTGATCTACACTATTCCTATGTGATTGGAATTGCAACAATTAGCGAAATAGTAAGACAAGTTTGTTACATAATATGGATTGAACTAAAGTCTGAATGTATTCCACAGCTTAATGGGATCAAATGGAAAGAAATCGCAGAGGATTTCACATATACAAATTTTCCTAATTGCTTGGGTGCAATTGATGGAAAACATATAAGAGTGATTCGCCGCCGCACAGTGGATCACTATATTTTAATTATAAGAAATATTATTCTGTAGTGCTCTCGCAATGTGTGATGCTGATTATAATTTTACATATTAATGTCGGTACCAGTGGAAGCAACGCCGATTCAACCATCTTTAGAAGGAGTCAATTGTATGAAACTGGAAAGTAACACGTTGGGTATCCCTGACCCGCAAGAGTTGCCTATTATTTGCCCCGAAGTAGCTTATCCATCTAGTGTAAGAGCAAAGTTGCCGTTCGTGATAGTGGGAGACGAGGCATTTGGTTTATCATCACATGTGATGCGGCCTTATGCTCGTGATAATTTACCTTACAAAAGAAAATATTTAATTACCGTCTGTCCAGAGCTAGAAGGTACATAGAATGCACTTTGGAATTATGTCAAATAAATTTAGAATATTTCACAGATCCATGAATGTCAAGTTAGATCTAGCACAATTAATAGTCAAGACGGCATGTGTACTTCACAATTTCATAGAAACGGGATGGCTACAAGGTCAGCCATACATTTGTCACAAATGGTTTTACGGGACCACTACCCAGGCAGCAGACTGAAAGTAGTAATACGTCGGCAAGTAATATCAGAGATATATTTGCAGATTACTTTATCAATGAAGGAAAAGTCTCCACAACACCGATATAATTAATTAACTAAACTCAAAAGGTTTTAAAGGTTTTTGATGTTATTTGTGAATTAAATAATTATGCTTATATTAATAAAGTAATGATGCTTGTATAAATAAAATAATGAACCAAACACATACCCGCCTCTTTTCTTTCCTCTTCGCTCAAATTTTCGTAGTTAGGTGCCAATTCCTTCAAAATATCTCTCCATGCAGCCTCCCTCGCGTCCCTGTTTTTGTATAATTCATTGCGTTTATCCCACAAAACGGGCCGCAGATGAACTTCAATGATTACTCGTTCTGTATCGATTTTCATTTCGGTAGTACAATACGGCGCGTGCGCCCCGCTCGACTCTAAAATGGGCACTGAAGTTGTAGGCAGCGCTTACGCATGCGGATACCCCGCACCGGGGTGACGCCCCGCACAGCGCCCCGCGTCCCGCGTGCGTTTATCACGCTTTACAATAGATACCTATATGAAATTGTTCTTTGCGGATGCTACGCATGCGGTCCAATCCGCGTGCGTGAGCAAATCCGCGTGACACTAAAAGCGCCTTTAAGTATCATTGAAAACAATTTTTATACGTTTTTTAGTCTAAAAATATACACATACTTTCGTCAATTAAAATATTTTAAGTTTCTTATGAAAAAATAAACCTCACATAAATAATCTCAAATATATAATAAAAAAGTTAAATATGGATTGTGCGTTCAAATTTTCAGCACTAAGTTTACACAGCACTTTGTGCCTTTTAATTTGCACTTATTTATTCAAATAAGAGTCGCAAATTTAAAAAAGTTATTGTTATCGAAAACTACATATAGAGTAGTGAAAAATCCTAAAGGCTAATAAAAAAATGTTAGGCCTGATAAGGATGACGTAATAATATTCATATTAATAATACCTTTGTTATCAACGAATGTTTAGTTGGAACAATGTATAAAATTAAGTAATGGAAGGCTTTGCTCGCCTCAAACAACAAATCAAGCGTGATACTGGAACTACACGATCATTCAACTGTGTGATAAAAATACTGTAGAGACGACGCATAATTGACAAAGTTTAGAAAACAAATTGTTGAATGCAAATATATGAGATTTGCAACTAATATTCGGCTATTATTCGGTATTCGGCCTATTCAGCTACTTTTATCCTATATGGTCGAATACCAAATATCTATTCGGCCGAATACTTAATGTAAACATAACAAACATAACGTAAAATGAAAATATTTATTTATTTTATAATTATTAAGTTTTTCTTGTAATTATTAAAGTAGTCATAGGTATGTAATCAACTTCCCATATAATAAAAATTAAGAAAAGAATGTCTATGCACTCGAATTATCGTAATTAAAGTGGAAGATAATGGTGTAGAAAGACCAATTTTTCTTCATTATCAGATAGTACTTTACTCCTTTTCTTCTCGTAGACAATCCCAGCTTCAGAGAATAGACGCTCTGAAGAATAATGATAGAATGTCCAAGCCCTTGTCCTGCTGGAAGGAGCTTCCGGAAGGACAATCCTAGGGACGTGCGTCCTGCTAGCAGTACGCAATATTTTGTGGATTTTTTATGGATATCAGAGGCTGTCCTTCTAGCAGTACTTGACTTTCATGCCTAATAAAATTTGGCAGGGGTGACAAACATTCTGTAATTTAGTATAGGTATCTAGGAATAGACGCGGGGCTTCTTGATATTACGGGGTAGAAAATAAACAAGAATATGAAAGGAACTTTGTGAAAAAATATTTATTAAAAAAGTTATGCAGGAATTCCATTCGTGATGTGGTAGGTGAAGCAGTTTCTTCCTGTCTGTGGAGAGCATAAAACACATCGCACCACATGTCTTGCAAAAATATCCTTTCTGCTGTTTGTGTGGACTCTCGAACAAACTATACACTTGCGTTGAACTCTCTTTCTGTCATCTGATTTTGACAAGGCTTCAAGAATGTGTTCTCCGCTATGAGGGATGTTCTCATGTGGTGGTGGCTCATTCTCTTGTAGGTTATTAGCGTCATTTTTAGTCAGAGCTAATACCAGGTTGGTAGTAAACCATCTGTGAGACACCTGGTCATGTTCGGCGCGGAAGAAATTATTAAAAATCAAATACGCGTTTGTTTCTATAATGCCCAGAACTGAGGCATAAATTCTATGTTCCCATTTATGTGTGCCCCAAGCTTTCTCTAACGCCAATCCGTCCTGCCTGATGTGGTTGTGAATATCGATAGCTGCAGCACCATCAAAATACTGCTGGACTAATTTAGGCCTAGCGACTTCTCTGAAAAATAAATTTCCTTCATCGTCCCACCTTCTTTTGCGTGATGGCAGGCCTGGCAGTGTCGTTTCACAAGTGGCAACAAATGTATGAGTTTTTTTGTCTTTCCAGGCACAGGCAATAAGCTGCACTGAGTCTTTTTCAGCTGTACTTACAACAATGCCCCCTGGTGCGTCGGACACTTTGCAGCCATATCCGACACGGGATAGAAACTGTGTGCTGTCTTTATCAGTCCAATGAAATATAATCCAACTTTGAATAACTCCACAGCTGTTTTGACCGAAGCAAACCATGAGTCTCCAACTATAACTCTTCCAGAACCATGCCACGGCTCTGTCAATCTCAAAGTAGTTGCAGTTCCAGCGCCAAATTCTCTTTGCCATTTCTTCGTACTCATTGCTTCTTTACCTCATTAATTTCCAATCTCATCATAATGTTTGTATTACTATCACACGCTGTTTTTACTTCACAACCCACTCCTTTTGGTTTCTTTTAATTTTCATAACTGCTGGCATCCCGTCTTTGAAGTACGCACCTCTTCCATACCAGGCGAACATGGATTCATCTACAGTTATTTTTGCACCAGGACGGATGGTATCTTTTAGTTTATCATTCACCATCATTACTAGTGTTCTGGTGTTACGCCATTTGTCAGAATCATCAAGGTCTGACGGTTGTGTGAAGCGCAGGGCCACTAGAATGATCTCAAACCTTGACGACTCATTCCAAATCTTTGTCCAAAATTTGGGGAAATATTCCATCGGAGGTCGTATTCAGTAGGATCTTCGGTCTGGCAGTTCTTGAAGAGTCATAGCATATAATATACCAAAAAAAATTAATAATTCCTTCTCGTTCAACAGTTTCTGTCTAGGGGGAAACGAAGAGTTGGTACACTGGACTATGTAACTAAGTTTCTCTCTGGGAAATACCATAAAAAATGCATCCTTGACACTTCGTGCAGGCTCCAGTGGTACTAGCAGGGTAGCTTTGAAATAGCCTTGTTGTCGCTGATCAACACGTATTGCTTCATGAAAAGTCCAGGTGACTCCCTTCACAACGGTTGTATTTCCAGCAGAAGAATTTGTTACGCTGCTCATACGCGGAGTCGGATGGACTGAAACAGTTGTTTCGTCATCTTCACTCGAAGATGAAGAGCCCGATTCAGATGATGCTGAAAAAGCTCTATTAGTCCTAGCAATAGAAGCAAGGGTGCACGGTGCACTCAATACATTTGAAATTAAAATTATTTTTAATTACACACACATATTATATATACAAATACAGCCACACTATATATGTATATACACATACAAACTCACCCACACAAACACGTAAAAACACTCTTACATATACATATTGAAAACAGCCACTATAACGAGCAATATGGGCGCTTTCAAGGTCAGACTATAGGTATAAACTTAGTTAACTATGTTCTCGACTGTACATTTGAAGAAATTTTGTGGTGAACCAAAAATTTTAAATCCAAAAAAATGTTGTCAACCCATGCAAATCATGGTAACGAACAGGCGACCGACCTACTATTTTTCATTGTAACGTAAGGCTATGAATAAAATAATAATTGGTAGGTACTTACAATTTTCTTCATTGATATTTGCTTCCAATAAATTATCGTTTTCGATATCAGCAATCAGAACTCCAACGGCACCAATGATTTTTTTGTCAATTTCCCAATATACCCTAGCATAGTTGTTTTCTACCTTTCTTACAGTACCCCAACAATAACTTATATCGTAGTTATCACCAAAATGTTTGCGACTCCAGGTGTTCTGGCCATCATTTTCGTCGAAATATGTAGCTTTGACGCGAACGCGGACACTACGTGTTATACTCGCCGCCATTTTGGCCAGACTCAGTGTTGCCAAGTCTGAAATCTAGCGGACGGTAGAATTCTTCTAAAAATACGGTAGAATTTTCGAAATTATGTTGTAATATATATTTGAAATACGGTAGAATTACCTTGTTTATTTAGTAGCATGTTATGGGTCAGAGTTAAAAAAAAAACATATTTTTAATCAGAATCGGACAGTATAATTGTTTCAATATTTTTATACATATCATTGTTATGTTTTGCGATCATAGCGTGAGTGGGATTAAAATCAACACAGTTTTTTCCGTGACGCTGTATGGCTTGCTGCGATAAGAGATTTCCCTTGATGGATTTCGTTAGGAGTTTATTCCGTTTTTTTGTTTTTATATCGTTAACTCTGCTGAAGACTCTTTCGCACTCAGCATTCGAGTGTGGCAGAGACAAAATGGCCAACATAAATTTTGGCAAGTGTTGGAAATAGGTATTCCCTTCTCGATGTTGGTCACGCAGTTCTGCGACCTGAAAAAAAAAATGATTAGGCTGCTATAACAATAGAAACCAATATGAATTCACGTTGCTTCGAGTTTACATGGAAACTTACCTGGTGCCAAAATACGTCAGGGGGTTGACTTAAATCCAAATCTTTGTAGTATAACGGCAACTTCGCCACTCATCATCTAGTTCTTGTTGATGTTGGATTGAAGTTGGGGCAATTCTGGGCAGTAATGGAAATAACGACGAAACTGACTCTTCCTGTCATCAGAAATTACTTTCTCTAGATCAAATTTTGCTATTTCTGTCATAATTTTGTCATTAAAACAGTATCGTTTACGAAGCCCACACAAGCTCTAATAATAAAATTTTTACACATCTTTCTGAGTTAACTTTCTTTCTTCATTTTCAACAGAATCTAGTTCTTTCTGGACACCTAAACCTAGATATATGTCTTTAGGTCCTTGTGATTTATTTCTGTCATTGGATCTATAGTTTCAATAGGAGCGGAATTTACATAATTTCTGTGTAAAACCAATAGTAACAGTTCTTTATAAAAAGCTGTCATTTTCCATGTAGTTTCGTAATTAAAATAGATTCGCTCTGAAAACAGCTATTTAATGTTGTAAATTTTGGCAACATCCAAGCCAAAAAATAATAATAAGCCTTGATTATGGGATCATTCAGGCATGCATGAATATCGTGGCACCTGATTCTTCCAGCCATTTGCTATTGAAATAAAGACGTAATACATCCCATTGTTCCAGAATCCTTTGCACTACTGCATTTAAAGACAACCATCTAGTCTGGGCTGGTCTTAGAATTTTGTGCACATCCGCCTCAGCACAATACTGGAACTCTTTCAACTCACTCTGCCTTTTACTACTGGATTTAAAATAATTATAAATATTTCGCGCCATTTTTCACAATTTAGTGGAAGCTCTTTACATGCGTCACTAGCGCAAAGATGCAGAGAATGGCAAATGCATTTGATCACAATTATGCCTGGACAACGTTGACGAAATCGACTTGAAACTGAATTGTTACATCCCATCATTGTGTTGCATCCATCAGAGCCGAAACCTATGATGTTTTCCGTAGGAATCTCATACTTTTGAAATGAACCTATAACAGTATTAAAAAGTTTTTCGGCATTTGCAACATGATCGGTGGTTTTCTCATCAAATAATTGAATCAAATTCCAAAACCGAGTGATAACTTTACCAATCATTGGATCAAAATACCTGACCACTACAGCTACTGTTTTTACTACAGCAATATCTGTGCTTTCGTCTATCAAAATTGAAAACATTTGTGATTTCAAGTCACTGATCAAGTTTTCTTTTTCAGTTTCCCCAATACAGTTATTTATCACAGCTTGAACT
>JAGSMP010003097.1:0-14030 GCA_029286625.1 Parnassius orleans | reverse complement strand
GAAATGAACCTATAACAGTATTAAAAAGTTTTTCGGCATTTGCAACATGATCGGTGGTTTTCTCATCAAATAATTGAATCAAATTCCAAAACCGAGTGATAACTTTACCAATCATTGGATCAAAATACCTGACCACTACAGCTACTGTTTTTACTACAGCAATATCTGTGCTTTCGTCTATCAAAATTGAAAACATTTGTGATTTCAAGTCACTGATCAAGTTTTCTTTTTCAGTTTCCCCAATACAGTTATTTATCACAGCTTGAACTTTAGTTCTTTTAATTTAAATAATGAAATATCTATTTTGGTTTCATTGTATCTATGAGAACATCTTTAACAAGCTGAGAAGATATGGTGGTTTGTTCATTTGATTTATTAAGAGTTAATACGTAATGACTGTATTTAAAATTATATTAATAATGTCATCATTCTTTAGCAGTGACATAAGAGCATCTTAGGATTTTTTGTTTAATTTGGGAATTCGTTTTTATTAAAAGGTCTACAAACGGGTTTTGTCACTGTCCAGAAATGCTTAGATGGTTTCCTTTGCAATATGCATATCGCTTTATCTGAAGAGACTTGGCAATCTTTGTAGCTGTGATTTTCAGTACAAATGAGCATTTCACAGAATTTTACAGTACTTTGCTGGCCATACCTCAGACAGTTGTAGCACTGCTACTGATGGAATATACTGATTTACCACGAACCGCCAACCATGAAGATCGATGGTCCGGCAAAACATTAGAAAGATGTGATGGCCACGGTGCCCGTGGCTGCAGCAAACTGCGTCCTGCGTAATTCTTATGTTTCCTCATTATCCTTTTAACACGTATTATCTTCCTGTAAGTCGTTAACATACAAAAATTTTTGAATTAGAAAGATTAGTAGGAACATTCGTTATGACTCCTGTGATTTCTGTCCCTACAGCTGGGATAGATGCTTACATTTGTACTCATTAAGAAATGTAACATTATTTAAAATGCATTCGCTAGAGAGGGCTTTTCAAAATGAATGCCTATTTTGTATTTATTCATAGATTGCAAATATTTAATGCCTTTATTGTACCTCTTCATGTGGACAGAGACATGATGTCCGCGTGCCGATTGGCCTTCTTTCTTCATTTGATTCGACATAGACAACAAAATCAACGAGGACAGAGTCCTCAGGGTACCTCCTGTTGTAGTCAGATACAAAGCAGCTTATACTTTCTCAGGATCTTCCTCAGTACTGGTATCAACTTCTTCCTCCTCAGTCGATTCTTCAAAGACTTCTTCTTCTCCGGCAACTTTTTTTCTACGTTTCCCCATGATGAGGAAACCCAGTAACAATAAAACAATAAAGTTTAGTGCCTTTTAACTAAACAAAACCAAATTAAAATTTTAGTTTAAAAAGGCGCCTATCACGTTTCAAGGTTCTCGCCTTTTTCTTTTATGATTTAAGGGTGACAAGCGAGCACACAGTCCACCTAATGGTAGAGTGGTTACTGAGGGCCCAGACATCTACATCTATCCTCGATTACGAATTAAAACAGATGCGTTATCAGCCGTGAGGAATAAGATGGAATGCATAGTTTCAATAAAAGGATCTCCGGTTCTCTACACTAACCGTACGAAATATACGTGAGTGAGGTCCCCCAGTCGAGCCGACCCATTCGTGCCACAACTATACTACTTATATAGCTGCAGCCAGCACTTATTAAAATTAATACGCTTACCAGATATCACTTGTTGTTAGTTACGCAGGTCGTCACAGTGTCATCATCATTAAAAGTTTCGATTCTAGGTTATATATAAATATACACAAAACAATGCTTCAATGCTGTATTTTTAGCTTTTTACACTTTTTTATTTTCACTATCAGGAATATCCATAGATTGGTTAATCATCTCTTATTAAATTAATAATATAGTAAAAAGAAGCACTTAAACTTTCTAACAAAAAAATCTCCATAGATAAATAGATATGTAGCAACAAAGATATAGTAATGTCCTATATGGAATGTAAAGCTCACTGACTAGGTATTTTTTTGTTTATATCTGGTATCTAGACCTTAGCCAACTAGGTATTTATATCTATGAGTGTTAATTTTCCTTTTTCGCTAACGCTACAAAACCATAGACAAATAAATTTGTAGCAACTATTCAACTACAGATGAGACGTATTTGTTACCAGATTTTAAACCAGGTATTCACTTCAAAGTACGGCGCCTGGTATGAGCAAAAAATATCAGGCATGTAAGTATATGTGTTAGTTGTTCGAAGAACTTGAACACTACATATGAAAATGCATAGGTAAATGATCCATATGTCAAAGCAAGAAACTCAATCGAATTTGTGAATGAAAAGTACTTTGAACTTCAAAGTATTTTTTTTTTTATACGACTTTGCTCCTTATTCATAGTAGGATAACATGGAACACGTCAAATTCTATGCAAGTATTTTCAAATTTTACACCACGGCTGGATACGTCGCTCGTCGCAACAATACCAGGTTTTCACTTCAAAGTACGGCGCCCTTTACAAAAGATATTAAGATAAAGCGTATGAAAGTAAAGTATGCTGTAAGTCAGATGCCTGAAGAACTTGAGCAACATATGAAAATACTTTTATGGGAAAATAATCTATATCTTGATAGGAATAAGAAATTAATCAGAGTTTAGGAAAAAAATATTTGAACTCATTTTTATTTATACGACTTTGCCTTATTCATAGAAAGGCTAACGGAAAACGGGTCGAATTCTATGCAAGTGTTTTAAAATATGACACCGCGGCTCGACACGTCGCGTAATAAGAAGATATACTTGTATGTTTTATATACATGTTATATAGAAACTATAATAAATAAATATATGTTATGTTAAAAGTTTTGTTTCGATTTTGTAAATTCAGTTGTTATTGTGAACTGATTACGTAACCCACTGACCGTGACCTAATTTTCAAATTGTTATTTCATGTATATTGAATTTAGAGACAATTTAAACTTTTATTAATTAGTAGTCCTAAGCCAAAGTAGGAAGGAAATATTTAAGTTCGTTAACAAAAAGTTCAGTATAAATTGTTGCCTGACTTGAATTAGTCATTCATATATATATTGACACAACAAATACTTTCAAATATTTTTAAAACCTGGTTTTCGACCCTGGTATTTTTCCATACTGTACTTAGAAGCCCTGATATTAAATTTGCAAGTATGTCTCATCTTTATATGCAACTAGCAATGTAGGATATAGGTAGGTACCAATGTACCCACATATAGGTATATATATGTATCCTACATACCAATGTAGCAACACAAAATCAATATCACAGAGTACTTTTGAATCATTTTTTTTTTTCCTAGTTTGGCAATTTAATGGATTCTGCCAGCGTCAAGTATTTCATGAAAGTCACAGAGTATTCGACTAGTCTCTGTTTCCGTAGAAATGCTTATTAGCTTTTTATGTTACGAAGCATAGTAAAGTTTTTTGAATGAATTAAATATATTAGTTTTACAAAATTATTGATAATATAATAAAATGGATATAGTTAAATGGCAAAAGTACTATAGTTTAATCTATTAATGGATATGGTCTAATAGAGTTTGTACAAAAGAAGTGTAAACTCATAGAATTATTACGTATAGAATACTAGTACGCGCATCGAAAGTGAAGTAAGAAAACTAACGCGCAACCGCGTAAGTTCACCAGCGACGCGTCAGTGCGCAACGTCACGTCTTACGGAGAAGAGCTGCGAAAATTGTAAAATGACCATTTGTGTTGTAAAATATTGACACAACAGTGATGATAAACATAAAAAGTGATGGTATTACATTTCACAGGTAAGTCATATATTTAATTCATTATTAATACGTAAAACTAAAAATACTTACCTGAGCTATCATAATATGTTGCTAGTTGTAAAAAATCACAATTTTCTTTAAAAATATTTATTTTCTATTTGTGTTTAAAACGTTTAATCGCAACGCTCTGTGTAAAACTCAAATGTTTATATGTAGATACCTATTTCTAAGTATTAACATAATATTAACAATGGGTGCCTATTTAAAACTAATACGGAGTGATCAGCTGATCGCGATCCGCCGACGCCATTTTAACGCAAATATTATAGCAACTTAATTTATTTTATTGCTTTGTTCATTGACCAAGTCGACGTTTTAGAGTATAGAAAAAAAATTTTTATTTACTACATCAAGAGATTATTAATAAGAACGCCTTTACTATGCAGATGTCATTACACCCAAACATAGTCTATTTTTAATCGACTCTCAAAAAGGAGAGGTTATTAATTATGTGCTGATTTCTAAGACAATTCTAGATCAATTCATGCTGTAATTTTAGTGGTTGTTTTCCATTCCTGACTCAATGCAAATTAAAATGTTTAGGTATATAATGACAATACAGATAATTATTTAAAATTAAAAAATAATCTTAATAATTATTTAAAAATCTTTTAAATCATAAAAGCATTCAATTTTTAACCAATTATACAAATATTTGTTATATAATCTTTCGCTTAATAATTTAAATTTTTAGGTATTTTATTAAATATTTTACACATACTCGTATTAAGACAATTTTGTTATATTTAACGAGCTAGGAATGACATCTAGGACAAGTTGGTCAGGGTCATGTCGATTTCGAGGATGTATCACTTACTTCTTTAACAAATAATGACTTATTTTAATAAATATTCAGAGCTAAATAAATTTTACGCGTAGTAATACGGCATAAGCTATCCTGCACGTCCAACCTACTCGCGAGATATTGCTATTGGTTTGAGGTCGCATTCGAGTTGTTTTTCCTATTAAATCTGCCATTTTGCATCCTAATAATTTTTATATTAATAAATCTTTGTACTACCAAGACAAAATCATTTGACTTCGGAAAACAACCATTAAAATTTCAGCGTGTATGGGATCAATCTGTGTGTATATCAAATAGTAAATAAATAAAAATCTAAATCGGTTTAGAAAAAGAATTTGAGGTAAAACATTAAAAATACACTGAATTGAGAACCCTTCTTTTTGAAGTCAGTTAAAATTAAACATTACACGATTTGCTTATTGTATTCGAGCAAATTAATTGTGTTTATTAATATTCTTAAATTTTATTACGTCTGCATTTTTGTACCATTAAAATATGTATAATAAAGTTATATTAGCACCATCATTATCGTGTTTATTTTATTCCATTTATTATTCTCATAAAATATGTTTTCGTACGCAATACGTAATTTTATTATATCGATTATTTAAAATTAATCAATAAAATAGTGATTTGCACAATTTGATTGCAAACGAAAACGGTATCACTGAATGGCGTGTATGTGTGCGTGACGAGCGTGCACATCTGACTGCGCCCACAACATAATGACCTGCTTCACTTTAACGCTCGTGTTTTGTACTAGACTGCGCTTTATACGTATAATTCTATGTACTAAATTTAACAAAGACTTAAGATTTATAGGACGAGGGATGTAATTAGGAAGAAAATTGTATAGAAACGGAGAGTTAGGGCAGTTAAAAAATTATGATCAATCGTACCTTCGTCTAATCCACACCCACAAATTGAGCTATCTTTAATCTTAAATTTTGCCAAAACACAGGTGAACAAGTGTCCTAATCTAATTCTACATATGACATCATATGACTTCTGAGTTTTTTCCAAGAGAGTTCCAATCTGACATCTGTTGGATTTCCGCAAAGAATAAGGTCATGAGTATAATATTATAACATATCGTCGACCTAATTCGTTAACTGCTAATTCCATTTTTCATAGTTTACAGGACGAAGAAAACTGAATAATATCTTTATTAATTTAGCAATCAAAATTTTGAAAATCCCGTTGGTTTCTATAATTTATCTTGATATTTTAAAAATCCTCCGAGATATTTTGTAATTTTTAAAGTATAGTGGTTATTTTTAAGTAACTTTTGCCAAAATGGTTAATTGATCCGTGAGTGAGTGTGCTGTAAATAATAGAAATAATCCTGATAATTTCACATATCACAGGTAAATTCTCAAGACATCGTCAATGTTATGACGCGTTTATTTTGGTTAAAATTTATGTTACATACTGTTTTAAATATAGAATATATTCAATTATTTTGTTAATTTTGATATTTTGCAAAGAAAAAGTCACGTTGTTGATAATTTGCATGAATTTGGTAAATATATTTTATACAAAATATTTTACATGTACGCTAGGGATTGACTTAACTATATCAAAATTAATGTCGATATTTATCTTGAATGTTTATAATGAATCTATAGATTTGCCTACACAACAAGAAAATAAATCCTCGGTTTGCGTTCTAAATGTAATTTATTTTGCTGTTTTTCAAACAGATTCTCCAGATTCCCTCCAGATTCTATAATTAGAAAAGTGGTTAAGGTTCATGGACGGGTTGGTTGGAATGCAAAGAAGAACTCAACATTTAGCAAACATTTTCTTGAGAAGTATAAAAGAAAAAGAATAAAACAATTTTATTAAAGGAGTCATTTTACATTATTTGTACCAGTAAGTAAAATATTGTTATAATAAGACTTCAAAAATATAACTTTCAAAACTTTAGATAAATATAGAGACAGATTTTCATACATTATAAAACTGTAGTACATTAAAGACAAAAAATCTTGAGATTATCCTCTTGCCATTATGAACCTAACTATCTATTTATCAACCAAAATAAATGTATAACCTAGCTTAACCAACCGCACAGCCTCACGGTCACACTAGTACAATATTCATAGCATCATGCTATTTTCCCAAGGGTTGAGCGGAGCTTCAACTTCGGATTATATTCCCAAAACATAACGATAAACCTTTTAGCGTAGTTAGGTATAGATATTTAGTAATGCTCCCCTCGCATTAGACGACCGCGCATGAGACGTGATAGTATAAATTCCATAGTATTTGATACTCACAACGGTCAATGCCCGATTCATGCTTGATGGCCGACAACATTGTCATGAGGGCTTAAATAGTGGTTTATACCTACAGCGTTACTCGTAGAGAAGAGGAACTCGTGGTTAGAATAGCTGCGCAGATCAACAGATCTGCGAAATTGTTGCACTTGCCGCGGTCAGTCCATGAATGAATGACCATTTTCTTAACATACCGAGATTGAGAGAATAGAAGTGCATCTGTATCCTCAGACACTTAGTGCACTTTACTGTGTTAAGATCATTATGTTTTTAAATATATATTTTTTAGATAATAAGTTTATTATTACTATACTTTTCAGGACAGATGAAAGAATATAAACATGAAGCATGATGAAGCCTCATAAACATATTGGCCTTTAAACAGAGCAATCTTATTTAACTGATTCCTAAGTTTCCTTCCTTAAATTATTAAGTTTACATTCATACTTAAGTCGAATGTTAAATAAACTTCTATAATCTATTTAATTATTAATTATTAAATGTTTGTAATTACGTATACATTATATGAAAATAAAGCAGCCATTATGTTGACTCCCTGTCCCTGTTTTTGTTTCCCATCAAAACATTTTATAAATATATAAATATAAATAGGTATATACTTAGTTACATCTACCTATTTATATTAACAATATGTAAAAAATAAATTTGGGAAACTGCCCACGGCAGTAAATATTTTTCCAAAGATCATAGCTCGAAAATACAACATTCTGATCTGATTATTGGGGAGATTTTTAGGTTTTTCGGTAAAGTCACCTGGGATTTTATACATTTGAATTAAAATCCAACAAAAGGCAGGTAGGTTCAGCTTATTCCCAGGAACATGTTATATGAATATTTTTAATTATTTTAGAACTATCATGGTAAAATTAAATTTTGAAGTTATTCAACTTCATGCACTAAACAATTTTTTATAATTTTACCGCTTCCTTAACAATCATTTTCGATAGTCCTTTATAAAATATACATCACTAGCTAACGCACACAATGACAAATCAAAATTGGTCACGTTTTCGGTCTGTCAGGTGGTCTATACGCTAGTATATTCTAAGTCTATGGATAGACTCTTTCATAAACAATCTGTTATAGTTTTACATATTGTGTTGGTTTTGTGGTATTACGAGTTGCACTCCAAGTATTTAATTATTAATGACAGTCATTTAATATTGTTTTACTACTATAGGTCTCACAATCAATTATTATTAACAATAAATAAAACAGAAACAAATTCCAAAATCTAAGTTAATAATATTTAGAGATCAACCTGAAACTTTGGTAAAATGTAAAGTTGTAATTAAACTTAAATTCTACTTATTGGGACTTTTTCACTCATGAGGCCAGCCATCATAATATTTATGATAGTCAGAAGTGTCTTTTATTTGCTGCAAGTCTTCAAATTTTCGTGCAGTAATTTTACGTGGATTCTGGTGCATTGAGATAGTTCAGTAATCTCGCAAGATTATATTGCAAGATCGCCTTTGGGTAAAATTTTTCCATTCATTCTTATAGCAAGTTTTATAAAGAATTGATCCATTGCTTTCAACGAGTGCACGAATGTCAGTCACCTAAGATCCCCTTTGATCTTCCTGGACGAATACTTATAAAACTAAATTATGTCGAATTTTGAAGTAAGTATGGTTTAAATATACAGAATAGGGCACTGGGCATTTACGAGCATGCTTAGCAATAGATATGTATTCAGCTGGCACGTTTATGACTTTGTTCTTTTGACGTTCTATAGTGGAATGCATTGAATCGGCCTCCATTTGGGTGTGACCCACCTCTAAAATTTTTGTTCTATAGCTTATTCTTGCGCCCATGACAACATTCAAAGATAGGTAAAATACTATTTCTATTTTGGTAAGTGCAACCGTCACTGTAAATTATAATTGTTTTTTTCCCATCTTCAACATTAACTTCAGGACGTATTACTTTGTTTTCTAAAAAGTCCACCCAAATGGAGGCAAATTCTTCAGCATTAAATCCACCTTCTACTTCATTCCATATGAAACAGGTTGTGAACATGCAGCTTGTTTTATAGTATAGCTTACTGATATTCGATTTTGGTGCCATTAGTACAGCCTGTAAGTCCACTGTGAAAACGTAATTTTTAGACTAATATCGCTGATATTGGGTCGGCTTTAGTAATCTGCGGCACGATTTAAGTGTTCATTTTAGCTTTAGTTGACAGGCAATGATGCTATTGATTACCATCTAGCTGCTTTTATGCCGGAAATCTTTAGTTTTCGAGATATCGATAATTATAATTTTGAGGTTATATCCATTTTAAATGATACGAAACGAAACATTAATATAATTATTAGAAAGAGATAGAAATAGAGCATGGTCTGTATCTGTTTTAAAAATAACACACAACAACAATATAACAATTAGAAAGATCCTTTATGGAATTAATTAAAGCAATTAAACATGTTTATAAATAAATGTTTTAATAATATTATATTTGGTCGTTTCTTTTGATCAAACCCTAGTACCAGAAGGTATAAATCACAAAACCGAATCTGTCAACCCTGTTTTCCACGTGGTCTTCCGCTCACCCTAGAGTGTATATGAAAACCCGGAAGCGGAGGAAAGGTTCGCCCGCCGCTGTAACTAAGCGCAGGCAGCATATGGCCGAGCGGCGCGAGGCTGGTCGCCGAAGGCGACCAAACAGCCGAAGCTGCGCAGGTGAGCTAGGTGCCTGTGGCTTAGTTACGCAGGGCGAACGGGCTGCACTTCCTGCAGCGTTGAGCAGAAGCAGAATCAAAATAGTGTTGATTCGCACGGTTTTTTCCCTCAAAATCAATTTTGCCTCAATAGGTCACAAAACTTTAAAAAATCATTTAAAAAAAAGGGGAGGTTTCCGGCACTTAACCCTTTTAGGGGGAGGTTCCCACTACTCTTCCCCCCCCCACTCGGCGACCATATATTCATGCCGCAGATTACTATTTGCCTCAATAGGTCACAAAACTTTAAAAAATCATTTAAAAAAAAGGGGGGATTTCCGGCACTTAATTCTTTTAGGGGTAGGGCCCCCCCCCCACCCCCGCCCACTCGGCGACCATATATTCATGCCGCAGATTACTAAAGAAATACCCTGATATTCTTCAAACGTTACGGTAGATATTAGACTGAACTTTTTGAACGGTATAAAAAGTAAATTTTGCAAAAATGGACTTAGCAGGTTAACGAATTAGGCAAACGATATGATGCATGAGGGAACCGAAGTAGGTGCATGTTTTGCTAAGGAATCGACATTTGTTGTCACGTATGCCACTATGACTTGGCAGCCAGCAAGTTTCAAGTTAATACCTTGACAAAAACATCTATACAGTGCATCTTTTATTTTAAAAATAATTGGGAATTTCGATTTACTTCGAAACGGGTTAGATGAAATGCCTTATGATGTATCAATATCTTATTGAATTTGAATCAAAGAGTATAATAACTGTCCTATACAGGAAAAGAGAGCCCACTCGTGCGAAATCTGTCAACCGAGGAGTACTAGCGCCGTCTGGTGTCGTTTCGGCACAATATAGTGAGAATGTGTGCGTGCGTATAACACATGCACCTCTACATATACACTTCTGTTCATGGTAATTCATTACACTTTATGTACTAGGATTAATTATCGACAACCAACAATGAATTAAACATTTGAAACATTTTTTAATGATAACTGCATAGTAACTAAATGTTTCAAATGTTTAATTTAACAGTCGGTTGTTGATAATTAATCCTAATACATAGTGTGATTCATAATTTGTAAATAGGAATTATCTACGATATTTTTTTTAACATGAATGGAATTAAACACAAATAATTAGTACATTATTCTATATTTTTTGAACTTAAGGGAGATAGATCAAGATTTAACCTAGTTTTGCCAATACAACACAAAACTAATATTTTTATTCTAATGTTTATATCATTAATAGATTAATAACACACACATATATACAAAAATAGTAAACTTTATTACTTTAATAAATAAATGAGTTTATTTTAATAAATTAATCATAACAAACTTTAACATTACAAGATATTAAGCTAATACCATAACGGTAAACTTAAAAAGTGGGTTTGCAACTGCAGTTATTAGGAAGATCAGTCCATCTGCTGATGTGTTTCCCTCTGTCGCCTCTTACGACGACACCCACGGGATGATAATATGGGGTAGTGGATATTCTTAGACCGCCACTACACGGTAATCTAATATTTTTTACAATAAATTATTCATAAACACAGCTTTGATATAACAAAATATTAAACTAATGTCTAACAATAGAATTTTCACAAGACAAAATATGAAAATAACATTTTTTACAATAAATGATTCATAAACACAACTTTGTTAACACGTTGCCTGTCCAGAGTACTTTGGATAAGGTTGTCATGACGTCCAATTTTTTTTTTCGGCCAAACTGTTTCATTTTATGTACTTACAAAGAATGTACAAATGATTTTCAATAAAACTTTTGCATTTACTGAATTTCAGCATTGCATTATTTTTAATGCACGGACGTGACAGTTAGAATACCGTGCATACAAATAATGCACAGACGTAATAGCAAGAACATTGTGGATTAGCTTGGGCAAAAATATCGATATATCGAAATATCGATATTTTCTTATAAAATATCGATATATATCGTCGATATTTTTAATCGCGATATATCGATATATCGATATTTATTTTCAGTATCGAAATCGTATCAATTTCGATATATTTTAAAATATTGTAGAACATCAAACACCAAAAGGACCTACAAATGTGTGGTTGTCGTTTTTTTTTCGTCGTCCAACCGTCAGCAATGTAAAATTTTGGGCTTTATTTTACATCATGCAAATGCTGCCGATATCGATATATCGATATTTATCACGCGATATATATCGATAATGTTTAAAATATCGTTTCGATATATATCGATATATTTTTTTCCTTGCCCATCCCTATTGTGGATTACATAAAATGCACGGACGTTTAATGTAAATTTTGTTATATCCATAGACAATAAATAAATTTTATGAACTTATTATTGCTTTTTGTTCATATCATTGTCAATGTCATTCAAAATTTTCATTATCATATGTCATTTTAACCGTTTTTGTTGGTAAACATCATTCGAATTTTTCGTTGGTTCTTGTTATTGTTTTGAAGTGACCTCTAAAACATCTATCTGATGAACAAATGCGACGTATTTTGGAAGATAGTGATGGTGAAGACGATTCTCGCGTCAACTAGAAGATTTGGACTCACGATGAAGAAGATTTACATTCAGGTACATACGTATATAATGCACAAGATATCCCTTTGCTTTCGGTGGAGGACGATCTGATTAGTATTCAACAATTTATTGATATTACTAATACACAGAATGTAAACGCCGCTACACAATCGGTAACATAGTCGCTTCTGCTTCTGATAATGACGAGCTTGAATGTCACCCTGCTAGTTTTCTTTCTCAGCCGGATGAAGTAAATGCTGGTAGTTCTGGTTTGCCTGCTGATGATTTGCAAATGTCTCCTGCTGATGATTTGCATATGTCTCCTGCTGATTCCATTTTTCTGCTCCACATATCCCCAGCTTAGTACTGAATGGCAGAGTGAGATAAGTAATTTGCCACGGCAAGTTTTACTGGTTATAATGAAGGCAAACGCCAGGGCGCTTATTTTCTGATCAATCTGACTTATGGACGATTTTCACCACATTTTCGATGAAGACATAATTGAATTTATGGTAGTCGAAACCAATAGATCGCTTTGCAAACCACAGTGAATGATTTGACGCCCAACAGTCGTCTAAGGAGATGAAACCAATAACAGGAGATGAAATGAGAAAGTTCTTGGGTGTTTATTTACTGACGGGTCATAAATTTTCCAACGCTCGAAAACTACTGGAAAAGGACAAATTATACTATCATCCACTTCTTCACGAGATAAATATGTCCTACAATAAATTCGCGCTGATACTGAAATGCTGGCACTTTGTAGATAACAAGCACCGTAATGAAGGCGACCGTTTATATAAAATACAGCCACTCATCGACAAACTAACAAAAACTGGCGAAAAATATACCCCGGAGAATGTATAGTAGTCGACGAGTCGATGGTTGGTTTGGGGAAGAATTATTTTCGAACACAACCCACAAAAATCTCATAAGTACGGCATAAAATTTATAAATTATGTACTGACAGTTGTTATACCTGGCGTTACCGCGTTTATTCCGGTCAAGACGACCAAATAGCTGGATTAGATAAACCGGGTCAGTTGTTGTTAGTTGTGCAAAGATTTGCTTAGAAGGAAGAATCCTAATAACGGACAATTACTACTAGCATACCTTTAGCAAGTACCTAAAAGAACAAGGTACTGATTTGTGTGGAACAATACGCAAAACCGTCGAGAACTGCCGAAGTGGTTCAGCAACGTTTAGAAAAGGCCAAATTTCTGTGCAGCAGAACAACTGCGACCATCCTAAAATGGCATGATAAACGGATGTGCTTATGTTGTCGACGTGTTACGACCATGAAATGCGAATGTCAACTGGTTTTCGAGTTTTGAAGCCTACTATGGTGCTGACCTACAATAAAGGAAGAAAGGCATAGACTTGGCTGATGCTAGTAAGTTACAATTACCGCGAGGAAAACCTCTGTTTGGTATAAGAAAATTGCTCGGACCTTGTTTCTATAAGTGTAGTGAATGCCATTCTGATATATAACGAGTTGCTACAGTCAAAATTGAAGGTTCTGGATGGTCATCAAAACATTATAAAGAAATTACTCAAGGTGGTAACTGAGATTTTCAAGTTCCAGTTCTGCGAGATCTTTGCGTCCTACAAGTCACAAGTGCGAAAACCCAAAGCTAATGGAAAATTTGGCAAAAACGTTGTGCCAGTTGCTACAAAAAGCTGAAAGAATCGGGATTCACAGCCACTGATGCAAGGAAGAAGACTTCAAGTTACAGTGCATTCCATGTAAAAACCATTTTGCTTACAATGTTATAATGAATCTCACTAATTGCCAGTGTACTTTATTCAAATAATAATGATTTTCAATAACCCAGTTCATGTTACCAACCAATAAAAAAATT
>JAGSMP010003096.1:0-15092 GCA_029286625.1 Parnassius orleans | reverse complement strand
TCGATGGTTGGTTTGGGGAAGAATTATTTTCGAACACAACCCACAAAAATCTCATAAGTACGGCATAAAATTTATAAATTATGTACTGACAGTTGTTATACCTGGCGTTACCGCGTTTATTCCGGTCAAGACGACCAAATAGCTGGATTAGATAAACCGGGTCAGTTGTTGTTAGTTGTGCAAAGATTTGCTTAGAAGGAAGAATCCTAATAACGGACAATTACTACTAGCATACCTTTAGCAAGTACCTAAAAGAACAAGGTACTGATTTGTGTGGAACAATACGCAAAACCGTCGAGAACTGCCGAAGTGGTTCAGCAACG
Organism: Parnassius orleans; assembly: GCA_029286625.1. Taxonomy (NCBI): domain Eukaryota; kingdom Metazoa; phylum Arthropoda; class Insecta; order Lepidoptera; family Papilionidae; genus Parnassius; species Parnassius orleans. The sequence goes on along the minus strand of JAGSMP010003096.1, from coordinate 14,769 downwards.
TTTAGAAAAGGCCAAATTTCTGTGCAGCAGAACAACTGCGACCATCCTAAAATGGCATGATAAACGGATGTGCTTATGTTGTCGACGTGTTACGACCATGAAATGCGAATGTCAACTGGTTTTCGAGTTTTGAAGCCTACTATGGTGCTGACCTACAATAAAGGAAGAAAGGCATAGACTTGGCTGATGCTAGTAAGTTACAATTACCGCGAGGAAAACCTCTGTTTGGTATAAGAAAATTGCTCGGACCTTGTTTCTATAAGTGTAGTGAATGCCATTCTGATATATAACGAGTTGCTACAGTCAAAATTGAAGGTTCTGGATGGTCATCAAAACATTATAAAGAAATTACTCAAGGTGGTAACTGAGATTTTCAAGTTCCAGTTCTGCGAGATCTTTGCGTCCTACAAGTCACAAGTGCGAAAACCCAAAGCTAATGGAAAATTTGGCAAAAACGTTGTGCCAGTTGCTACAAAAAGCTGAAAGAATCGGGATTCACAGCCACTGATGCAAGGAAGAAGACTTCAAGTTACAGTGCATTCCATGTAAAAACCATTTTGCTTACAATGTTATAATGAATCTCACTAATTGCCAGTGTACTTTATTCAAATAATAATGATTTTCAATAACCCAGTTCATGTTACCAACCAATAAAAAAATTCGCGGGACATTGGTCAGTGAGTTTTGAAGTGAAGTTAACTAACATTTTAGCAGGGTGTCAATATTATTTAAAATGAATAGATTTATGAGAATTTGTCCACTGCATTGATAAATATTAAAGTTGTGATAATTAAAAACTTTTTGAGATTATGTCAAACAAACACAAATCCAAAGTGTATCTGTGGAAATTTAAAAATAAAAGACTAAATCATAAAATAATTTAAATATAGTGTTCAATTTCAAGTACCGAGTAACATAACATACTCGTGTCTTTAGTTTTAGGGTTCCGTACCCAAGATCCGTCCGTCCATCCGTCCGTCCGGTAAATTTGTGAATGTACTTTCAAGCATCTAGCAACAAATGTGTGAAATCATGATTTACCCATATTCGTCACTCTATACAGGCAGGTTGGTGAGCGTAAAATAAATTATTTCGGGTTGGTATAATGCTGGTCCTTTAGGTGTATATATTGTCTCCTATCACTAATGTGTGAGATTTCGAGTTAACATTTGCGTATGGATATAGCAACATTTATTAGACAACCTATTTTTTTACTTTGTATTTTTTTTTAACATTGGCAATCACAGTACCAGACTTTTCGATCTTAAGTTTCCCAGTCCTCTTTTTTTTCCATCAGTCCATTAACATTCCGCTGCTGAATAAGCAGTCCTTCCTACAGCCGCGAGAATTTGCGATAAAAACTCGTTTAGGAATTTGCGATAAAAACTACATCTGGGAAGCCGATTAGCGATTGCAGTACAAGTTGTGTGACGGATCTTAAATTTTGCCACACTGGATACCACCACCATTCTCAGTGCGGAAATTGCGTGGCGGATCTTAAGTTGTTGCCACACAATGCTGCCACAATTCGCAGTGCAGAGTTACATGGGATCTTAATTTGTTGCCACACTGGATGCTGCCACTATTCGCAGTTTAGAAGTTGCATGGTGGATCTTAGGTTGATGCCACACTGGATGCTGCCACCATTCGCAGTACAGAAGTTGCGTGGCGGATTTTAAGATGTGGCCACACAGATGCTGCCACCATTCGCAGTGCACAAGTTGCATAGAGGACCTTAAGTTACCACACTAAATGCTGTCACAACATGGTGTAAATAATATTATGCCATTATTATAATGGCAATATTTAAATCCAATGTAATATACTAATAAACTTACCATTGTTACAGGTCTGAAATAATTTACATAATTAATAAATTGCGGTTACTGAAAGTTGCCTCATGCAAAATTAAGGCTAATGGGACAATAATCCAAAAAGTTTTGATATATTTTGTTACGTAAATGTGAATTCCATTTAAGTAAAATGCTCATTTAATATTTGAATTAACACTGTTTTATGGTTATCCCTTCTCTAATTTTGAATATTATAGAGTAAACCTATTAAGAAAAATTATAAAAGGTAAAGAGCAAAATATAAAACGTTATATTTTAATTACTACAGCTTTAATGCACAGCATTTATCTTGGTAGCATAGTAGTATAGTAAAAAGTGAAATACGAGTACATATAGGGCCACCGTATATATGGGCCACCGTATCCACTTATCAGCAGATGGACTGTATGTTCGTTTGTTACCTTTAAACTTTATAAACAAAAATATAATATAACTGACAGCTCCATGGCGCAGAGGTTAAACGTTTGGTCGCGTCGCTGCAGGGTCGCAGGTTCAAATCATTGTTCCGGGCCTCCATGTGTGTCCTAGTGCAATTTCTGTATGTAAGCATTCTCCACGAAACAGTAGAAAATTCAACTGTTGAATAACCTTTATATTAAAGAAAAAAAATCCAATGTTTGACACAGACCTCACACTCATAGGTTCAGTCACCAATGTTACAAAAAATCTAAAAATACTATACTCCCCAAGGGAATGCCACAAAGCATGGTCCTGAGCCACACCTGCATCCATCGACTTCCTGCATGTCTTACCAGGTCGTCACTTCATCTAGTGGGGTCACCTACACTTAGCCTACCGGTACGAGGCTGCCACTTGAGAACCTTTTTCCCCATCGCTTGTCGGTTCTTCGAGCTATATGGTCGGCCCATTGCCACTTCAGATTACTAATCCGTTCTACGTTCTACTGCAGATATCCTCATTTCTAAGTATATCACACAAAAAAAACCCCGAGCATATCCCTCTCCATAGCTCGTTAAGCTTCCTCATATGACCAGCAGTGAAGGACCACGTCTCACTTCCATAATTCATCACTGCAGTGGACTTGTGAAGGGCTGTAATGATGATGATAATATGTGTGTGTATATAATTTTGATAGCCAAGACGACTTCCTGACGAACGATAGACGATTTGGTAGACGACGACTTACATATACCATATAGTTGTAACTACGAGTATTAAGTGCGGTTTTAAATCATCTTTTTTTTTCCTTTTGCGCTGTTATAGACATGAAACAGACATTCAATATAAGCATATCATAGCACTTATAGTTCAATATTTTATTCAATCGACTTGTTAGCGCAGTGTACCTATATGTTTTTATTCATAAAATTGAAGTGATAAATGAATTCACAGTCTACCTCATGGTAAGTAGCTACTGCAGCACATGGACACCCGCAACCAACTTTAAACAAAGAAGGCTACAGATACCGTCACAGATGTCACCGTTGATGATTAAGATGGAATTATACGTGGTAGAGCCACGCTGCAGCTATATTAGTTTTAGCACGAATGGGTCTGCTCGACCGGGGTAAGACCACGCTCTCACAGAATTACATCGTAAAAAAATAGTAGCTTAAAGCTGCTGTTTCGTATGTTGAGTGTAGAGAACCGGAGACGCTTTTTACTGAAAACGAGGCATTCCATCATAGTTCTCAGGGGTGACAACGCTTCTACATTTTGATTCTTAATCGAAGATAAATATAGATGTCTAGGGGCCACAGCATCCACTTACGATCAGGTGGAATGTGTGCTCGTTTGTCACCCTTATTCTATTTGAAAAAAAAATATGTTTCTTTATACCGGTGAGACTGAAACAGAGCTGTGCACGCACTGCTGCTTTGCAACAGAGATATGTAAGAGGGTGTTACCTTCCCAGACGGACTCCCATTTGAAGTGTATTATTGTTAAGATGTGGGCCGCTATGTTCAAATCTCACATAACAAGTAAGTTTGTAGGGCTTAAAAATAATTTTGATAACCCATATGAAATTTATGTGGGCGTTAAAGTGGCGTCTGTGAAATACCTAAAATACATAATATTGCTTCTAATATATGGCGTTTATCCATCCGTATATGCGTTTCGCTGGACGTAAAATATCTAAACCAACAGGGGCAGCAGCAATGGTGCGAGCGTCTGTTACCATTGAAGTCATATAAGTATATTATACTACGTACTAGAGCAGACACCGTGAACAAAATCTTTGCGACAGTGCGGGGCGCACGGTCGAAGGCACAGAATACCTTTTATAGCACAGACTAAGTAAATTTGAGTCCACGGCTCTAACATGTGTTGCAAACAATCGAGTCTCGGCATCTCTTCTAATAGTACATAATTACTTTTTGACTGCCTCGTTAGTTAACGCGTGGTCGTAAACGCGATTGCTGATCATGAGGTCCAGGTTCAAGTCAGGTTCGCACCCCAAACCTGTTATTTGGTTTTCTGTCAAGAAATTCTCAGTAGCAGTCTGGAGTTAGGAAGTTAGCGGTGTTTCACCCCGTGCCTCGAAAAGCACGTAAAACCGTTGATCCTGCGTCTGATCTCAACAACGGAGAGGATCAAGTCCAGCAATGGAATTTGCGGGCTGTTGAATACGAAGAAGTATACAAGGGTAACCGTTAATCCTTAAATGATTTGCTCCTAACCATTTCTTATATTTACGCGAATACCATACCATGGGTGCTAGAAAGTGCTCGAAACATCGAGAATTAAAAAAAGTTAAAATAAAACGCGATAAAATCCGTAAAATTAGTTTACCTCCATGATTTACTCTTATAGATTTTAACATTACAACAACGTAAATATTTACACATACGTGTGAAAAAAAAAACAATAAGTTTCTGAGCGACTCGTAAATTCATAATGTTTAGTAGCAATACACCATTCATAAACAAACCGCCAGCAGTAGGGGTAATCTATTCTATGCATTCTTCATAGATTCCATTGACAAGCCCCGGTTATTTACTCAATCGAAAACGATCGTGGATATCTATACCTATACCTCCGTGGCAGATCGATGCATTGTTTTGCGATCTCCAATCAAGGACTGAAAGATAAAAAAATAAATTTTGCCACTCAAAATACACAATCTTTCTTAATTCAAAACATAAGAATAAATTAAAGAATATATGTAATGTGGTGTAAGTGGAGATATTTTACTTTATATAAAATTTCTGCAATACTACAGTAACTTTAAACAAGTAAAACCGACTTAAAAAAAAATGTGCGTGTCCGCTCCGAAACGTAAGTTTACTTCTGAAAAATAATTGTTTTAAAATATAAACAATAGGCAAAGAAAGTAAATGAACCCACATATTTGTATTGATTTGATAAAATATAGGTATTACATAAATTATCATCACAGCCCTTCATAAGTCCACTGCTGAACATACCTCCCCTTGAATGCCACAAAGCACGGTCCCGAGCCACCTGCATCAACTTCCTGCATGTCTTACCAGGTCGTCACTCCATCTAGTGGACAGCCAAGACGGACAGCTAGAGGACGCCCTACACTTCGCCTGCATTACAGGCTGCCACTCGAGAACCTTTCTTCAACGGTTGTCGGTTCTTCCAATATATGGCCGGCCCATTGCCACTTCAGCTTACTAATCCCAGGCTATGTCAGTTACTCTGGTACACTGCGATATCATACATCATCCTCTCCATAGCTCGCTGAGCGACCTTGAGCTTCCTCACGGCCAGCAGTGAAGGACCACGTCTCAGTTCCATATGTCATCACTGGCAACACGCACTGGTTGTACAATTTAGTTTTGAGGTTTTGAGTATGCCTGACGAGATGATGAGTCGTAATCCCAAACGCTGCCAAGCTAAGTTGAATCCGTCGATTGACCTCTCCGTCGAAGTTGGACTTACCTAGTCGGACTATTTGTCCCAGGTAAACATATTCGTCAACAACTTCGAGCTAAGTGCTCCCAACAACTACCGGCATAGGTGTGACATGGACATTAAACATGATTTTTGTTTTGTCCATGTTCATCTTGAGACTATCCGTTGGGAGACACTATTGAGGTCATTGAGCATAGTGCTTAGGTCCTCCAGCGATTCTGCCATAAGGACTATATCGTCGGCAAATCGAAGGTGAGTGATGTACTCGCCATTGACGTTAATATCGTATCCTTTCAGTCCAGTAGCTTGAAAACGTATTCCAATGCAGCGGTGAAGAGTTTCGGGATATTACGTCACCCTGTCTTACACCTCTCTGCAGTTGGATAGGTTTCGTACTCTGGTTCTGTACTCGGATAGCCATCGTAGCCCTACTGTACAAGCCTTCAGCACCTCGATATACCGACAGTCCATGGCACCGCTGAAGGGACTGCAGCACCATAAATTTCGACGGAATCAAAACTTTCTCATAGTCCACATACGCCAGACATAGTGGCGTTGTACTCTTCGGACTTCTGTACAATTTGCCGAAGGGTATGTATGTGGTCTATGGTGCCGCCTTTTCGGAACCGGCTTGTTCAGGGGCTGGAAGTCGTCGAGTCTGCATGCGAGACGATTCGTAATGACTCTCGAAAACAGCAAGTAGACGCGGCTCAGAAATCGGTCTGTGGTTCTTTAAAGAGCGTTGTCGCCTTTCTAAAGAACAAGACCACCGCACTTCTGCTCCACGCCTCCGGTGTAGTGCCACCATGGAGGACGGAATGAAAGAGCTTCTGAAGGACTACAAGTACCGGTTTCCACCGCTTTCAGCTCCGCTGTAATTCCATCCTCGCCTGGGGCCTTGCCGTTCTTAAGGAGCTGGAAAGTCATTCTAATCTCGCTCAGACTGACGTCCGGAATATCATCGGAATAGTGTCGGATAAAACTTGCTCTTGGATCGTTTCTCACGCACTTGCGTGTGGCTCCAACGATGATGTGTTCACAGCTGCCCATAGAACCTCTCAATCTCACTCAAAATCTCAGGTGTCCCGGAAACGCTGCCACACTCGGTCTTCAGCTTCGACAGTTACAGATCTCTAGCCAGACTTTGGAGCTTCGGTTCCGCTTGATCGCTTCTTCAATACGAGCAGTATTAAAGTTGCCTATTCAGTTTCCTGTATGCTGTCAAATCTGTTGGGACTGCAGCTTCATTTCCCGTCTAACAGCCATGAGATTAAGATGTGATCGGAGTTTTGTGTTCTTCTGCGTGGGTCTTACAAAACTTAGCTCCGACCGCATGGACAGTTTCACGACTTTTCATTCATATCGTCCACTGCATTGCAATCTTCTAGGCACTCAAAACGGTTTTGTAACTCTAGCTGTAAGGTTTCGGGACTTTGGATTAGAGCACGAGGGACGGAGCGTTGAATTCATTAGACGACACCTCTTCAACTTAACGTTTAGGTTCAGTGTGCCTCTAACCATTCGGTGATCGCTACCAGTTTTCACCCTCACGATCACTGAGACATCACTTCCTCCACCTCCTCATCAGGGTGTGCCGGTTGGTGCGTAAACCTGTATGACCTGCAGCGAATACAGTTTGGTGATTCTGAGTACACGGTACGCAACCCTCGTCGACACACTCCCAATCTTTACAACGTTGTTAACGAGAGACTCTTGGACGATAAATCCGACACCTCCTTGGGACAGATGGTCGCCCTCCGTTGATAGATCAAGTTGCCGGATTTGAGGATTACCGTGTCCTACCCTCTCTTCGGACCTCGGATAATCCTATAATATTCCAGCGCGACTTGTCTATCTCTTCTTCCAGCTCAACATCTTCTCGTCAGTCCTCAGAGTGCGTGCATTATATGTTGCCAGGTCGATTCGTCGTAGGTGGCAACGAACCTCCACCGAGATTCTTAGCACCCGCCCGTGCCGTTACCATGGTCGCCACCGTAGCCAGGAATAGCAGGGCCGCCGGGGACTGAGGGCCGTCTCTTCGTAACTTTCTTCATTGGGGGTATATTGCCGTAGTTGCCACGCTTGGCGAGCGGGTTCGCAAGCGCAGTTTTTGTTATTTGCTTTTATCAGAAAGATGCTGCTGTCCATCTTCTGCCTCAGTTTTCCTCTGTCGCCTCTGCAACACACGGGAAGATATGGGGTAGTAGGTATTCTAACCCGTCACTACACGGGACATACCATAAATTATATTACATCAAAAAATATGACTTATTTTATTCATTGTTTCATTATCATTTCGTGGTACGAGATGCGCGAGTATGTTGCGCAGATGCAAACCATAACGGCTTCACTTTTTGTTAACGCTTGATTTTTTTTTGATAATAGTTTTACAATATTTAAATTGATATTTTACGGTATAAACTTAAGCTATATAGCTTTACCGTATACTGATAATGAAACAATTCACTCCGATAAACGACAATAAGCTCCATTAAACGACAATAAATTCCAAAAAACTCCAAAAACTCCAATCAACTCTAATAAACTCCAAAAAATATTTCCAGATCTTCGCTTCACGAATTTTGCAGCACGAATGGGTCGGCTAGACCGGGATAGGACCACGCTCTCACAGAATACCAGCGTAAAATAGCAGCTTAATGCTGCTGTGTTTCTTATGGTGAGTGTAGAGAACCGGAGACCCTTTTTACTGGAAACAAGGCATTCCGTCTCAGTCCTCAGAGGTGACAACTCATTTGCATTTTGATTCTTAATGAGGATAAGTATTGAGATAAATGTATGTCTATGGGCCACATCATCCACTTACCATCAGGTGGACTGTGTGCTCGCTTGTCACCCTTAATCTATAAAAAAAATTGTGAAGGCGGTTTAAGTACATAAATTTCACAAAGACAACATCCAGACCTGAATAATTATTTTTAGGCCATACAAATACTTGTTTCGTGCGGGATTCCAACCCCCGGCCCTTAGCGCTGCAACTCATTGATTAGCCACTGCGCCACAGAGCCGTCGTAACAGATGTTGATATAGACTGCCTCGTTTGTCTAGTGATCATAAACGCGATGGATGATCATGAAGTCCTGGGTTCGAATCCGGGATTGGGCAAAAAGTTATTATTGGGTTTTTCTGTCAAGAAATCCTCAGTGGCAGCCCGGAGTTAGGCAGTTGGTGGTGTTTCACCCCGCGCCTCGGAAAGCACGTAAAGACGTTGGTCTTGCGCCTGATCTCTCTCCGGGCGTGTTAGCTTGCCGTCCCATCGGACTATGAGAGTGAATAGAGAGTGCACCTGTGTTTGCGCATACACTTGAGCACTATAATCCTGTCATGTGCAGATGGCTAGTCTCCGTTGAGACTGGCAGTTGTGACTGAAATTCGGTCTGCAGGATATTATTACAGGTGGCGCTGTTGTCGCTGTGTATTACTCAGTAAAATGTCTGAAGTGAATTCGGAGTGAGATGGTAGAACAACACTTGCCGGGTCACCTAGTTTTTCACACAAAAAGGAATGAAAATTTATATTTTCATTCCTTTCTTAAAATTGGGGAAAGAGATAACCATCCTTCCTAGAAAACTGCAACAGTCTATGTTTATTAAGTTTCTAGTTAAGTCGGGAGCAGTTGGCGTTGAAACTCCATGATAACATGCAGTACGTTTTACACAGACTGCGAATCTTGACGAAACCTTTATATTTTTATTGTTTATTACAAAAATACAATCGGTTATTTCTTATACTACTTTCGCCAAACTGCAGGGCAGTTTGTTGGCAAACTCATCCTACTTACATTCTATGTACCTACTGTAATTAATAACTTAATCTTGGATTTTAAACTTAAAATAGAAAAAAATATAAAAACAAAAAAAAATTAAATTTAAACTTAGCAGTGTTATTTATATGTAATTATATTTAAACTTATAATTAATAATATACATATTTAACTATTAATTAAGACTATTATTTTCTTTTTACTTATTTAGACAGTATTAACTATTACACTATCCAGCAACCACGCTTTCAATTTTCTTTTAAATATTTCTTTACTTTTATTGGTCTTCAGAAAATATCTCGTTAAAAATACGTGGTACTAGATATTTTCTCGTCCTCTGCCGTAATAATTGTTAACCCTCAAATGCTCAACGTATTTCTTTCGAGAAGCAATTCTAATATTTTTGTTAAATGTTTGAAATGTTTTAAACTCTAAGTTACATTGATCTATTGCAATTAAGTACTTAAGTTTTACATGTATAGGTAATATTCTAAAATTTTAAATAAATTATTATAGTTTCCGTCTATATTATATTTTCCTTTGTTTTTTTTATCAATAAACAATTTTATTAACCTAATTTGTAGCTTAGAATTTTATATGTATATGTTTGAAAAGTACGTCCATATGCACATTAGTCCGTAACTCAGAGCTGAATCAGCTAGTGCATAATAAAGCATTTTTAAGATTGACCCGCTAACTATAAGTTTTAAATTATTAAGCCTGATAATATGGATCTTAATCTATCACAGACAATGTTAATATGCAGTTTCCAACTAAAATTACAGTCTATTGTTAGCCCCAAGTACTTGTAACTATTCACAAATTCTATGGTTGTATTTGCATTGTTCAATTTATTATATAAGCACTCGTACAGAATGACCAAGATGTTAATTTCTTCACTAGGTTTTCTCATATATGGAAGTGAAGCATACACTTTGTCTTGGATACGTTAAGTACATATAATGCCGTTGTCATGTGCCCATTTTAGTATACTAATAAAATCATCCTGCACCCTCGCTATATCTTTAACGTCCCTGTCGGCGTACATTAGCACGTGTCATCGGCGTACATAGGGTGGAACAATGTTTCAACGTTATTAATGCTATTCACGTGCATGATGTACCCGACAGGTCCGAATACGGAGCGGTTGGCACCAGTGTTATCAGCTTCTTCCCAATCGTACCACTGATCATAATGCGTAGTTTTCGGTTCTTCAAGTAATTGCAGAACCATTTGTTCATGGACCTCAGATCCCACACTCTTGCATTGCTTCAAGAAACATTTCGTGATCCAACGTATCGAACGCTTTTTAAAATCAATGAACAATACAATTACATAATTTTTACTGTTTAGTTCATCATTAACATCATCGGCAAATCGTGCTAGTGCGGTAGATGTACTGTACGTTTTCTAAACCCATGCTGTGCTTTAGATATTATACATATTTTTTCCAGAAACATACTAATTTGTAACAATTACTTTTCAACTACTTTATTTATTACTGACAATATAGCAATTGGCCTAATTTGGAATATTCTAAGTGATTACCTTGTTTAAATATTGGACGAATAATTTCATTTTAAGTAATTTGGATATACACCATTTTGTACACACATATTCACAAATTTTGCAAGCAGGCTGATCTCTTTCTTCACATACTTTAAATCCTTTATTCTTATTTCATCTACACCCATTGATTTATTACGGTCTAATTTATCTATAATTTTTTCAATTTCGTTCGATGATACTTATTGGTAACGAAAAGATACGTTACTCGGATCCACATAAGTGGTACGATCTATAAATTTACAATCACAGTAGTGTTTATTTTACAATTTCCTCCGTAAATGATTTAGCGAAATTTGAGCATATATTAGTCACTGTATCTGTCTTACCTAAATATTTCATTAATATTATCTAAATTGTCATTATTCTTTCCTAACCAACCATTAATAATTGCAGATCTTCCTACAGTCTCCTTTACAATTCAAAATTTCGTTTTCCTAGTTTTGTTTTGCTAAATTTATTAATTTATTTGTTCTGTTTCTGTGTCGCGTGTACTCTGGCCTATAATTCATACTTTTGGGATTAGCCCTCCACTTCCTAAACAAATAATCTCTTCGGTCTATCATCATTTTAATGTATGACTAATCCACGGCTGTGCTGCTCGTTTATTTCTATAATTTTATAGCTATTATGGACTCCTCATAAATATTTTTAAATAAAATACGTAACCTATCGTAAAGTAATAACGGGCAGTTAAGTATTAATAATTTTTCAATTTATCTTTTTAATTTTTCTTTAACTAATTTATCGTTTAAAAATTCATATAATATATCACTATCGCACTTCGTTTCGTATGCATCGAACTCTAAATTAACTCCTACCATATAATGATCCGACAACTTACACGTGAGCATGTGTGCGTTAGCGCGCGCACCGCTGCCACACATGATTGATACATGACGCAGTTAAAAAACGCAACGTACACCTCTTCTTATATTCATTGATAATGCATTGCGAGTCCTCGTTCATAACGTGTTTTATATTTTTCCACGATACTGCTGTTTTCCATTATATTTATATTTGTGTCCCCAGTGATGATGACATCGTGTTTATTTGGTATTTGCTCCAGTAATAGTCTTAATTCTTCTATAAAAGATAGTTTATGGTATTAGGTCTATAATGCTATAATGTGTATGTCTCTTGTTGATGTTTTATTAAGCAATGTAATATTTCTGTCTCCACATCCTCGTATATAATTACATTTTTCTATATTTAATTTATTTTTACTATATATTAACAATCCACCACCTCGACATTTTCTCTAGTATATTCAAACATCTCATATCCACCTATTTGGTATAATAATTTCTTCTCGTTTAACATTGATTTCCTTAATATTATAATATCTATCTTGTATTCACAACTTTTTAATAGTATTAACAATTCATTATAGTTCTTTCTTAATGATCTAATATTTAAATGTATTATTCGCAATTCGTTAACTGGTTTCTTCATATACTCCATTTTCTATGTCCGTAAATTTTATGTATTTGTGGCACCAGCACCATTACACGTGCGGCGGCGTCGGTGTAGCTAGACAGAATTCTTGTAAAGTATAACAACGTACCGCACACCTGCATAAATACCCTGCGGTGGCGCCCGTTCTGGTTGTATAAAACGGACAGGCAGCCGCCATTAAGGCAGTCTTGGCTCTGGGGTGGAACGGTGCGCTTGTCGTATTCCGTTACTAAGCTTATCCTTGACTCGTTGGATAATTAATTCATTACAAACGAATTAATTATTATTCTTAACACAAAATTAGTCTCTGTACAATTTATAGTTGTATTAAGTAATCTATTGTAAATTAACATTATTTAAAAGAAAAGTCCCTGGGTTTCTTGCTGGTTCTACAGGACAGAGGTTTTATTCGAACCGGTGGTAATAGTACTATATTGAATAAAAAGTGATTCTATTCTGTTCTAAAAGCCTTTTCATGTGACTCTATACATCATAATAACATCCTTCATAAGTGGGAAAAAGCTTTCATTTAAGTTCTCTATATTCTTAACATCCTATCTACATATTCTATATTATTTTCAAAACTAGCTAATATATCGTTGGATTTTAGTTAAGTTAAAAATCACGTAGTGTAGTCTCACATAATATTTATATTTGTGTAGTTCTTACAGGCCTTATTTAGCTTTTGTATGTCTGCATCTGATCGTATATTTATAATTTTTGCGTTATCCTCCTTTTGTAAAATTCGAAGGTTCTGCACCCATATATATTTATATTTTCCTTTAATGTTTTAGTATTCCAAAACAACTACTTCATCTGTTTAGTTAAACATTCATTTATGTATACGTTTACTGCTGTTATTTTGTAGTAATATCATTGTTACACAATTGATGTTTTTCGTACAATCCATTCGTTTCTGTTTATCTTCCTTTGGAACGTCACGATAATAGGTCGCGGGTGATTCTCATTTTGTTTTCACGACCTACCCTCCGCGCCTCTTCAATATGATCCAAGTTTAAATTTAATTTTTAGCAATTAAACGCACAATCTGATTGTATCTTCATCTTTTTGTTCTCTAATCCTAACTTATTTCTATATTTTTTCAACTTCTTTTAGTTCCATATAGAAGCTACCACTTTCCTCTAATTGCTTCAACTGACTTTTTTTTTTTGCAAATAAACGTTTTTTATTTTCTAAATCTTTTATCTTTTTTCGGCGATTTCCTTGAATTTCAACATGTTTTGGTAGTGTTCCCATAAAATCGACAGCCTCAGTTAATTCTTATTTGATTTTTCATCTGATAGATTATTTCTAATTTATTGTTAACTTCTGTTAATACGGATTCTGCCGTAGCTTTACTGACATCTTGTATGTTTATATTGGACTGTTGCATTTTCGGACTGTTATCAGTCTTGAAACACCATCATAAAGCTCATTTCTCTGTTGGAACTGTTTAATATTTAGGCACTTTTATGAAGATTCCTTCACAATAACCTTGCATTTAATAACTTCGTCCTTTGCTATTGATAAGAATAGCTTACACTTTTTACACTGAACCATCTTATCACAACTTAGCTCAAATACAGTAGGTACGCGTATATAATAAATCGAATCGACAGCACACGTCCGTACGCGGGTATGCGCACAACAAATTGATATTATATTGCACTTAAAGACTTGAATTTAATTATTCAGGTCATCTGCAGGTCTAAAACTCATATGTAAAATTATCGATCGCTGATTTTCAAGTTTCTAAACTTCAATTATCGTTTCTTATTACTAGTAAAACTTGCATCTGTCTCCCTACTCCTTTAGGTCTTTCTCATTTTTCGAAGGATTTGAAATAAAAGTCCGCTGGTCAGCTCCAACTTGTGTGTGACGTTACAAGTCCTAGAATATAGCCTTACATATCGAAAATATCGTGATTAAACACAATATTTTCCTTCACCGTCAATCATGGGGTAAATGTACATGAAGTTTCAACCTACACTGCATGGTCCCGGCAAGATCAAAATCGGTTTACTCACATTAGATGATAATTGAGTATCTACTACACGCTCGTCGGTTAGGGTACCGCAACCGACGAGCGATATCTGCGCTAAATATGGATGTAAAGGACGAGAGGTGTGCCGGATCGTACCAGTGGAAGTCCGTAGTCTCTGCCTACCCCTCTGGGTGACAGGCGTGGTGTTTATGTTTATGTTATGTTAATTGAAGCAGAGCTTATCCACTAAACTTCCACGCCGCTTATTCCTGTTTGATTAAATA
>JAGSMP010003095.1:0-14080 GCA_029286625.1 Parnassius orleans | reverse complement strand
CATTTTCGGACTGTTATCAGTCTTGAAACACCATCATAAAGCTCATTTCTCTGTTGGAACTGTTTAATATTTAGGCACTTTTATGAAGATTCCTTCACAATAACCTTGCATTTAATAACTTCGTCCTTTGCTATTGATAAGAATAGCTTACACTTTTTACACTGAACCATCTTATCACAACTTAGCTCAAATACAGTAGGTACGCGTATATAATAAATCGAATCGACAGCACACGTCCGTACGCGGGTATGCGCACAACAAATTGATATTATATTGCACTTAAAGACTTGAATTTAATTATTCGGGTCTCATCACGGGTCTAAAACTCATATGTAAAATTATCGATCGCTGATTTTCAAGTTCCTACTTCAATTATCGTTTCTTATTACTAGTAAAACTTGCATCTGTCTCCCTACTCCTTTAGGTCTTTCTCATTTTTCGAAGGATTTGAAATAGAAGTCCGCTGGTCAGCTAATTGTGTGTGACGTTATGAGTCCTAGAATATAGTCTTAAATATCGAAAATATCGTGATTAAACACAATATTTTCCTTCACCCATCAATCATGGGGTAAATGTACATGAAGTTTCAACCTACACTGCATGGTCCCGGCAAGATCAAAATCGGTTTACTCACATTAGATGATAATTGAGTATCTACTACACGCTCGTCGGTTAGGGTACCGCAACCGACGAGCGATATCTGCGCTAAATATGGATGTAAAGGACGAGAGGTGTGCCGGATCGTACCAGTGGAAGTCCGTAGTCTCTGCCTACCCCTCTGGGTGACAGGCGTGGTGTTTATGTTTATGTTATGTTAATTGAAGCAGAGCTTATCCACTAAACTTCCACGCCGCTTATTCCTGTTTGATTAAATATTATGTCGATTTTTGCTTATTTAACATAAAACTAGCGGTTGAACGTTGCGCATCACCGCCACACTGTTATTTACTTTATCGGCACAAGTTCAAACCTTCAATCATTATCATAGAGGAAGATTTAATTAACTTTCGAACTTTTTTATTTTTATTTTTTAAATTATCATTTCATCATTTTAAGCGGTGTATCTTTAAAAACAAATCAATACCCAATTGTATATAAAAATTGAAATATTTTATTACCTCAGTCGTTCTAAACCCACAACGCCTACAAGTTTTTAAAGTCAATCTTACATAGTGTCGAATGAAATATTAGAAGTGGAAGGAGTACTAATAAATTATACTTTATAACAATGTCTAGTAAAAATAAGGAGTGGGGTTGTTGCGGAGAGTCTAATAAAGAGGACAATGAGTACATTCTATGTAATGCATGCTGCAAGACATTTCACTTGGCTTGTTTGACGTCATCAACTATTAACCTTCCAAAATCTGATTGAACCACCCTGGAATTGTCCAACATGCACTACCCCCCCAGCCAAAAAACCCTAACAACGATGAGACTCCGGTGCGTTTCAACCCAAATATAACAATCCGCGCCACAAAAAGGCAGGCGTTACAATCCCCCCCTGACAACTCATCAGAATATGCATTTAAAGAAGATATGCGCAGCGTTGTTCAGGAAGTGCAAGGAAATAGGTGGATTAAATACTAATCTTAACAACTCCCTTCAATTATTCAGTACTGAATTAAGAGCCGTTATGAATGAAATGAAGGATATTAAAGACTCAATGAACTTCATGAACAGCAAATTTGAGGAAGTCCTTAAAGAGCAAGCCGAAGTTAAAAAAACTCTGTCGGATCTACATGTAGAAAACTTGACTCTTAAAAACACAGTAAAAGACTTATGCACACGACTTAACATGCTGGAACAAAATGCACGTTCAAACAATGTGGAAATCCAATGCATCCCGGAGAAGAAAAATGAAAATATTGTTGAGATTATATCCAACATTGGCAAAGTCATTAACTGTAATATTTCCAGAGACAATATTTCCCATTGTACTCGCATAGCTAAACTAAATCCTGGAAGCACAAGACCCAGATCGATCGTTGCTCAATTCAACACCATTCAATCCAGAAATTTGTTCATGGCCGCAGCTATAAACTTTAATAAACCGAAACCTGCTCATGATAAACTCAACAGCTCTCATCTTGGATACGAAGGATCGAAAACACCTATATACATTACTGATCATTTATCACCGACAAACAAAGCTCTGCACGCTGCCGCCAGATCCGCTGCAAAAGAAAAGGGATATAAATACGTTTGGATAAAAAATGGCCGTATTTACATGAGGAAAAGCGACAAGGCGAACTACATAATTATAAAGGATATGGACACTATTCATACACTTAAATAAATACTTGTTTGTCTTTGGTATTGATAGTTTTAAATTCCTGGCAAAAAGTTATAAAATTCTCAGCTCTTAATATATATTACCAAAACATACGTGGTCTGCGAACCAAAACTCATTTATTTCATTGTAACTTGTTAGCTAGTAATTATGATATTATTATTTTAACAGAGACTTTGCTTAATAAAAACATCCTTAGTTCTGAAATATTCGACAACAGATACGTAGTATACAGGAGAGATAGAGAGGATTTTACATTTAATTCGCATAAAGATGGGGGAGGAGTCTTAATGGCCATTAATAAAAACATTCACTCCAAAAGGCTTCATCACTATGATAGCAAATGCGAAGACTTGTGGGTAGCAGTAAACTCATCCTCATCTACCTCCCCGAACCAGATTGTTTTTTGTGCCGTGTATCTCCCACCACCAATTCATAACTCGTTACTCAATCATTTTATCGATAATTTTAATAAAGTAAAAGAGCAACTTAACACACAAATGTGCCTCATCGGAGACTTTAATTTGAGCAACTTAAACTGGAGTAGTGTATACAACTCAGAAAATTTACAGACTTCTCCCTTTATATCAAAGCTTTATTGACTTTTCTATAGTAAACAGCCTTAAACAATGCAATTTTATTAATAATTCTATGGGTAGAACACTTGATTTAGTCTTAATAGACACAATTTCATGCACTGTTTCTCGAGCAACAGACATACTATGTACCGAGGACCCGTTACATCCACCACTCATAGTTGAATTAACTTTTGTTAGGAGACCAACTCTGCCATACAATCTCGATACACGTAGGCTAAATTTTCATCTAGTTGACTATGACAAAGTTAACAAATATTTAGCCAAGATCGATTGGGATGAACTTTTCACAGGTGTCGAGGACATCGATCAGATGTTAGACATTTTTTATAATAATATCAAAGAAGTTATTATAAAGAATGTACCTGTTACTAGAGTAAAGAATAAAAGATATCCATCATGGTTTTCCAAGGACCTAATTAATCGCCTACGTGAAAAAAATAAGTACAGACTAAAATATAAAAAGTATCACAATCCCTTAGATTTGATTTCTTATCGTCTTCTTACAGAGCGTTGTAGGAACTTAATAAAATCTTGCTACAAATCCTATCACGCAGAAGTTGAGAATCGCATCCAGACAAACCCTAAATATTTCTGGTTTCTAGTTGTTTGCACTTACATTTTGTAAAGCTTCCAACGTCTTCGATAGATGGCGTTGGCTTCGAATAAAGTCGTTAGCGTTAGGCTTCCGCAATTTGTATAGGTCTATGCGATTTATTTTCAATAAACGAGATCGAGTCGGGGATCGACTCCGAGATCAGTACGCACTTGTGGTCTTTTATTTAAAATTCCCGCATGCTACAGTTCAGTTCAACTCATTGTTCTCAAAATACCACCCGGTGCCTTAACATTGGTCCTTCGAGCCGGATCGTTTGGACAGGCCTTTTGAGTTCAAAGCGGCCACCGCTGGCTCGCTTCTCCGTGTACTTGTAGTGGATCGCTACAGAGAGGTACACGAGTCCTCCGCACCAGCGGCGACAGCTTCACCCAGCATAGGCGGTGAGCTGAGCCAGCTTTAGCGGATTAGTTCAAGGAGTGGCCACCAGAGGGCGCCACTCTCAGATCAACACCCCAGACGACGCAGCAAGGTGACGCAGACGCAGCCATCACACGACGTCACAGAGGACGTCACGCGCAGTACAGCTGGCAGCCACAGGGGGCGCCACTTGCAGGTTCAAAGGTGTTTGGGTGAAGTGCAGTTTCGTGAGTAAAACTTGTTTATAAACATCATCCACAAATCAAGTGAATTTGAACTCTATTCTAACGTCAATTTAAACTTTGAAAAAGTGAAGAACTATCTTGGACTTGTAAAATTTTAAGGACAATTTTAGACTTAGTTTATTTTAGTATTTGTCAATTTGTGTGCATGTTAGTATTAGGACTTAGAATAATTTAAAGAAAACGGGGAACGGGGAACCTATGCCCGATTTATCAGATTTTGTGTGTTTCCAAACACTTGTAAAATTTTCAAAAGTGTCTTGATACTTGTATTATTTCGAGGATTTTTAGTTTGCCAACATAGATTTGAAACATTTTGTTTTAAATAAAAACAAGTTTTATACATAGTTTTATCAACTTTACATTGTTATTTACGAGGTTAAATCAATTTAGACACATTTTATTTATTTACAAAATCAAATAAATAATAAAATGGAAGGATTAATTAATGTATTAAAAGATCAACAAAATGTTATAACAAAGGGATTAACTAATTTTAAAAAATGCGGTAAAGATAGGTTAACCATAGAGTATGTAGAAACAAGACAAGAATTATTGGAAACGGATTGGGCATTGTTTAAAGAAAATAATACTAAGTTATACGAACGTTTCAAAGCAGAAGATATATCAAAAAAGGTTGTTGATATTTATGATGCTACAGAGGACACTTATATTGTTTACAAAAGCTTAATGAAAACTACCCTTAACACAATTCGGTCAGCTAAAGATTCTTTAAATCAAACCAATACTTCTAGCACCGTTAATAAATCAAGTAGTTCTTTCGTAAAGTTGCCCAAAATATCCATTCCAACATTCTCAGGAAAATATGATGAATGGACAACATTCCACGATCTGTTTACCTCATTAGTACATAATAATGAATCTTTAGATAATGTACAAAGGCTTCATTATCTAAAGAGCCACCTTCCGTGAAGCAGAACAATTGATTCGCCACACACCTGTAACTGATGCCAATTATATTCAGTGCTGGAATCAATTACAGAAGCGTTATAACAATAAGAAATATTTAACAAATTGTATTCTTAAACGGTTGTTTAATCAAAACGTATGCAGGTGGAGTCATCTACAGCTCTGAAGGAGTTACTTGATACCACTTGTGACTGTCTTAATGCGTTGAACAATTTGGGTATTAACGTGAGCACATGGGATCCAATTATAATTCACATAGTTTCATTTAAATTGGATAACGAGACGCGTAAGCAATGGGAGCTTAGTGTTGGCAACAATGACTCCAGCAATGACTTACCAACTTTCAACCAATTTAAGTCTTTTATAGAAAATCGGTTTCGTGCATTAGAATGTTTAGATCCTAAAAGGGTACCAGTTCACCAGGGCAACAACATTAATAAAGCATCAATTGCTCACTATCCGAAGGCAATGTTGACTACGAGTTCATCAATGCGATGTGAGTTTTGCTTAGAAGGACACAAATTGTGTTTCTGTAAGAAGTTCTCAAAACAGACGGTTGAAGCACGTCGTGATTTTGTGGTAAAACATAAAATATGTTTCAACTGTTTAGGAGGCAATCACATGGTTTCGGAATGTAGAAACCCACTGCATGTAAGGTTTGTCATAGGCGCCATCATTCGCTACTGCATATTATTAGCCAGGAGTCGGACAAAGGGATCAACCTTCGACGGCATCGACTGTCGACAGTGTTTCACCTAATGCTGGCCCGATTGTTTCATGTCTGTCAACAGGTAATACTCCCAAGCCCCGACAGGTTTTATTAGCCACAGCGCTAATAAAAGCCGAGTCACGCTCTGGTGACTTTCAGATGGTCCGAGCCTTGCTCGATCAGGGTCTGCAGGCAAGTTTTATTACAGAGGCCGTAGTTCAGCTGCTCAACCTGAAAAATCCTGATCCAAGGAACTATCTCAGGCCTTGGCGGCAATAGTTCAACCAAAGCAAGGTACATGGTACATTTAAATATAAAATCGCGAGTAGATCCTGTATTCAGTCTTACGGTTAACGCTTACGTACTTACCAAAATCACGTCATACTTACCTGAATACAAAGTACACACTACTTTAGATTGGTTAAGCGTTAATACGCCAGCAGCAGATCCAGAGTTCAACACGCCCAATAAGATAGACGTTGTTGGGCGCTGAAGCTTACAGCCATAATTAGGCAGGTATTGTTAAGAGCCCGTCCGGTACGCTGATTGCTCAAAGCACTACCTTAGGGTGGGTCCTGTCTGGCGCTGTTCAGGGAAAGTTCAACAAAATTAATGTTTTGCATGCACAAATTAGTGATGACGAATTATTAAGACGATTTTGGAAATTGAAGAGCAAAATAGTTCAAAGAAAATATTGACACCCGAGGAGAAGAAGTGCGAAGAGTTGTATAGTAAAACTACCATAAGAGACGTCAGTGGAAGATATAGTAAGATTACCTTTCCGCGAAGAAAATCCATCTTGTAAAGGTTGTGGCTCTCTGCTATCGCTGAAAGGAGATTTAAATCTTTAGAAAAAAGGTTAGGAAGGGATGTAGATTTAAAGGAAAGATACAAGCAGGTAATAGAAGAGTATTTACAACTAGGACATATGAGGAAGATAGATAAAAGAGACAAGAATAGGGATGCAGCGGTGTACTTACCTCACCATGCTGTAATCCGGGAGGACAAAACTACCTCGAAGGTACGTGTCGTGTTCAACGCCTCCGAAAAGAACAACAATGGAGTCTCACTCAATGACACGTTGATGGTGGGACCTACATTGCAGTCTGATTTGAGACACACAGTTTTAAGATGGAGATTTCACCCTATTGCACTGGTAGCAGACATTGTAAAAATGTACCGCCAGGTCAGGATTTCGGATGAAGATGCAATGTTTCAGCGCGTTTTATGGCGAGACAGTTCTGAAATCGAAATTGAGGACTACGAACTAGTGACTGTTACCTTTGGGACGGCATCAGCACCATACCAAGCAGTCAGAACACTTCATCAAGTAGCCTACGATGAAGGCCACATTATACAATTGCTGCAGATAAGATTCTCAACTGCTTCTACATGGACGACTTGATGACCGGTTGTAACGACGTAGAAGAAGGCCTGGAAATACATCGTCAAATGACAGACTTATTAGGAAAGGGTGGATTTGCGCTTCAAAATGGAACAGTAATAATCAAGACATAGTAAACAAAATACAGGACATAGATAGTAATATACTAAAAGGACAAATAGATCAAAACAGGACAAAGGATAACAAGGACAACACAAATAATCACAATATCATACAGGACATAAAATCAATAGAACAATATAAACCAAATAAATCAGGAAATAAACAAAACGAAGTAGAAATAAAACTTGACAGTACTATTAAAATTTAGGACTTACCTGGAACCGCAACGCAGACTGCTTCCAGTACACGGTGAACCTCCTGATGCCCACGACCGCACCTGTAACTAAACGAGCTATTATTTCTGTGATAGCACGACTTTTCGATCCATTAGGTTGGTTAGTCCTAGTATGATTATAGCGAAGGTCTTCATACAGAAGTTGTGGCTTGCAGGTGTTGATTGGGACCAGGAGCTAACCGATGATTTAATAAATGAATGGAGACCGTATCGTGAAGAGTTGTTATTACTCACCGCTTCTGACCTCGTTGGCTTGGTACAAAGTCGAACGACTATCTGGAACTTCACGGTTTTAGTGACGCCTCCAAAACAGCCACGCAGCTGCTGTTTACTTGCGAGTTGTCGGTTCAGATGGTAACATTAATGTATCGTTGTTGGTTGCTAAAACTAGAGTCGCACCAGTAAAACAAATAAGTATTCCGCGACTGGAACTCTGTGGAGCGGTCTTGTTGTCACAACTGCTATCGCAAACAGCTGAGGTCTTGAATATTTCTCAAGAAAGGGTCAAGGCGTGGACTGATTCCACTGTTGTGTTGGCTTGGATAAACAGCCACCCAAGCAGATGGAAGACATTTGTACAATAGAACTTCTGAAATATTAACCTCAATGAAAGCGTCGCAATGGTTTCACGTCTCCACAAAGGATAATCCAGCAGACTGTGCCTCGAGAGGATACTTCCTAGTTCAATACCAGAAAACAATTTATGGTTTACTGGACCACCGTTTCTAAGCTACAAAACGTAGTTTACAATAGGCCAAATCACAACAATTGTACTACAGATTTAGAAGAGTCAGCAAAGGTACATGTAGCGACAATTCTAAACGAATTGTTCTTTAATCGGTTTTCTCAGTTACGAAGATTAGTTCGATTGTTGCATACTGTCGTAGATTTTAAAGGAGAACAAAATATACAGAAAGGGATATTTACAAAAGACAGAATTAGACGCTGCACTCGAAAGTTGTATAAGAAAACACAGAGAGAACTATTTACAACAGAATATGAAGAATTAAAGAACAAAGGCTATATACAATTAAAATCAAGCCCATTAAGGTCACTCTGTCTCCTTACCTTGATGATAAGGATATCATGAGAGTTAGAGGAGACTGGAAAAGTCAGAGCTCAGCGAACAGATGAAACATCCCATCGTCCTGCCTCACTCCAGTCACCTAACTAAGTTAATCATAGCTGACGCTCACCATAAACCTCCACGGGGTCCCCAGCTCATGATTAACTATTTGAGAACAGCCTACTGGATTATTGGGGTTAGAAATCTGGTCAAACATCATGTCATCAAATGTGTCATATGTCAGACAAAGAGCCAGTACAAAAACCAATTTATGGGCTCACTACCAGCTGTTCGTTGCAACCCAGCTCGACCATTTCTTCATAGCGGGGTTGATTATGCTGGTCCAATTAGCATAAGGACAACAAAGGGCGTGGCCATCGGTCATACAGGCTATATATGCCTCTTGTATGCATGGTCACCGAGCGCTGCACTTAGAAGCAGTGAGTGACATGAGCACTCAAGCCTTTTAGCGGCGTTCAGACGCTTTGTTTCAAGGCGAGGTCATTGTGCCAAACTGTGGAGTGACAATGGCACTACATTCGTAGGTGCCTCCAGGAGTTACAGCAGTTGACACTATTCAGTCATCAATAGCCGAACACCTCGAAACGAATGGTACAGAGTGGCATTTCGTTCCTCCTCACAGTCCCAACTTTGGTGGACTTTGGGAGGCAGGAGGAAATCTACAAAATTCCATTTGAAGAGTAATCGGTGAAGCAACTCTCACCTTTGAAGAACTGACGACACCTCAGTCAAATAGAGGCGTGTTTAAATTCGCGATCTATGAGCACAATTAACGTTGATGATCCTGGTGAACCACTACCATTAACCGGACATTTTTGATTGAGAACCATTATTAAATGTTCCTGATACTGATTACGCAAATACCAATATAAGTTATTTATCTCGCTGGCAATTAATTCAACGCATTCTTCAGTCATTTTGAAACGTTGGTCACAAGAATATCTTGTAACGTTGATGCATCGCTAAAATGGTCGTCCCAAGTTGCTGAGCCAAGGGTTGGTGACATTGTGCTTGTCAAAGAAGACGACTTACCGCCAAGTCGTTGGTTGTTAGGTAGGATCATTGAAAAATATCCTGGGGATGATAATATCACCCGTGTTGTCACGTTACGCACTAAATCCTCAACAATCAAAAGACCAACATCCAAATTATGTATTTTACCCGTAAGTCAATAAATATTTGTTAAGTATATTGCGCTGTTTACATATTGTTACTTTTAAGCTCACATTGGTTGTTCATATTTTAGTTAGTTTTAGTTCATATTCTATACTCTAGAATAGTTCATGTTTAGCTTTAATATATTGTAAATACTTGTCATATAATTAGTTCACAGTGCTTTCTTCCAGAACAGATCAAATTATTTAATCTTTACAATAGTACTTATGTTTATGTACTTATGCAGTTCAAATGATTAATAGTACCTTAGTTCATAATTAGTTAATTTTGAAGGACGTTCCTTCAGTAACGTCCTTATGGTATATGTTTGCAACATTTTGTAAAGCTTCCAACGTCTTCGATAGATGGCGTTGGCTTCGAATTAAGTCGTTAGCGTTAGGCTTCCGCAATTTGTATAGGTCTGGGATTATTTTCAATAAACGAGATCGAGTCGGGGATCGACTCGAGATCAGTACGCACTTGTGGTCTTTTATTTACGCATGCTGCAGTTCAGTTCAACTCATTGTTCTCAAAATTACCACCCGTGCCTTAACACTAGTGCTTATCCAATGTCTATGACCGAGGGTACCATTATTTTAGGGGTAGGAAATCTGCAATCTTTTTACTCTTATTTCACTTCGTATACTGTAATTCTCAAAGCATAAATAAAAGTAATACGAGCTAATACTTGACGCCAATCTCAACATAATTAGCAAAAACAGTGAATGCTTTTCTTCCTTAAAATTAGATCGAAATTTAATTTTAAAAAGTTAAAGAGTGTGGACATTTCTAAGGAGCAGGTTACGATAATGTTCCCCAATATTCATTTCCAAGTGTGCGAACAATCTTCTGAAACCACTTTACAAAATTTTTATATTTCAAACAAGAATTTTCCAACTATATGGAAAACTTCCAAAGTTGTGCCTATTTATAAAATGGTGACAATTGTATAGTCTCAAATTACAGACCAATCTCTATCTTATCTACCTTAGCTAAAGTACTGGAAGCACTTGTCTGTCCGTACATACAAAACCACATTCTGAAGTTCATATCACCCTGCCAACATGGTTTTATGAACGGTAGATCAACTTGTTCTAATCTGGTCCTCTTCACTGAGGAATTAATTGAGCAGATGGATAGCAATAGACAAATTGATGTTATCTATACGGACTTCAGCAAGGCGTTCGATAGAGTTCCTCATGATATCGTTCTTAAGAAGCTATCAATTTATGGTATTCATGGTTCTATTTTAAAACGGCATGAGTCTTATCTTACTGGTCGAGCTTTTTATGTGGTAGTGAATGGTTTTGCATCAGAATTGCATCCCATCCCTTCAGGTGTACCCCAAGGTTCTCACATCGCACCGGTATTATTCAACATCTTCGTTAATGACCTTCCTCTTAGTCTTACATTTACGAAACCATACATGTTTGCTGACGACTTGAAGTTGGCTAGAGCCGTTAGTTCACTTGAGGATGCTGCACTAGTGCAAAGGGATATCGACTCCTTGGTGGTTTGGTGTGCAACAAACGGCATGAAATTGAACGTAGATAAATGTGTGTACATCAAATTTACTAGGAAATCTAAAATTATTCCAACTGCTTATCATATCGAAGGCATTCAGATCAAAGAGGTAAATGTTGTGAAAGATTTGAGTATTCTTTGGATCAAAACAACATTCGTCAATCATATTGATCATGCTACAAGGAGAGCATCAAAAATGTTAGGTTTCGTAATAAGAAATGAGAATTTTTCAGAAAACCAGCAACAAAATTTTGCTCTACTGCAGCTTAGTGCGCTCAATTTTAGAATACGGAAGTGTGTATAGCGTCCCCTTTTGCAACTCATAGTCTGAGGATTGAACGAATTCAAAAAAGGTTCATACGTCATTTATCGTACTCCGTTGGCAAGCTGAGTAATCCCTATTCGTACTCTAAATCATTAAAATACTTTAAGTTGACATCACTGGACAAGCGAAGAGATATAACTGACCTAATGTTCTTCTATAAAATTATTAGAAACTACGTATGCTGTCCAGAACTCCTCTCAAAATTTTGCTTTAGAGTGGCGCGAAGAATACCTCGTGCTCCTATCAAGCCTCTAGTATGCCCATTCCGTAGGACGCTACTAGGATCGAATTCCCCGATCTCTAGAATGAGCCATATTTACAACAAATACTGTGACCATCAACAAATCCTTGACGTACATTGTATGACAACCACTAAATTTAAAAAAAAAACAATTTTAGAGATGTAGCTTTTAGATTTTAGCCTTATTATTTAATGTTTCATTATGTAAGCGATGATTACCTATAAGTGATTGTGCATTATATCCTAGATACTAAGCTTTAGCAATTAAGATTTTTAGTAATGTAACAATCGTTGGTAATCTAATTAAATTAAATAAAAATAAAAAAAATCACCTTATTCTATTAAATGAAAGTCACACGGCGTGCGACGGAAAAGGTTATGCTTGGAATTTCTCTCTGTGACAGTAAATACCTGGCCGCCGAACTCCAACACGTCAAGCAAGTTTGCACAACAAGCTTCAGTTCCCGTGCCTACGTAACAGTGAACGAGTGAAGCCGGCCACAGTCGAGCATGTGCCTGCTGTACTGCTATATGTCAGAGTTGTCACTGACAAGATTGGCTTCATCGAGCCGAGCTTTCATTTAAACATACTTCAAACCGCCGAAGAAGATTAGTCAATTTTTACCACCAGTCAAGTGTAATTTCCCTCTACTAAGTACTAAGTGTAAACCACAAATCCTCGCTAAAGAACACCGATTCCTTCCAAGGATGATTTGCGAGGCTATTGAAATCAAAAAACATCCAATTTCAAAAGAGAAGATGGCTGGGTGCTACAATCTGCTTGGGATCCTGTAATTAATAAAATTAAATCCCAACCCAAGCATACAACTGCAAGACTTCAAGATACTATGAGCTCATGCTGCGTAGATGGGACCAAAAATGAATAATTTTAAACTGAAAGTAGCCGCGATTAACTATGATATTGGGACGTCGAACACCTCAGTCCCCCCCCTCCCCCCCGGAACCATGGGTGCTTATCTAAATGTGTAGTGTTCTTCTACTATACTAAACGGTGTGAAGACCTAATGAGATATGCATGAACCCAATGAATACGAGCAAGTCTTTGGTACCCGCTGGTACCAATGAAATTGTTAATTGCAGTTTGAAGTGCTGACTTACTACAGTGCATCGTGCATCGAACTAAAAGTCCACCTGGTAGCTTGCAGGAGTAAGGAGGGAGGAGGAGTAGGAAGAGGACCAGGACTCCGTCTGGGAAGCTCTATTACCTATTTTGTCGCGAAATAGCAATGTTTGCACTGCTGTGTTTTATAGGATAAGGGTGACAAACGAGCACACAGTCCACCTGATGGTAAGTGGTTGCTGTGGCCCATAGACATCTACAACTATCCTCAATTACGAATCAATATCCAGATGTTACGTTACGTTGTCACCCGTGAGGACTAAGATTGAATTCCTCGTTTCCAGTAAAAAGGGTATCCGGTTCTCTACACTCACCATACGAAACGCAGCAGCGTTAAGCTGCTATTTTACGCTGGTATTCTATGAGAGCGTGGTCCTTCCCCGGTCGAGCCGACCCATTCGTACTACAACTATACCAGTTATATAGCTGCAGCATGCAGGAATAGAGAGCCAGTACATACTGGCTCTCTATTCCCTTCTTCTCCTTTAAATAAAATGGAATGCTTCACAGACATCTGTGAAGTATTCCATTTTAATTCTAAAAGGTGACAACGGATCGGTAACTTTTTCTATTTGAAGTTGGATGCAAGTGTCCTTGAGCTGCAGTAGTCATTTACCATCAGATGAACTCAAAATTTGTTTGTGATTTCAATTTTAATAAAAAAAGTCTTTCCCTTTTTTTCTGAACACATTCTGATAAAACTAGAAATGTTTCTAAAGCTTCGAATTACAAGATTTAATTTTAGATGAGGCCTCGATCAACACTTTCATCTTGGGTAAATTGTATCACTATACTTATTGCCTTATTCGACGACCTAGAGGTTTAGTCGTAAGACTACCTAACTGCCAGGGAATAGATATAGTCTATGGGCCACAGTATCCAGTTATCAAGAGGTGGACTATTTAATCTTAGTCGCCATTACTTTTGTAGTTATAATTAAATAATTATTGAAAAAAGCTTCTTTCCATCCTCATATTAATCTGTTAGTAATAGTACTTATAAACCGCGTTAAAATCTGTTTGAAAAAAGAACGGTAGCAACGTAACAGGGCTTTGTTGTCTCTGTAATAGAAAATATTGAACCGAATAAAAGTCGAAGTTTTAAAGGAGATTATTACATTTT
>JAGSMP010003094.1:0-14145 GCA_029286625.1 Parnassius orleans | reverse complement strand
CGATCAACACTTTCATCTTGGGTAAATTGTATCACTATACTTATTGCCTTATTCGACGACCTAGAGGTTTAGTCGTAAGACTACCTAACTGCCAGGGAATAGATATAGTCTATGGGCCACAGTATCCAGTTATCAAGAGGTGGACTATTTAATCTTAGTCGCCATTACTTTTGTAGTTATAATTAAATAATTATTGAAAAAAGCTTCTTTCCATCCTCATATTAATCTGTTAGTAATAGTACTTATAAACCGCGTTAAAATCTGTTTGAAAAAAGAACGGTAGCAACGTAACAGGGCTTTGTTGTCTCTGTAATAGAAAATATTGAACCGAATAAAAGTCGAAGTTTTAAAGGAGATTATTACATTTTGAAAAACACAAAATGGCCGGCTTTTTATTTGTTTAATAACTAGCAATTTAAAAGATATAGTCTCTGTCACTATGGTGTGAATTACAAGTAAAACATTTTACCAATTTTTTATATTCTCTTCACAACTCTTTGCTTCCTCAGTCGTTAATGAAATAAAAGAGTGATACATATCACTGATACGAAAAAGTAATATTTATACGTTACTTTTAATATTAGTGTTAATAATAAGCTTTAGATTAGGCTAAATTTTAGTTTTGAGCGTAGGATAATGTAATTTTTGCCGATTGCCAGCAAGTTAAGGTGTGGCCAGAGTGGCCTTAGGACCATCGCAAAGACGCAAACATTTACACAATATATAAATTATTTGGCTGACGATAAAAAGCAGTTAATTGACGATTATAGAATTATGATCTAATATAAATACAAGTAACCCTTATATTCATATTAGATTTTTTTTAAATCTCCGAATAAAGACAGAGAGCAGCATCAAAAGTGCGGTACGTCTGTTAATATAATAAGCAACCGCAAAAGGAGGTGTTTTCGAGAAATCATCCCTACTAGGGGAGAGGACCACTGTCCAAAGCATTCTTTCTCATTTCACAAGAAAAAACAAGTACATGTTATTTTATTTGCGACTGTCCTTAACCTATATCGTATAATGTAAGTTGATTAAATTTATAATAATTAAGACAGAGTTACAAACATCTATCTAACTCAAACATTTTAATGCAACAGGTAGTTTATCGGCGAAAACAGATCTGTACTTGTAACTTTACCATAAAGATACTGCCAAAGTTTGCCCAAATCAGTGAACTTTGTTAAAGGGGACTTAAATTCGTGTAATTTTCTTTGTGACTTATATTGTAGCATTTAATATTTTTGTTTCAAATTTATATTTATCTATCCTTCCTCTTAATGTATGATTATATAGTAAAAATAAGCTCTCAGTCAATAAATTAAAATACTACAAAAAGTTGTACTTACACATGTATTTCCGTCCAATTTTTAAGCAAAATTCTAAAATCGATTTTAAAATTATTGTAATTAGGTATTTTTCTTAAAGTACTTTATTATTCCTTGGCTATGAATCATATCAATTTTATACTAAGCGTCACGCAAGCTAAAGACGGCGATTGTAAACTTCAACCGCCATAAAGCTCATAACTTTTTTTAGAATATAGAATGTTACAACAAAAACTTGTACACTTAGCAATTTAAAACAGCATTTTTAAAGCATATGTTTTATGCGTTTTAAAATATAGTTAAAAATAAAAGCAGTAAATATACATTATATATTTCCTTAGTGACTATACGTCCAAAATTTATAATCATTTGTTTTACAAATAATTAAAATGTAATTACTACCAAAATCAGGATGCCAGACAACAACACTTACTTATAGATAAAGAATAATCATAAACTAGCTGATTCAAAAGAACCTTTATTTCTGATGCATCAGGCTGAGGTTGGGAGAACATCTAAAAACATGGCGGATGAAAGGGCATTAGGGCACCAATAATTGTGGCTATGTGAAATACATAATCTGTGCTGTTACATTTAAATGTTTTGCGACATCTACTTTGAAAATAATAAACAGCCTTGAGATAATGATACCCTTTGTATTATTTTTTACATATATAGAATTATTACAAATATCGAGAACGGTAAGTCTTGCCTAAGCAGACAATTTGTATTGTTCATGGTCATCATTACTTTTTTCTCTTCTTCGTTTGTCGTTAGTTTCAGAAACGTTGAATTTTATGTAGAGTAATTTGAATAATCAATAAAATAATTATTAAAAGTAGTAGCTATCTCAACTGGGTTTGCAAAATTTAACAATATCTAATATTTCTCACGTTTCTAGACCTCTCTCCTTTTGTCTGTAGTGGCTAGTATGATCTGATCGTAAAAAGGTTTCGGAAAACAAATAAGATCGATCCGTTTAGAAATAATACTAATTATGTTTTGCTATATAGCGGTAAAAGCTAACGTTTTAATATTTTTTTTGACGCGAAAACATCATTTTTATTTTGCTATTAGGTTGTAGTCAATAATATTTTTTTAATGTTTCTTTTTTAGTTAACGGTCTTTTAGCATAAGAATTATAACGATGGAACCACTGAGAAAAGCACTTTGCCCACTCGTCCTTAGGGGTCTCTTCGACGGCATTTTGAAACGTAGCCACTGCTTGCTCGACGTCCATAAAACGTTTTCCTCGAAGTTTTTGTTTTATTTTCGGAAATAAATAAAAATCGCAAGGTGCGACGTCGGGGCTATATGGCGGGTGACCCAGTAATTCCACGTCTGAAGTCGCCGAGTAGTCGATTGTTTGCTTGGCGGTGTGCGACGAGGCGTTGTCGTGTTGAAGGAGGATCCTACTGCGAGGTCGTTTCTCCCGAAATTTTTCCAAGACAAGTGGCAAATAATTGTTAGTATACCACTCTGCAGTAACTGTTTTTCGATCCTCTAAAACAATGGTTGCGTAATGACCTGCCCTTCCGAAGAACGAGGCCACCATGTTTTTTCCCATGCTTCGACCTCTCTTCACTTTAGTTGGCAGCTCCTCGGAAGGAAACACCCAGACAGCAGACTGTCTCTTAGTTTCAGGATCATAATAATAAATCCAGCTTTCGTCACCCGTAAGTATGTCAAACACAGCATTTGAGTCACCTCCGTTAAATCTTTGAACGATTTCACGACACCGATCAACACGACGAAGTTTTTGGCCCTCTGTCAAATTATGAGGTATCCACTGGGCACAAGGCTTCCTGACCGCTAAATTTTCATGGAGGATTTTGTGCACTTAACTCATACCGATGCCTAAGCTTGTCCGTATCTCCTGTTAAGTCACTCTTTTGTCAGTCTCTATCATACGCCGCACAACGCTGATGTTATCTTCAGTCGCCGCCGTAGAAGGCCGTCCCTCACGCAGATCATCGGTGAGATTAGTGCAATTTAAACTCATTAAACTTGTTGCACAAGATGAGGTTTTATCGTGAAAGGCCAATCGAAGTCTTAATAACTTTCTTGTTGAGTTAAATGACATCGAGAGTCATAAAAAATCATTGTACGAAAATTTTCTCGCGTTAAGTTCATGCTGACGTGACACAGACAATTTTCAATTTGCCGCCAAATCGTAAACAAATGACAAATTAATAAAATACTTACACAATAATATTGGCAAAGTTCCATTTTCAAAATTTGAACTTAGTTTTTTATTATATCGTTTACAAGTGGCCAGTTCTAAAAACTTTCAGTGTCGCCCTCGTATTGAATTTTATTGTTTACAAAGTCAGTTATATAAAGATAAACATGTTGGTAATTACGATATTAAGATTAATAACAAATTTCTAATTACCTATATTATCAAATAGTTTTAATTTGCTTAATATTAGCTGCAAATTTACTTACTTGTGGAATGTTATCTCACTTTCCTTTTGGTAACGAACTTTACATATTACGCAAACTCTCATTATTACTAAAAATAATTCTTATTATGTAACTAAAATCAAACATAATCAAACCACATAAAATACTTTTATTTTTTAGTTTAAAAATTCAAAATATAGAGATACGATTTAAATAATACAACAGACTTTGGCATATTATGTCAATTTTAGTTCCCAGTACGGACAATGAGTACGCTTCAAATCGGCATAAGCATTTTGTATGGCATAGCCAGTCCAGCGTACTTGTATATATAGAGGTCAGTGAAATTTGTCTATTGAAGTCTCCTTAGAGTAATTACATACATATGTATGTATAGAGGGAACCTTATAGTAATTACATACATACGTATGCATAGAGAGAACCTACAATTTTACATAAATTGAGTCAATAAACTTGTCTCGCTTTTAAAAAGAGACAAATCAAATGAAAGATATTTCGCGTAATTCATGTGTGGAAATAGAAATGTCAAGTGGTCATCTTTAGTCTCTTTATGCTATGCCAATTATGAGAGTAAGTACACTCGTATCTTCTGATTTACTAGATAAATAACATCCCTATTGAAGTAGTATTATATGTGACGTTACTTTACAAGACATGACGTCTTTAATCTATAGTGATTTCGTTCGCAATGTTAGCAACAATCAACATCGATATACTCGTTTTTGTTTAGTTATTTATTTTTATTACTTTATTAAAAGTCTAAAAATGCAAAGAAAATAGGACTAGACTCATTATTATTCGAAGGATCAAGTAAATTGTTATCTAAATCAAGTGACGACGATTATTATATTACATTAGAAATATTCGTTTCGCAAACTTTAAAAACTAATAGTTCCGTGCTTACCCCTCTTCTATATACACCAACGACATTCCCATCCCGTTGAATGGTTGCTCTCCCTTTTTGCAGACGACACTGCCCTCTGCTGCAAAGGCATCTCACTACCCTTTATACGGAACAAGATCAAAAAGTCAGTTAATGACTTAGGAGCTTGGTTCTAAAAATGGCGTATCGATATGAACCCGGAGAAGAACTCCGTCGTTCACTTCGAACATAAACGACGCCGCCCCACTACCATACCGCCAATTCGTATGCTAAGGACTCCTGTCCCCTGACATACGTCCGCCAAATACTTAGGTGTCACCCTTGACACGAGGCTCACTTTCGAGCCCCATGTTAAGAGAGTAACTCGAAACGCGCGATTTTATCTGGGAAGGCTCAACAGTATGTTGGGCCGACACAGTAAAATGTCCCTCCGCAACAAGCGAACCATTTATAAGGTCTGTATACGACCAGTCATGACATATGCAGCCCCCATTTTTGCTCACGTAAAACCGAAAACCCTATACAAACTACAAATATTTCAAAACTACTTTTGTCGACGGGCTATGAACGCACCCTGGTACGTCCGTAACGCCGACCTCCACCGAGACTTAGAGCTCCCCACAATTCAGCAATTCCTAAAATCACTCTCTGAGAACTTCTTCAAAGCCTCAGAATCTCACTCTAATCACCTTATTCGTTAGGCAGCTTCCTATGCAGCCCCACTTCCCTCTCGCTATTGAGTCCGCAGATCGACAAACTCTCTCTCGGACCCCCCCCCAACCAGCTTTCGGCTGACCTGGACTGCCTCTTGGCGGCTCAGGCCGAGCCTTCTTCTAATTTATAATATGCCTTAGTTAGGCGCAACTCTCAGCGGCTACTCGCCGCCTGCGCACCCTTATCCCTTAAGGGGGTCGCAACATATTTCGGCAGAAAGGCCACTATGGCTAAAGCAGTTCCCAGGTGGTGTTTAGTGGGTAGGCACTTCTTCAAAGTGAGTCCCACATAACCACGCAGCCGGTTGCGTGGTATGCTATGAGTATTCACCACCTCCCTCCCCCGCTTCCAGAGGGTGTCCTTGCATTGGGCGCAAAAAAAATTGGAAATTAGTTCGGGACTGGTCCCGAACTAAGTTGGTCCCGTACCAGTTTCCATTTTAAATCAAGAAAGAAAACAATAGGGAATAGTGATAGGAAAAAGTAGTGAAATTTTCAATGTCGCATTTCCAAGGCGGGGTTTATGAAGAATAATTGGTGTTTCATTTAGTCAGCATCGAGCCCACTACACAAGATACAGTCCACTGATGACTGACATCGAGACCGGGACCATTCCATAGGGACCCGTAATCTTAGTCGTCTAACCTTTCTTTTGAGAGAGTGCATACGGGGTTTGAGTAACACATCTTCTCAGGGGTCACGCCCACTTTGTTGTTCCGAACCCAAAGTGGTGTGGTATTAGTATCTGTGAATAGAAGGTCACTAATTGGTCGATTTCTGCTGCAGGGCGGGTAATGAGGAGCCGCTGTCCCTTTTCAATAATATATTAATAAAAAAATAAACAAAAATGAGTATATCGATGTCGATTGTTGCAAACATTGGGAAAAAAATCACTATAGATTAAAGACGTCATGTCTTGTGAAATAATGTAACACATAATACTACTACAATAGGGATGTCACTTTTTTAGTAAATCAGAAGATACGAGTGTATTTACTCTCATATTTGGCATAGTATAGAGAGACCAAAAATTACCACTTGTCATTAAAGCTCTACCCATAAATTACACGCAATATCTTTCAATTCCATTCTTTTTGTGCCTTATTTGACAATTAAATTAGAAAAAGCGAGAGAAATATATTGACTCAATTTACTTCTCTCGCTCAGACTACTTCTAGGACTATCTCTATGCTAGTAATTTACTCCTCAGAGTAATTACTAGCATAGAGATTGTCCTAAAATAAGAACAAAATTCTTATAGCTGAACTCTTTATACATATGACGTTTAACTTGGTACAAAATAAGTCCCTTCTTTCTTTTACAAGGTTGTTGCCGTTTTTCCATCCCATAGACACCTCTATTGATGTGCCATTAGCGAAACAAAAAACGTTGTTGATAAATTAATTTAGTATATGACTTAGAAAAGTTAGGGATTTTTATTAGTCCGGGTCGTAATACTTATTTAAATCAATGAAAGTTTATGGAAGCTTCATCTGACATCTTAAAACAAAGTGGTAGTGGAATAATGCGGAACCGTTGTATAATTTAAGATATATCGTGAAAAGGTCCCTATGAAATGTATTTAAATTTAGCCGGTACATTTCCACCAAAATATATAAATTAAGGGGGGGGGACGGAGGACGCGTCCTTAGGCTTCGACCACCTAACCCTAGGCCCACCCTACACGTGTCCCCCGGGTGGTGCTAAACGAGCGACAAAGCCGAAAGGATAGACTCGGCTCCTCGCCGTATGGTAGCGGCGTAAAATCTACCACCCCCTTAGATCACACCATGAGCCAACACATTAAAGAAATGGCCCCGAGTTCCCGGCGCCCCTTTAATGGGGCAGGGGTGCGTAGAATCTCCGGGAGTAAAACCGGCGACGAGGTTCGCCACCCGTCACGTTTTGTCTCCAGGAGGGGCGAAAAGTGGATTGCGGAGGCCCGTCTGGCTACGCTGAATGTATGTGGAGCAATCTGTCAATCATCAAATCAAAAGATCTGTTATGTGTAAATGAGACGAAACGAAAGGGAAAGGATGCCACTGCACATGGCATGTATACCGCTTACTGGTCTGGTGTAGACGAGACCGAGCGGGCATGCCAGGGAGTCGGTGTCATCCTTTCAGAAAGAATGGTCAATGTGTGAAAGAGTATGAATGTGTAAGCCCAAGGCTGCTA
Source organism: Parnassius orleans (assembly GCA_029286625.1). Taxonomy (NCBI): domain Eukaryota; kingdom Metazoa; phylum Arthropoda; class Insecta; order Lepidoptera; family Papilionidae; genus Parnassius; species Parnassius orleans. The sequence continues at coordinate 6,613 of JAGSMP010003094.1, read as the reverse complement.
TGGATACGAATGAAAGTAGGCTTAAAGAAGTTGTTTGTGCTAGGGGTGTACGCCCCAGACATGTCTAAGCCCACTTATATCCGAGAGCAGTTTTGGGACATGGTAAGGATGGTGTTGATGAAATGTAAGGGAAATGAAAATATCATTATGTTAGGAGATTTTAATGGAAGGGTTGGGGTGAAGAGGTCTGGTTATGAAAGGATATTAGGGATGTTTGGCGATGAAAGTGTAAATGAGAATGGTGAAGACCTCCTCGCCGTATGTGAGGAAAAGAATCTTTTTGTGACGAATACTTTCTTTCGCCATAAGAGGATTCACATGTATACATGGGAAAGAGGTGATGATAGAAGCATGATAGATTTCATAATTGTGGATGAAAGAATGCAGAGCGCAGTGGTAGATACAAGAGTTTACCGGGGTCCAACGTAGGACGGATCATTACTTGGTCTTATGCCGAATTAATGGTCTATTCAGGCGTTGGCGGCATCGGACATCTGTGTCTACCACTGCGTTACAGCGTATAAGAACAGAGAGGTTACAAGATGAAGGTGTGAAGAGAAGTATAAATGTAGACTGAGGAGAATATAAATGGTTTGAATGAAATATGTATGAATGATTTAGACCTGAAGACTGTATAGAATAATGTTAAGAAAGTTTTGGTGGATGCAACCACCGAAGTATGTGGTGTAAGTAAGAGAACGAATGAAAGGAAAAATAATACGTTGTGGTGGGATGATGAGATTCGGATGGAAGTTGAAGCAAAGAAGAGCATGCCTAGATTTACTGGCAACCAAAGCTGGTAATTCTGGCGGTATGAATGATGAGATTGAAAGAAAAAAGGCAGACTTTAGACTTATAAATAAGAGAGTAAAAGAAGTTGTAGAAAGGAAAAAGCAAGAAAGAACGGATAAGAATGATAGAAGGATATCTGATAACTTCCAGGCAAATATTAAAATGTTCTGGAAACTCGTAAGAACTGCTAGGGGAAATTCAAAACAGCCTAGAATGAATGCTATACGAGACGAGAATGGCTGTATGCTGAATGATGAAGTTTCGAATTTAAAGAGATGGAAGGAATACTTTGAAAGCGTGTTTATGAGTGAAGGTTCGTCTGAATTAAGTGAAAAAGAAATTCTGAAAGAAATGGAGAGAGGTAGGGAGATAAGTGAAGATGAAATAATGAAAGCAATGAAAAGCATGAAAGCAGGTAAGGCAGCCGGAGATGATAGAGTATCACTCGAAATGCTAAGGGCTGGAGAGGGAGTGGTGGCAGGCCTGCTGTACACCTTGTTTAATTTATGTTGGGAACTGAAGCGGGTACCGGAAGACTGGTGCAAAGCCGTTATAGTCCCAATATATAAAGAAAGGGTCACAGCAGGACTGTAAAACTACTGTGGTATCAGCTTGCTTAGCATTGTGGGTAAACTGTATGCTAAGGTGTTAATTGAAAGAGTTATGGAAGAAACTGATGGAAAATTTGGGATGTGCAAGCTGGATTTAGAAAGGAATGGGGTGTACGGATCAAGTATTTTCCATGCGCATGATTGCGGAGAAGTTTTGGCCAAAACCAGAAAGTGTTTTGTGCTTTCATGGACTTGGAAAGGGCTTATGACAGAGTGGACAGGAATGTTATGGCAAACACTTAACTCATTTGGTTTGAGCGCTGGTTTGATACAGGCATTGAAGTCTCTTTATAGGGACTCTAGTGCTTGTGTCAGGATCAACGGGTCTACTCGGACTGGTTTGGCATCCAAAAGGTGTCAGACAGGGCTGTATAGCTTCCTGGCTGTTTAACCTATTTATGGACTGTTGTTTGCAAACTTTGAAAGTTGAAGAATGTGGGTTGAGAATGGGTGAGTTAACCGTCAAATGCCTTTTGTACGCCGATGATCAAGTCATATTTGCATCGTCGGCGGCCGAGTTGCAAATGATGGTTACTTTAATGAACCGATCATTAAAAGAAAGAGGTATGAAAGTGAACGCAAGTAAGACGAAAGTGATGGTTTTTGAAAGAGAAGTAAAACGTTATGTGAAATAAGAATAGAAGGGGAGATGATTGAGCAAGTGGATGAGTTTGTATATTTGGGATGTTTATTTAGCAGGGATGGTAGATATGATAAGGATATAGAACGACGAGTGAACGCAGGAAATAGAGTGAATGGGGCTCTACACGCTATTGTAAAGAGTCAGAATGTGTCAAAAAAGGCACGTTTGGCAATTCATAATGCGGTGTTAGTCCCTTCTTTAATGTATGGTAGTGAAAGTTGGGTCTGGCAGAAGAAGCATGAGAGTAGAATAAATGCTGTAGAAAAGCGGTCATTAAGGAGTATGCTAGGGCTGAATCTGAATGACAGGGTGAAAAATTGTGTGATAAGAGAAAAGTGTGGTTTGCAAGGTGACGTTGTGACCAGGATTAAGAAAGGAATGCTTAGGTGGTTTGGTCATGTAGAAAGAATGAACGAAGAAAGAGTGGCAAAGCAAATTTATGCTGCAAAAGTGAACGGCAGAGTCGGAAAGGGACGCCCTAGACGAAGGTTTATCGACCAAATTGGCGATATATTGAAAATGGGCCAGATTAGGAGTACCCTTAACCGACGAGCGTGTATGCGTAGATATATGGATGTAAAGGAGGCGAGAGAGGTGTGCCAGGATCGTGCCAAGTGGAAGTCCGTAGTCTCTGCCTACCCCTCTGGGTGACAGGCGTGAGTGTTTATGTTTATGTTTATATATAAATTATCTATATATAACTAACAATTACTTAACTTTACAATTACTATTGGTTTCATAGGGAATAATAACTGTGTTTGTTGCACTGGTACAATAGTACGATAACAGCGGCACAACCGCGGTCTGCCTTCTCTTGTCTCTAGATCACAACTACTAATAAATCGATTACGAACGTATTATCCGTTTTCCTTTCTGCACCCTCAAGATATTACCCATCATTAATTCATTAATTCCAGCTTATCAAAAGTCCACTGCTGAACTTAGGCGGAATATTTGCCATAGTTCCCTCTCTTAGCAAGTGGTTTTGCAACCGCAAGTCTTTATTATTTTGAGTTGTTATCAGGAAGATACTGTTGCCTATCTCCTGTTTCATTTCCTAATGTCGTCTTTTACTACACTTTATGGGATGGTATGGGGTCTTAGATCTTTTAAGTAATAATATATATTATTTGGTAAAAGGTAGTAGTTTATTTTACGCCGCAGTAGTAGTTTTAATTTCTTTTACACGGAATTATCAAGATCCTGCCTTAAAATCATTATTTAGAAATATTTTCATCCAAGCAGATAAAGCTTTGTTGAATATAGTCGATGGTTTTCCGCTTAGCAAATGGTAAATCTATATAAATTAAAATCATTTGCCGCATGCATGAAAGATCATTACGTGAAAACGGCTGGACCGATTTTGATAAACACTCACACTCACAATTGGACCCGGTAAGTAGCGCTTTTATCGAGATCAAGAAAACAGTCATCCGAAGCTGGAGCTCCTCGTTAGTCAGCATATAAAGTTGGGATTACAAATGGGATCCAACTCGCTAATGTACTGTGTGTCTGTCAAGACTTAGTATTCATACCTCCCTAACTATTAATTTTTAAAGTTTGCGAAACGAATATTTGTAATGTAATATAATAATCATCATCACTTGACTTTGATAACAATTTACTTGATCGTTCGAATAATAATGAGTCTAGTTTTATTTTCTTTATATTTTTAGACATATAATAAAATAATAAAAATAAATAACTAAACAAAAACGAGTATATCGATGTTGATTGTTGCTAACATTGCGAACGAAATCACTATAGATTAAAGACGTCATATCTTGTAAAGTAACGTCACATATAATACTACTTCAATAGGGATGTTATTTATCTAGTAAATCAGAAGATACGAGTGTACTTACTCTCATAATTGGCATAGCATAAAGAGACTAAAGATGACCACTTGACATTTCTATTTCCACACATGAATTACGCGAAATATCTTTCATTTGATTTGTCTCTTTTTAAAAGCGGGACAAGTATATTGACTCAATTTATGTAAAATTGTAGGTTCTCTCTATGCATACGTATGTATGTAATTACTATAAGGTCCCCTCTATGCATACATATGTATGTAATTACTCTAAGGAGACTTCAATAGACAAATTTCACTGACCTCTATATATACAAGTACGCTGGACTGGCTATGCCATACAAAATGCTTATGCCGATTTGAAGCGTACTCATTGTCCGTACCGGGAACTAAAATTGACATAATATGCCAAAGTCTGTTGTATTATTTAAATCGTATCTCTATATTTTGAATTTTTAAACTAAAAAATAAAAGTATTTTATGTGGTTTGATTATGTTTGATTTTAGTTACATAATAAGAATTATTTTTAGTAATAATGAGAGTTTGCGTAATATGTAAAGTTCGTTACCAAAAGGAAAGTGGGATAACATTCCACAAGTAAGTAAATTTGTAGCTAATATGAAGCAAATTAAAACTTTTTGATAATATAGGTAATTAGAAATTTGTTACATACATAAATACATAAACACTCACGCCTGTCACCCAGAGGGGTAAGCAGAGACTACGGACTTCCACTTGGCACGATCCTGGCACACCTCTCTCGCCTGGTCTGGTCTCTCTCGATCTGGTCTTATGCCGAATTAATGGTTTATTTAGGCGTTGGCGGCATCGGACATCTGTGTCTACCACTGCGTTACAGCGTATAAGAACAGAGAGGTTACAAGATGAAGGTGTGAAAGAGAAGTATAAATGTAGACTGAGGGAGAATATAAATGGTTTGAATGAAATAAGTATGAATGATTTAGACCTGAAGACTGTATGGAATAATGTTAAGAAAGTTTTGGTGGATGCAGCCACCGAAGTATGTGGTGTAAGTAAGAGAACGAATGAAAGGAAAAATAATACGTTGTGGTGGGATGATGAGATTCGGATGGAAGTTGAAGCAAAGAAGAGAGCATGCCTAGATTTACTGGCAACCAAAGCTGGTAATTCTGGCGGTATGAATGATGAGATTGAAAGAAAAGAGGCAGACTTTAGGCTTATAAATAAGAGAGTAAAAGAAGTTGTTGAAAGGAAAAAGCAAGAAAGAACGGATAAGAATGATAGAAGGATATCTGATAACTTCCAGGCAAATATTAAAATGTTCTGGAAACTCGTAAGAACTGCTAGGGGAAATTCAAAACAGCCTAGAATAAATGCTATACGAGACGAGAATGGCTGTATGCTGAATGATGAAGTTTCGAATTTAAAGATATGGAAGGAATACTTTGAAAGCGTATTTATGAGTGAAGGTCGTCTGAATTAAGTGAAAAGAAATTCCGAAAAAGTGGAGAGGTAGGGAGATAAGTGTAGATGAAATAATGAAAGCAATGAAAAGCATGAAAGCAGGTAAGGCAGCCGGATATGATAGAGTATCACTCGAAATGCTAAGGGCTGGAGAGGGAGTGGTGGCAGGCCTGCTGTACACCTCGTTTAATTTATGTTGGGAACTGAAGCGGGTACCGGAAGACTGGTGCAAAGCCGTTATAGTCCCAATATATAAAGGAAAAGGGTCACAGCAGGACTGTAAAAACTACCGTGGTATCAGCTTGCTTAGCATTGTGGATAAACTGTATGCTAAGGTGTTAATTGAAAGAGTTATGGAAGAAACTGATGGAAAATTTTGGGATGTGCAAGCTGGATTTAGAAAGGGAATGGGGTGTACGGATCAAGTATTTTCCATTCGCATGATTGTGAAGAAGTTTTGGCCAAAACCAGAAAGTTTTTGTGCTTTCATGGACTTGGAAAAGGCTTATGACAGAGTGGACAGGAATGTGTTATGGCAAACACTTAACTCATTTGGTTTGAGCACTGGTTTGATACAGGCATTGAAGTCTCTTTATAGGGACTCTAGTGCTTGTGTCAGGATCAACGGGGTCTACTCGGACTGGTTTGGCATCCAAAAAGGTGTCAGACAGGGCTGTGTAGCTTCCCCCTGGCTGTTTAACCTATTTATGGACAGTTGTTTGCAAACTTTGAAAGTTGAAGAATGTGGGTTGAGAATGGGTGAGTTAACCGTCAAATGCCTTTTGTACGCCGATGATCAAGTCATATTTGCATCGTCGGCGGCCGAGTTGCAAATGGTGGTTACTTTAATGAACCGATCATTAAAAAAAAGAGGTATGAAAGTGAACGCAAGTAAGACGAAAGTGATGGTTTTTGAAAGAGAAGTAAGTAAAACGTTATGTGAAATAAGAATAGAAGGGGAGTTGATTGAGCAAGTGGATGAGTTTGTATATTTGGGATGTTTATTTAGTAGGGATGGTAGATATGATAAGGATATAGAACGACGAGTGAACGCAGGAAATAGAGTGAATGGGGCTCTACACGCTATTGTGAAGAGTCAGAATGTGTCAAAAAGGCACGTTTGGCAATTGCAATGCTGTGTTAGTCCCTACTTTAATGTATTGTAGTGAAAGTTGGGTCTGGCAGAAGAAGCATGAGAGTAGAATAAATTCTGTAGAAATGCGGTCATTAAGGAGTATGCTAGGCTGAATCTGAATGACAGGGTGAGAAATAGTGTGATAAGAGAAAAGTGTGGTTTGCAAGAT
>JAGSMP010003093.1:0-15188 GCA_029286625.1 Parnassius orleans | reverse complement strand
TATTTTCCATGCGCATGATTGTGAAGAAGTTTTGGCCAAAACCAGAAAGTTTTTGTGCTTTCATGGACTTGGAAAAGGCTTATGACAGAGTGGACAGGAATGTGTTATGGCAAACACTTAACTCATTTGGTTTGAGCACTGGTTTGATACAGGCATTGAAGTCTCTTTATAGGGACTCTAGTGCTTGTGTCAGGATCAACGGGGTCTACTCGGACTGGTTTGGCATCCAAAAAGGTGTCAGACAGGGCTGTGTAGCTTCCCCCTGGCTGTTTAACCTATTTATGGACAGTTGTTTGCAAACTTTGAAAGTTGAAGAATGTGGGTTGAGAATGGGTGAGTTAACCGTCAAATGCCTTTTGTACGCCGATGATCAAGTCAAATTTGCATCGTCGGCGGCCGAGTTGCAAATGGTGGTTACTTTAATGAACCGATCATTAAAAAAAAGAGGTATGAAAGTGAACGCAAGTATGACGAAAGTGATGGTTTTTGAAAGAGAAGTAAGTAAAACGTTATGTGAAATAAGAATAGAAGGAGTTGATTGAGCAAGTGGATGAGTTTGTATATTTGGGATGTTTATTTAGTAGGGATGGTAGATATGATAAGGATATAGAACGACGAGTGAACGCAGGAAATAGAGTGAATGGGGCTCTACACGCTATTGTGAAGAGTCAGAATGTGTCAAAAAGGCACGTTTGGCAATTGCAATGCTGTGTTAGTCCCTACTTTAATGTATGGTAGTGAAAGTTGGGTCTGGCAGAAGAAGCATGAGAGTAGAATAAATTCTGTAGAAATGCGGTCATTAAGGAGTATGCTAGGCTGAATCTGAATGACAGGGTGAGAAATAGTGTGATAAGAGAAAAGTGTGGTTTGCAAGATGACGTTGTGACCAGGTGTAAGAGGGTGACGTAATATCCCCGAAACCCTTCACCGCTGCATTGGAAGACGTTTTCAAGCTACTGGACTGGAAATGATACGGTATTAACGTCAGTGGTGAGTACATCACTCACCTTCGATTTGCTGACGAAATAGTCCTTATGGCAGAATCGCTGGAGGACCTAAGCACTATGCTCAATGACCTCAATAGTGTCTCCCAACGGATAGGTCTTAAGATGAACATGGACAAAACAAAAATCATGTTTAACGTCCATGTCACACCTATGCCGGTAGTAGTTGGGAGCACTAAGCTCAAAGTTGTTGACGAATATGTTTACCTGGGACAAATAGTCCGACTAGGTAAGTCCAACTTTGCTGGGCAGCGTTTGGGAGATTACGACACATCTTCTCGTCAGACACCTTAAAACCTCAAAACTAGATTGTACAACCAGTGCGTGTTGCCAGTGATGACCTACGGATCTGAGACGTGGTCTTTCACTGCTTGCCATATAAGAAGCTCAAAGTCGCTCAGCGAGCTATGGAGGGCTATGCTCGGCGTTTCTCTGCGTGATAGACTTAAAACGAGGATATCCACAGTAGAACCAGAGTAACCGACATAGCCCAAAGAATTAATATGCTGAAGTGGCAATGGGCCGGCCATATAGCTCGATGAACCGACAACCGATAGAGAAGAAAGGTTCTCGAGTGGCGGCCTCGTACCGGCAGCCCGAAGTGTGGGGCGTCCCCCCACTGGATGATGTGACGACCTGGTAAGACATGCAGGAAGTCAATGGATGCAGGTGGCTCGGGACCGTGCTTTGTGGCATTCCTTGTGGGAGGCCTATGTTCAGCAGTGGACTTGTGAAGGGCTGTAATGATGATGAATATAAAAAAAAACACGTATTGTTACTTCATGAGTTATAAATGTTATCTTTAAAAAAAGTCATATTGCAGACTACATGTTATTATTAATATTCTTACAAGTATAGAAGAAGTAGAGAAGTATCGTGTCATTATAAGTAAAGAATACTTGTTATGGTATCGTATGACAATAGTTGATGTTATACTGCTTGTAACGTATGGCCATAGTAAAAATCGATAAATCGTATCGTATTTAGCACCCCTATTTTTGACTTCACTAAATAGTCACTTGTCACTTGTCAGTCTCTCACCTGTGCTCTCACTCTGTCAATTACATTGGCGTCGCTGTCGCTCGCTCTTCGTAATTATATCGGTGTATTTTGGGACTTTCGGGACTATCTATTGAATATTACGACTTGGCTATTTTAACGGACTCTGATTGCTTTCAAAAACGATTTACCTGGCTGTGATTTTCGTAACTGTGTACCGCTCAAACAATAACCTGGCACTCATAAGCGAACTTACGCATACGCAATGGAAAAAGTATTTTATGTAAATTGTGACTCTGCTGTTGGTTCTATGTTCTTGGAAGATGAACAGATTCGTCACAGTGTACAACAATGGACTGCACCTCTTTCTGTAATTACATTTCTACTTTGTCTGCATATTCAGAGTCTCGTGATGTATTTAAAAGATGAACAATAAACATGAAATTAAATCTGTGTTTTATTTCTAATTCAAAACTAATAAGTTAATGTAGGTTTAAAAACAACTTACTATCTAATTGGTAAAGCTGGTTTCATAGTCACGCGTTTAAACAGTGCCGTCCAGACGCACACGCTTGCAAATCCACTAGATAGTAGACGCGACTATATTCTATGCATTTATACGTTGCACTTACTTACATTTAGGCTTTAGAACAAAAACTACATACCCAATTATCTAGGTAGGAACTAAAAATAGCTAAATGTTTTGGATAATGTTTTTCAGTTTCTTAAAAATTACTCGGAAAAGAAAAAGAAATTGTTCGTGGTTCGATTATAACCTCAAAATCTGATACTTTTTTTGAAATATATTTATTCTGCAGCTAGTCCGCTATATAAATACGATCACATAGGAATTTACTAATTATCAAAAATGCATCACACAATTTTCCGATGCTCTTGGTTCCAGGGCGAACAATGTATGGGCGCAGAGCAATGTCCTTTACGTACTAAGATTTGTTTGCAAGCGACATAAGAATTAGAGGCGGCAATTACAATAAAACTTGCAAGTAATTTTTAATAGTTTTGACGTACCTCTTTTCAAATCAAAGTATTGGATGGATTAAAAACGGAAAGTCAATAAAAGTAAAGTAAAATAATTATTTTTTAGATTAATTAACTGTCGATCATAATTGCAATTGATTTAAACTATTAAACTATTCAATACCATTTTATTTCTATTTTCTTGTACAAAATCAAAGATAACGATGAAATAGTGTTTATAGTTGTGTAAGTGAGTACCCAAGTAAGTACATTTATTAATTTCAATATCATTTTTGTAGTAACGAACTGCTTGTTTCGTCAGGGTACAATTGATTGTCTAATTGTATTAAAAAAATTACAACTATAACTTCTAAATTCCATATGAAAAAAAAGGGATAACCGCCAATTTTTGCGAAATCGACTTATATATATGGTTAGAATCGCCTTTTTTTTCTGCGTCTTTTGGTCTAAGTTTTATGACTCTACGACATGCTTTTTGTCGGTTAGGCAGTATGTAAATTGAGGTACTCAGCCTAATTTTTTTCGTCGTAAACGACACATATTTTGGTGTATTTTTAATTTTGATGGTTAGCTAAAAAATGGTATTTAGAAAATGAGACTTATGTTATTGAGGCTTTTTAAAACATTTTCTTGTTTGTACTTTAACCGGTTTGGGCTAGAAAAAAAATTATGTATAAAGATACATTTGTCACATTTTGCTTGGACTTTTTTTTTTCTAAAACTCCGTTTACGACAATAGTTTTTATTAGTATTCAGTTTGTTTGAAAAATATTATTATCATTTAAGATATTTAAGACAATATTTCCGTGGCTTTGTATGGCGTTTAGAGTCATTTTCCCTGTTACTGTACCAATTAACGGAGGAGTTTAATACAAATTGTCCTAAAAACTCACTTAACATAAATTGTCGCTTATCCTTTTTTTACCTCCCGAAATTCTAACGAGTGTGGTGGTTAGATAATCAGATAAAACTAAAATTTACTACCCTAATTCAATGTCGCGGCATTTGTCGTTTACCTAGTGCAACAAAATTAAAAACGTCGGTTATCTCTTTCATTCGTTCGAAGCAAACGAGGTCACGGTCACACAGTGAACATTTAGTGCTCAGACGACCGCGGTACAAACGCCACGCGTGCGCGTGAGCCATTTCGGCAAGCAGTTTTGAGCCTACTTCGACTATCCAGGTAAGTTATATTTTCTTAAAGTTATACGTTTAGGTAACTATTAGCTCCCTATGTTATAAATAACGTTAGCGTAAGTACAAATTTTTTGATGTTTATGCTTGTCATAACTTTACATAGCTATTATAGAAAAAATAAAATAAAAGACAAATAAAATAAAATTAAAAGTTGAATAGTAAATTGGTAGCCACCTATGGTAAGGCATAGATACTCGAAGAAAACTTAATTTTGATTTCCCGGAACCACCAGCAGATGGGGTAAGAATAATTGTAACTCCATAGTTAAGCTATCATGATAAATAAGGGGAGTTTAATGTTTTGTTGTTTATACAAGTAATTATTTATATAAAATTGTTTTTTTTTCTTTCTAGGAAATAAATCTATGGAATATAACATGCTCTGCTCCTATTCAAACAGTCTACGCAGGACTGAATGTACACGAAGAGAATTTAATTTCTGAACAGCAAGATTGAAGCAATCCAAATAAACTTCTTGTTAACCGGGCACACCTACATGTCAGTAGATTCTGTTCATGACGTAATAGAAAGAAATTTAAAAAAAAAACATTATTCACGCACCTTCACAGTGGTATACAGTATTCACTACGGCAAGACAAGATCCAGAACCATACGAAGTGGAGTTGTTGCATTTCAAAGACTTCAATAGATAGGACGCAATAAGCGAAAAGTATTTCAAGGGCAATTTGACTGGGAATATCAGTAAAATTCGTGTTGTAACATTAAAAAAAAAGTATTCAGAAATTGCTGTAAGATTTCCATGAATGATAATGCAAAAACTTATTCAATCGAAGTTCAATTAAAAACCAAAATTAGTCCGCCAGCGTGTTATAAATCTCAATTACCTATGTAAAACAAAACACAATGATTTACTGAAACTTTGTCGAGAAAGGTGATTCCAGAAATATTTTGTAATGAATATTACAGTCTTACAACCACTAACAATGTCAAAGATACCTACCAGAAACCGATGTCGAAGATGGTGGATATTGAATAAGTAGCTTTTGTTTTTATCTTGACATCAATTTTAATTTCTGTTTAAGGACTAATTTTTCAATCGTCAGATAACTTTTATCTGAATAAAATAATACGAAGGTTGACATATTTTTTATACAAAAGCTGTCAAACCGACAAATTTATTACTTAGATAAAAAATCTAGAGATTAAAAAATCAGTCTAAGATTTGTAATGTGTACTTAACTAGTAATGTTAAAGGTCTAAAGAATGCATTTAAAGTATTTGTCTAAAATTTTATATAAGACTTACGAGTACATTGATCTCCAAAAATGTTTATTAAGATAATGTAACCTGTTTGAATTGATGGTTCCTATATATTTGTAAGTAATGTGCCTTGACGCATTTTTTATTGCTATATTTTCATTATGGACGAGTTTAAAATATTATGTCTAACTTGAGTGTGTTCAAGTTGATGAAGTGATCCCAAAGGTGATTTTACTTTTTGTAAATTTTTATACCATTAACTTCTTAAGTACGAGGTTGATCAAGCTTAGTCTTGGCTTATAATTATTGAATATGCAATAGTTTAAGTGTTAAATTTGCCACGTTGTAGCAATCTTTCCATTTTTTTTAAAAATACTTTTATATTTTACTTTTAAGTAGTTTGATTAAGAGGGCTGAAAATTTGTGCCATTATAATTCCAAATAAAGACTGTTTTACCAATTTTTTTTTAATCCTCCATCTCTGAGATGAAGGTACCTTTTTAATGGTATTTAAAACGATGAAACATTACGTTATGTCGTCGTTTTAGTAAATGCTGAATATTTCTTCCAAAAATTATTAACTTATTACAATATCCTTGTTCGTCTGTCATTAACTAATAATCGGTTATATCATATTGCCCCTTCTTGATTTACGAACAAATTACAGTTATGTTATTTTTCTTCAATTTAAATAAAACGAAAGGTGCATTTAAATGATGTAGACTGAAAATGAATTAAATAGCGATTATCATTTATGACATTTTTCCTACTTGTAAAAATAGGACCTTTTGGGGATAAGCGACAGTAAACAGTTTATGGAGGCTGATTTATGATTAGATAATAATTCCATTTTGTAGAGAAATAATTAAAACCTATATGATTAAATTTGCAATTCTTCGGAAGCTGGGACAAATAGTCCGACTAGGTAAGTCCAACTTTGCTGGGCAGCGTTTGGGAGATTACGACACATCTTCTCGTCAGACACCTTAAAACCTCAAAACTAGATTGTACAACCAGTGCGTGTTGCCAGTGATGACCTACGGATCTGAGACGTGGTCTTTCACTGCTTGCCATATAAGGAAGCTCAAAGTCGCTCAGCGAGCTATGGAGAGGGCTATGCTCGGCGTTTCTCTGCGTGATAGACTTAAAAACGAGGATATCCACAGTAGAACCAGAGTAACCGACATAGCCCAAAGAATTAATATGCTGAAGTGGCAATGGGCCGGCCATATAGCTCGATGAACCGACAACCGATAGAGAAGAAAGGTTCTCGAGTGGCAGCCTCGTACCGGCAGCCTGAAGTGTGGGGCGTCCCCCCACTGGATGATGTGACGACCTGGTAAGACATGCAGGAAGTCAATGGATGCAGGTGGCTCAGGACCGTGCTTTGTGGCATGACCGTGCATGTTCAGCAGTGAACTTGTGAAGGGCTGTAATGATGATGAATATTAAAAACACGTATTGTTACTTCATGAATTATAAATGTTATCTTTAAAAAGTCATTGCAGACTACATGTTATTATTAATATTCTTACAAGTATAGAAGAAGTAGAGAAGTGTCATTATAAGTAAAGAATACTTGTTATGGTATCGTATGACAATAGTTGATGTTATACTGCTTGTAACGTATGGCCATAGTAAAAATCGATAAATCGTATCGTTTAGCACCCTATTTTGACTTCACTAAATAGTCACTTGTCACTTGTCAGTCTCTCACCTGTGCTCTCACTCTGTCAATTACATTGGCGTCGCTGTCGCTCGCTCTTCGTAATTATATCGGTGTATTTTTGGGACTTTCGGGACTATCTATTGAATATTACGACTTGGCTATTTTAACGGACTCTGATTGCTTTCAAAAACGATTTACCTGGCTGTGATTTTCGTAACTGTGTACCGCTCAAACAATAACCTGGCACTCATAAGCGAACTTACGCATACGCAATGGAAAAAGTATTTTATGTAAATTGTGACTCTGCTGTTGGTTCTATGTTCTTGGAAGATGAACAGATTCGTCACAGTGTACAACAATGCACTAACAGTGTACAAAACTGCACCTCTTTCTGTAATTACATTTCTACTTTGTCTGCATATTCAGAGTCTCGTGATGTATTTAAAGATGAACAATAAACATGAAATTAAATCTGTGTTTTATTTCTAATTCAAAACTAATAAGTTAATGTAGGTTTAAAACAAACTATCTAATTGGTAAAGCTGGTTTCATAGTCACGTTTTAAACAGTGCCGTCCAGACGCACACGCTTGCAAATCCACTAGATAGTAGACGACTATATTCTATGCATTTATACGTTGCACTTACTTACATTTAGGCTTTAGAACAAAAACTACATACCCAATTATCTAGGTAACCAAAAATAGCTAAATGTTTTGGATAATGTTTTCAGTTTCTTAAAATTACTCGGAAAAGAAAAGAAATTGTTCGTGGTTCGATTATAACCTCAAAATCTGATACTTTTTTGAAATATATTTATTCTGCAGCTAGTCCGCTATAAAATACGATCACATAGGAATTTACTAATTATCAAAATGCATCACACAATTTTCCGATGCTCTTGGTTCCAGGGCGAACAATATAAGCGCAGAGCAATGTCCTTTACGTACTAAGATTTGTTTGCAAGCGACATAAGAATTAGAGGCAATTACAATAAAACTTGCAAGTAATTTTAATAGTTTTGACGTACTCTTTTTCAAATCAAAGTATTGGATGGATTAAAACGGAAAGTCAAAAAAGTAAAATAATTATTTTTTTAGATTAATTAACTGTCGATCATAATTGCAATTGATTTAAACTATTAAACTATTCAATACCATTTTATTTCTATTTTCTTGTACAAAATCAAAGATAACGATGAAATAGTGTTTATAGTGTGTAAGTGAGTACCCAAGTAAGTACATTTATTAATTTCAATATCATTTTGTAGTAACGAACTGCTTGTTTCGTCAGGGTACAATTGATTGTCTAATTGTATTAAAAAATTACAACTATCTTCTAAATTCCATATGAAAAAGGATAACCGCCAATTTTTGCGAAATCGACTTATATATATGGTTAGAATCGCCTTTTTTCTGCGTCTTTTGGTCTAAGTTTTATGACTCTACGACATGCTTTTTGTCGGTTAGGCAGTATGTAAATTGAGGTACTCAGCCTAATTTTTCGTCGTAAACGACACATATTTTGGTGTATTTTAATTTTGATGGTTAGCTAAAATGGTATTTAGAAAATGAGACTTATGTTATTGAGGCTTTTAAAACATTTTCTTGTTTGTACTTTAACCGGTTTGAAGAAAAATTATGTATAAAGATACATTTGTCACATTTTGCTTGGACTTTTTTTTTTCTAAAACTCCGTTTACGACAATAGTTTTTATTAGTATTCAGTTTGTTTGAAAAATATTATTATCATTTAAGATATTTAAGACAATATTTCCGTGGCTTTGTATGGCGTTTAGAGTCATTTTCCCTGTTACTGTACCAATTAACGGAGGAGTTTAATACAAATTGTCCTAAAAACTCACTTAACATAAATTGTCGCTTATCCTTTTTTTACCTCCCGAAATTCTAACGAGTGTGGTGGTTAGATAATCAGATAAAACTAAAATTTATACCTACCCTAATTCAATGTCGCGCCATTTGTTGTTTACCTAGTGCAACAAAAATTTAAAACGTCGGTTATCTCTTTCATTCGTTCGAAGCAAACGAGATCACGGTCACACAGTGAACATTTATTGCTCAGACGACCGCGGTACAAACGCCACGCGCACGGGTGAGCCATTTTGGCACGCAGTTTTGAGCCTGCTTCGACTATCCAGGTAAGCTATATTTTCTTAATGCTATACGTGTAGGTAACTATTAACTCCTTATGTAATGAATAACGTTAGTGTAAGTACAAATTTTTTGATGTTTATGCTTGTCATAACTTTACATAGCTATTATAGAAAAAATAAAATAAAAGACAAATAAAATAAAATTAAAAGTTGAATAGTAAATTGGTAGCCACCTATGGTAAGGCATAGATACTCGAAGAAAACTTAATTTTGATTACCCGGAACCACCAGCAGATGGGGTAAGAATAATTGTAACTCCATAGTTAAGCTATCATGATAAATAAGGGGAGTTTAATGTTTTGTTGTTTATACAAGTAATTATTTATATAAAATTGTTTTTTTTTTCTTTCTAGGAAATAAATCTATGGAATATAACATGCTCTGCTCCTATTCAAACAGTCTACGCAGGACTGAATGTACACGAAGAGAATTTAATTTGAACAGCAAGATTGAAGCAACCAAATAAACTTCTTGTTAACCGGGCACATACATGTCAGTAGATTCTGTTCATGACGTAATAGAAAGAAATTTAAAAAAAACATTATTCACGCACCTTCACAGTGGTATACAGTATTCACTACGGCAAGACAAGATCCAGAACCATACGAAGTGGAGTTGTTGCATTTCAAAGACTTCAATAGATAGGACGCAATAAGCGAAAAGTATTTCAAGGGCAATTTGACTGGGAATATCAGTAAAATTCGTGTTGTAACATTAAAAAAAAAAGTATTCAGAAATTGCTGTAAGATTTCCATGAATGATAATGCAAAAACTTATTCAATCGAAGTTCAATTAAAAACCAAAATTAGTCCGCCAGCGTGTTATAAATCTCAATTACCTATATGTAAAACAAAACACAATGATTTACTGAAACTTTGTCGAGAAAAGGTGATTCCAGAAATATTTTGTAATGAATATTACAGTCTTACAACCACTAACAATGTCAAAGATACCCTACCAGAAACCGATGTCGAAGATGGTGGATATTGAATAAGTAGCTTTTGTTTTTATCTTGACATCAATTTTAATTTCTGTTTAAGGACTAATTTTTCAATCGTCAGATAACTTTTATCTGAATAAAATAATACGAAGGTTGACATATTTTTTATACAAAAGCTGTCAAACCGACAAATTTATTACTTAGATAAAAAATCTAGAGATTAAAAAATCAGTCTAAGATTTGTAATGTGTACTTAACTAGTAATGTTAAAGGTCTAAAGAATGCATTTAAAGTATTTGTCTAAAATTTTATATAAGACTTACGAGTACATTGATCTCCAAAAATGTTTATTAAGATAATGTAACCTGTTTGAATTGATGGTTCCTATATATTTGTAAGTAATGTGCCTTGACGCATTTTTATTGCTATATTTTCATTATGGACGAGTTAAAATATTATGTCTAACGTGTGTTCAAGTTGATGAAGTGATCCCAAAGGTGATTTTACTTTTTGTAAATTTTATACCATTAACTTCTTAAGTACGAGGTTGATCAAGCTTAGTCTTGGCTTATAATTATTGAATATGCAATAGTTTAGTGTTAAATTGCCACGTTGTAGCAATCTTTCCATTTTTTAAAAATACTTTTATATTTTACTTTTAAGTAGTTTGATTAAGAGGGCTGAAAATTTGTGCCATTATAATTCCAAATAAAGACTGTTTTATTAATTTTTAATCCTCCATCTCTGAGATGAAGGTACCTTTTAATGGTATTTAAAACGATGAAACATTACGTTATGTCGTCGTTTTAGTAAATGCTGAATATTTCTTCCAAAAATTATTAACTTATTACAATATCCTTGTTCGTCTGTCATTAACTAATAATCGGTTATATCATATTGCCCCTTCTTGATTTACGAACAAATTACAGTTATGTTATTTTTCTTCAATTTAAATAAAACGAAAGGTGCATTTAAATGATGTAGACTGAAAATGAATTAAATAGCGATTATCATTTATGACATTTTTCCTACTTGTAAAAATAGGACCTTTTGGGGATAAGCGACAGTAAACAGTTTATGGAGGCTGATTTATGATTAGATAATAATTCCATTTTGTAGAGAAATAATTAAAACCTATATGATTAAATTTGCAATTCTTCGGAAGCTATGGAAGAATTTCCATGAATTTTTTTCGTATATTTTGAACTTTAAACCACTCTCCTGTAAAGTTTGTAAAATGTCGCTTATCCTTTTTTGGCTGTGAGGCATCGATATGAAAACTAAACTTATAAAATAAAAGTTAGCAATGTCATAACATTTGACGGTCTGTGGGAATGTTCAAAGTGTTTACCGCAAGGACGTTAGGACGCAGTAGGCTTCAGTTTTGGCGGGATTCATTATTAATTTTAGTTTTTGAGACAGTTCCGTGTTGACTTTGGACACGCATGCGCGAACGACAGTTCATTCGTTTTGTTTATTAAATTCTTATTGTTATTACTTGGTATTACCTACTTGTTATTACGTGTTATTCTTGTTGTTACATTTTGTGTTTCTTTTTTGTTTTAATAATGCCTAACGCGTGCGTTTATCATGTTAAAGTGCCTTGGAGAAGCTTGCGGGAATGCTTCGCGTGCATTATGAATTTACCGAGAGAAATTCCCGACCGCTCGACACCCAGCTGACTCTCGTCTGATAACAGCAGCATTTCAGCGAGTGTTGGAAAATCGGCCCATTGCTCCGGTAGCGGCAGGAGGTGGAAGTCAAGTGACTGTTCACTCCCAGGAGCGCATTTTAGATGTCGTTCGCCGGTATACGAACCTAGGTACAGGAAGTATCACTAAATTGTTAAGAAGTCGGGATGGAACAAGTGTGTCATTCTGTTCAGTTCACAAAGTGTTAAAGCGTAACCGAATGCGGCCATACAAAGTGCACAAAGTGCAGGCTTTAGTTCCCGGCGATCACGACCGCCGACGAGTTTTCTGCCGTTGGTTATTAGACCAACAACAACGTGTGCCTGGTTCCATTGAGCACGTTATCTGGACGGACGAGTCGACATTTACCAGAAACGGCCTGTGGAACCGAAGAAATACACACGTGTTTCAGAGGTTAACCCGCACTGTTCGACAAACCGGGCACCAAACCCGATGGTCGGTTAACGTATGGGCAGGTTTATTTAAGGATCGCATACTGGGACCAGTGTTTCTGCCACAGCGACTTAACGGAAAGCGATACCTAAACTTTATAAATGAACAATTGGTTGACATTTTAGACGACCTATCGTTGGATGAATATCGCCGCATGGTTCCAACATGATGGTGCACTTCCACATGTCGTGAGGTTCGCCCGTGAGCGCCTTACCAATTGTTGATGATTGCTGGATTGGCAGACTAGGACCACACGCTTAGCCACCTCGCTCACCAGATCTGCCCCGTTAGACTTCTTTCTGTAGGGGTATGTGAAAGAAGGGTTTTAATCGTGAGTGTGATAGTGCTGACGAAATGCGCCAAAGGATCGTGGATGTTTTCGACAAACTACGTGTGGACTGTGTCGAACCACACGATGATGCCCACCTGCATGAGGAGACGCAACACCGAGCCCACATCTGCCTCGAAATGATGGAGTCAATTTGAGCCGCATCTCCTTAAGACCACGAAGGATTTAGAGCGGTAAGCTGTTTCATACCTATTTTTTTTTAAATAACTTAGTACTGAACTGATCTGAATAGGCACATAACTGAATACATCAGAATAATAAACATACCTACATGATGAATAAAAACGCATGACTCTAACCTTGTTAACATTTCATTTAAGTATTTTTTTCATTAGCGGGTAATCGAATTAGTTATTTGGTTTATTTAACCTGTGAATTTGAATTAAAGTGGCTACGTGGAGACAAGCACAGTGGCAAAATAGTAGGTTAAGTAGATAAGTTAGGTATTTAGACAAGTGTTGTAAATTATTAGGTATTGTGGTACCATCGCTAGTTGCGAGCCGCGCGAATTCGGCGTTCGCGCGTACATTGACCCCTAGTCAGCTGATTGTAATTCAGTAATTCCACTGCTGGTTTTATGTTTAAGTATTTTCATGTTTTTTTTTAATGAAATTAACGTTTTATTTAACTATACTAACACGATGGAGCGTGAATAAAGCTAATAAAACGTTGTGAAAAGATGATTTATTTTTCATCAGGATCGATTTTATATTTCACCCATCATCAAAGATATAGTTAGTACTGTCGTCTGTCTTCGTTTTCGGGAGCGTTTCAAAAATACCCTGTATATATACTTCAATTAGTACAAGAGCTGAAGCCGCATGACCATCCGATGCGTTTTCGGTTTGTTCAATGGGCCGAAGACCGCTTGATAAAAGATGAGCATTTTTACCGAAAAATCATCTTTTCAGATGAAGCTCATCTCCACCTCGGAGGATACGTCAATAAGCAAAATTGTTATATCTGGGGCTCAGAAAATCCACACATCATCGTGGAGAAACCAATGCATCCACAACGAGTGACTGTCTGGTGCGGATTTTGGTCTGGCGGCATTATTAGGCCATTTTTCTTCGAAAATGAGCAAGGAAACGCCGTTACAGTGAATGGCGATCGCTACCGCGCCATGCTAGGCGATTTTTTGTTCCCCAAAAATTTAAAAGGATGGCATAGACGACATTTGGTTTCAACAGGACGGCGCAACGTGCCACACAGCCAACGTAACAATCGATCTTTTGCGCACTGTTTTCGAAAACCGCATAATCAGCCGAAATGCTGATGTCAATTGGCCACCTCGAAGCTGCGATTTGATTCCGTTGGACTTTTTTGTGGGGAGCCGTTAGGGACAAGTGTTACGCTAACCATCCAGAGACGATTGACGACTTGAAACATGAAATCGAAGTTGCCATTAACGAAATAAAAAAAGGCCAAAACAATAGAAAATGTACTGAAAAATTGGACTGATGGAATGGGGTATAGTAAGGCTAGACGTGGCAGTCATTTGAATGATGTTGTCTTCCATTCCTAAATGAAAAGGTTTAATAAATAATAATTCATTAGTTTTTTTTATAGTCGATTCAAATTCCAAATCTTAAATGGCCCACCCCTTAATAATGAAAAAAGAAATTCATAGGGACACAGTATCAGTCAGTATCGTTTTTATTCAGTTCATGAAATATCTTTTAAATTGGTGCAATATTGGAGGAGGAAATAGTAGAGAGCCAAACCTCGAATTTTGCCTTTTTATTTAAGTTATTCAGTTGGATTTGCAGTTGTCCTTATCGCACGCCGAGTACTCGCAGAGCGACAGCGATAGTTTCTTCAAATACCTAAAAAGTATCTCGGCCCGTATTTCCTCTTAAGAACGGTAACATTCAGCTCTAGTTCTGGAATCTTTTATTCAGACCTCATGGTGCGTGCGTTAAATGTTGTCAGGTCGTGTTGTCAAAGGTTATCACCGAACCTACACCGGATATTTTTAGAAACCCCTCCCCTGCCTACTACCAAAGCTAAGAATAGCGAGCCAGTCGGGGATTCAGGTCCTTATTTTTGTGCCGTTGCTCCTGGGGCGATGTTTGCCATAGTTGCTATAAGCCTCACAAATTGGTAATGCACTGGAACCTTGTCACATTAACGTCCACGTGACGTCATCCGCAATTAAAAGTACAGTGAACAAAATAATTAATTTATACTAATATTATTGATGTGAAAGTAACTCTGTCTGTCGCTTTCACGTTTAAACCGCTGAACCGCTTTTAACTTACATAGTATCGACTGTACGCAGGGAGTGATAGTGATGCTGATAAGCTACAAATAAAATATCTATTACATTTTGCTTCGAAATAACTATATCCACACTAGTGTCAGATGCATTTTTCAGGGATCGAGTTACATTATTAAGTAGTAACTTAGTGTCCTCCTTCTCTTTTACAAAATAATTGTCCACTTTAATTATAATTTCACGAGCACGGCTATTAATTATTTTTCTACTCATTTTA
>JAGSMP010003092.1:0-13180 GCA_029286625.1 Parnassius orleans | reverse complement strand
ATTTGAATGATGTTGTCTTCCATTCCTAAATGAAAAGGTTTAATAAATAATAATTCATTAGTTTTTTATAGTCGATTCAAATTCCAAATCTTAAATGGCCCACCTCTTAATAATGAAAAAAGAAATTCATAGGGACACAGTATCAGTCAGTATCGTTTTTATTCAGTTCATGAAATATCTTTTAAATTGGTGCAATATTGGAGGAGGAAATAGTAGAGAGCCAAACCTCGAATTTTGCCTTTTTATTTAAGTTATTCAGTTGGATTTGCAGTTGTCCTTATCGCACGCCGAGTACTCGCAGAGCGACAGCGATAGTTTCTTCAAATACCTAAAAAGTATCTCGGCCCGTATTTCCTCTTAAGAACGGTAACATTCAGCTCTAGTTCTGGAATCTTTTATTCAGACCTCATGGTGCGTGCGTTAAATGTTGTCAGGTCGTGTTGTCAAAGGTTATCACCGAACCTACACCGGATATTTTTAGAAACCCCCCCTGCCTACTACCAAAGCTAAGAATAACGAGCCAGTCGGGGATTCAGGTCCTTATTTTTGTGCCGTTGCTCCTGGGGCGATGTTTGCCATAGTTGCTATAAGCCACGCAAATTGGTAATTCGCTGGAACCTTGTCACATTAACGTCCACGTGACGTCATCCGCAATTAAAAGTACAGTGAACAAAAAAAATAATTTATACTAATATTATTGATGTGAAAGTAACTCTTTCTGTCGCTTTCACGTTTAAACCGCTGAACCGATTTTAACATACATAGTATCGACGGTACGCAGGAAGTGATAGTGATGCTGATAAGCTACGAATAAAATATCTATTACATTTTGCTTCGAAATAACTACATCCACACTAGTGTCAGATGCATTTTTCAGGGATCGAGTTACATTATTAAGTAGTAACTTAGTGTCCTCCTTCTCTTTTACAAAATAATTGTCCACTTTAATTATAATTTCACGAGCACGGCTATTAATTATTTTTCTACTCATTTTAACACAAATATGATAGTAATTTTGGTTTATTTAATAATTATATTCTAAGTCATAAGTGCAAATGAGTTATAGTAAGATGTGTTACTCATAATTAGAATGTTCTTCAGAACGAATTTTGATCACAGCGACTGTCTCAACGGACCCTAGCTATCTGTATAGGACAGAATTATAGTGCCCGAGTGTATGCGTAAGGACAGGTGCACTCTCTTTTCTCTCACTCTCATAGTCCTATGGGATGGTAATCCGACACGACCGGAGAGATATTAAGCGTAGAGCGACCGACTTTACGTGCTTGCCTAGGCACGGGATTAAACACCGTTAACTTTTTTTACTCTGGGCTGCAACTGAGAATTTCTTGACAGAAAAAGCAAAGCAACCACGTTTACGTTTACTAGACCAAACGATATCATGTACGTCGTGACGAGGATTTTACGTAACATTCATGCAAACGTCAAACGTCGCCGAGTACCGAGACAAACTTGTGTCTGAAGTCGAGTCTTTGCTGAACAAAGTCTCGGATTGGGGGCGACTAAATCTAGTCCATTTCAATCCCCAGAAGACACAAGTTTGCGCGTTTACCGCTAAAAAGAACCCCTTTGTCGTATCTCCTCAGTTTCAAGGCACTCCCCTTGTTGCTTCAGCCAGTATTGGAATCCTCGGTGTCGACATATCGAGTGATGTGCAGTTTCGTGGTCATTTGGAAGAGAAGGCCAAATTGGCCTCTAAGAAGCTTGGCGTGCTCAGCAGAGCGGAACAGTATTTCATGCCGGTACACCGCTTGCAACTTTACAAGGCGCAGGTTTGGCCCCACATGGAATACTGTTCCCATCTCTGGGCCGGGGCACCCTATTGCCAGCTCCTTCCACTTGACCGCATCCAGCGCAGAGCTGTTCGAATCGAATTTCGAAGCGGACGACCGAGTTCTTTCCGATCGGCTTAACTCACTGCCACTGCGTAGAGATGTTGCATCTCTTTGCGTATTTTATCGCATCTACTACGGGGAGTGCTCTGAGGAATTGTTCGGACTAATTCCAGCCGCTCAATCTCACCATCGCACATTGCGACAAAACTCGCGATACCCATCCATACCACTGTGCGATTTAGAAGAAGTTTTCTTCCTCGCACAACTTCCTTGTGGAATCGATTACCACCAGCGATTTTTCCGGACCGATACGACTTAGGGACCTTCAAGAAAAGAGCCTACTCCTTTCTAAAAGGCCGGCAACGCATCTGCAATTCCCCTGGTGTTGCGGTTGTTCATGGGCGGCGGTAGTCACTTACCATCAGGTGAGCCGCATGCTCGTTTGCCCCCTCTCCTATAAAAAAAAATGCAAAAAAAATACAGTCGAAATGTCAAAAAATAATATATTATAATAATAAATTAATGTGTAGCGGAACAGGATTTTGTCATTTAAAGGATATCGAATTCAGTTACACAATTGTCTAGAGGCAACTACACCCTCCAGATATAAGGCCGCCTGATGTAATGATTTAATATTGAAATTCCTAATTCATTCCGTATTTTATGTACATGTAAAGAGTAAACAAATAAATACATAATATTACCATAGATATATAGTATAGTATAGATTGGCAATGGAGTGATTAGAGCGAGACCAAAATCAAAATACACCAGTGCGCGTGTAATGTGCATGTGTGGGTGACAAATAGTGCTGCACCATGCATTGCCTGCCTCAACTATAATTATCGATACCGATCGCAGTATATTCGTGTCTTCTGATTTGACGCAGATGATGTTAAAGTTAAAGTTACAGCCTATATACGTCCCACTGCTGAGCACAGGCCTCCCCTCATTTCTGAGAGGGTTTTAGGGCACCTGTCCGCCGCGCTGCCCCAATGCGTGTTGGCGAACTTCACATGTTTTCGATTTTTTTTATTTCTCAGATATGCAGGTTTCCTCACGATGTTTTCCTTTACCGCCGAGCACGTGGTAAATCAGCA
The DNA here is from genome assembly GCA_029286625.1 of Parnassius orleans. NCBI lineage: Eukaryota > Metazoa > Arthropoda > Insecta > Lepidoptera > Papilionidae > Parnassius > Parnassius orleans. The sequence continues at coordinate 10,224 of JAGSMP010003092.1, read as the reverse complement.
CTTAAAATTTGGTAAGCGCTCGCTGTAAATTTCACAGTACAAAAGCAACCCGGGTTCGATCCCCGCTGGCACCAATGAAATTGTTAATTGCAATTTTAAGTGCTGATTTACCACGTGCAGATGATGTAAGTGAATATTTTTACCCAACTACGGCGAAGCCAAAAGGATGGTTACAATTATAGAAGGCTATGTATGTATGTATGTTCATCTGTTCCCTCAGATCTTCTAAGCTACTCATCGTATATTGACAAATTAGATATCTTTAAAAGCATTGTGTCCTTTCGCGGGTTTTAAGCTGCATGAAGTCACATAAAAACTAACATGGTGGGTTATTGTAGACATAATGAAACATTGAAATACATACTATTGTATGTATTTTTTTAATATTTTAAGAAACTATATATAAGAAAAACTAAAACAAAAACTTAAATTATCATATAGTCCTACTATTAAACGTGGTAGAGCCATGCTGCAGCTATATTAATTGTATAGTTGTAGCACGAATGGGTCGGCTCGACCGGGGAAGGACTACGCTCTCACAGAATACCAGCGTGAAATAGCAGCTTAATGCTGCTGTGTTTCGTATGGTGAGTGAAGAGAACCGGAGACCCTTTTTACTGGAAAAGAGGCATTCCACCTTAGTCCTAAAGGCTGACTACGCATTTGCATTTTTATTCGCAAACGATAATAAATGTAGATGTCAATGGGCCACAGCAACCACTTACCATCAGGTGGACTGTGTGCTCGCTTGTCACGCTTATCCTATAAAAAAAATACTACCTATGGTATTGTACCAAGAACGCTGGCTGCGTTTCCTCGCTGAATGGCTATACTAATTAAATAAATATTGAGATATCGTGTCTGCGATCCAATAAAAGGTGTTATTCAGAATATTCTCGACATTCCGAAAATACATGTTAAAAAAATTACTTTATTAGGATTTATTAGTTAAAATATTTTTATAAAACTGAAGTATCCAACGAACTTACAGTCCACCTGACGGTGGTAAGTGGCTACTGCAGCCCATGAAAACTTGCAGCTAACTTCAAACTAAGAAGGTCGTTGTCACCTCTACGGACTGAGATGGAATACCTTACAGCTTGCAGTTATACCTACCACTTAGTTCATACATAAACTTCAAAAATTGTTAATATAAATCCTCTGAAAGAAACGCTGTTCTTAACAATGATATGCGTGTTATGATGTTTATATAAATTAAAAGTTAGTAACTAAAACCAAACTGCGATAGGAAATGTATACTAAAAAGGTATTAAACAATAGTATGATGTCAATTTTTAGAATATTGCGAAACATATTCAGATACCTTTTGCTATTCAGGTACCTATAATAAATAAATTATAATATTCTAATAATACAATAAGTTTAAATATGTAATTTATTAATAATTGTTTATGGTTGGATGTGTTGTAGTTTTTCCTTTAATGCACCTTTATGTTACTGTTACAGCCTATTAAAGGCCATAAAGGCAAAGGTTGACAACCGCAGTTTATTTTTAGTCGTTATTAGGAAGACGCTGCTGCCCATCTCCTGATTTGTTTCCCTCTGTCGCCTTTTACGACACCCACGGGATGATATGGGGTAGTGGATATTCTTACACCGCCACTACACAGTGGGTACCTCTATGAGAAAAACATTTTTCTTCAAATTACTTGCTGCATATATTCGACTATTTCCTTTTGGGAACCAATTCTTTTCTATTTATTTTCACAACCATTTTTGTCTAATATCAATATTTTATGAAAATCTGCCACAGCATCCACCTACCATCAGGTGAACTGTATGCTCGTTTGTCACCCTAATTCTATGAAAAATATTTTTTTCATACAATTAGGAGAATATTTAACTACGATAACCTAAAAATTTTTAAAATATTACTTAGTTGAATAAGGCTACATGCAAGTATATACCTTTGCTTGTTAAGGACACTTCGATAAGATATTATCGATATTGTCAATCTCTACAAAAGTGAAGTTAAAATTAGCAGAATTTCACGTATTTGTAATTATTTTAAATTTAATTGTTTTGCATTCAGATGATTATTATTATAAAATGTGATAATATTTTCTATCCATTGAAGTACAAATTGTTTGTACCTGCTCTAAAACATAGCATTTAGACAGCTAAACATTTCAATCGTACCTACGAGTTAAATGTTATAATAATGTGGGTTTTATTTCTGAGGTGAATTATATTTAGGCACTACCCACCTAGTCATAATGAATTACGTCTATTAAACAATAATTTTCACTTTAAAACCTGAGATTTAGCAAATACAATTGGGATTTGTTTTGTTCACGAATGACGCCAGGCCTATATAGCCCGTATGTGTACGTGAATGGTCTAGTCTATCTTTCCCGCTCTAACATACACGTAAACTATGCTCTTTCTCTTTTGTATTGCCAATCTATTCTAACGTTAGTTAATTACTAAATCTATGAATATTACAGAGTTTGTCTTTCAAAAATGTTAATTGATTTATGGATTATATTAAGAGACTTTACGAGCAAATAAAAATCCATTTTACTGTATTATAAAGAAGGTTTCTGACTTTTATTTAACTCTTAAATAATACTTTTTGTAAGCTCCCTCACTCCGAGGAGAAAATTACTAAGAGCAAAAAGCATTTACAAAAGCATTACTTTATCGGCACTTTAACGCTATTTACAAATTAAGTTTTTTAAGTCGTCATATTGTAGAAGCAAGATAAATTTAATTTTAAGTACTAAAGTAAACCTGTTTAAATGTTATTATTGAGCAAAAACAATATAATTTAATAAAAATAACATGCGTACAAGGATTGTGTGGAAATAGAAACGCGAATTATAATAATTGGCTCGATAATTAAATCATTGAGATGACACTGAATTGCTATTAAAACCTTACATGCATTCCACATGAACCCGTGTAAAAGCTAACGATACATCTTAAGTTAAAATCCATCAAGCCGTTTTGGCTACAGAACGTGCTAAAGAAGTAGACATATATATACATACACATAGACATAGACATAATTATATGTACATACACATACATAGAAACAGAAACAGAAACTTTTTTATTCAATATAGATTATAAATAATACTTATTGAAAGTCACTCTTTTGTCTAATTACCACTGGTTCGAAAAAAAACCTCTGTCCTGGGAAGAACCAGCAAGAAACCCAGCGGGACTTTTTTTTTAAATAACAGCTTACAATCATGTATATTACACAATTAACCACACAAAACAAATTAGAAACAGCCTGGCAGCGAACACCTCATTCCCAGGGGTTATTATCATCCATAAATTCCTTAACATTATAATAACCCTTTTTATACAAACTATGTTTAATAAAGTTTTTGAATTTTGAGCAGGTCGAATTTTGTATATTTTCTGGGATTTTGTTGTAAAAGCGTATACATCGCCCCAAGAATGAATTACTGACTCGGTGGAGTCGAGTAACTGGTACTACTACATACACAGGAGCAGTCGGGTACAAATAATGCTCCACTGCGCAACAATATGTATGTACTCGTAATATTAAATAATAATACTTTATATTTATTATAATTACTTTGCAGTGGAGCGAAATTAAAGTTTGTTTTAAATGATGAAAAAAAGATGTTCTATAACTTTGACAGCCCCACACACCGCACCACCACTTCAAAGTCCTCTTAAATGAATATCCTAGAGCATATACTTACTCAATGTCACATATATGAGATAGCCTAAAATTTTGCAGATTAATGTACAGTTTCAAAGAATATCTAGTTTTTAGTTTTTGAATGTCGTATTTTATTGAATTTCTAAGTATGATTACTGCAATATAACTGTCTAAAATATCTTTAAGTCTTTTTGCGAAAGATACTGCGAAAGTTAAAAAAATATTATTACATCGTTTCTTTTCATTCTTTATTCGAATTTAGATATAAGGTAGTTTATACGTGGTAGAGCTATGCTGCAGTTATATTATGGTTATAGTACATAGGACCGGGGAAGAACCACGCTCTTACAGAATACCAGCGTGAAATAGCAGCTTAATGCTGGTGTGTTTGGTATAGTGGGTGTAAAGAACCGGAGACACTTTTTACTGGAAACAGGTCATTCCATCTTAACCCTCAGGGGTGACAATGCATCGGCATTTTGATTCTAATGTCTGTGGGCCACAGCGTGGGCTAACCATTAGGTGGACTGCGTGCTCGTTTGTCACCCTCGTTCTATAAAAAGTCACTCGGAACTATGTGCGTACAAATAAAATTATTTATTGTAATTATATACTGTAGATTATATTTTATTTAAGATGAATTAAATAATTATAATTATTTGTAAGGCTGCATTCAGATTTACCGTTACAATCTTTTTTTGCCTGTAAAGCCGCGTATCGATTATGCGCTCCAAGAGGTCGAACATTGGCGCGCGCTCCAGCCGCGCGAAATGGATACCGTCTTGGAACACGTGCCAAATTGTTCGTTGGAGCGCTCAAACGTGGAGCGGTCCGCTCCATCTGGTGTCGGTTTTTTACCGCGCATCAAAGTAGTTAAGTTTTGGCGCGCGCGCCATTTGGGACGGTTGATTTCATCATTCGTGTGTTCGTTGCGTTCCGAGCTATGGATAACCAGAGTTGCCGTAAATTGATAAAATTATATGGTTCAAAATAACTGCTATGGAATAGAAAAAGTCGCTTTTTTCATAATCAAGCGCTCAAAGAAGATGCATGGAACTATGAAAGCGGCAGATGATCGTAAACGACTGAACACTGGAGCGGCTGATGCACCAGGAGCGCTTAGTTGATACACTACGAACATTTGGAGCGCGTTCCGCGGAGCGCACTGGTCGGCGCGGTCATTGATGGCACGCGCGCCAGGAGCGCGTAATCGATACGCGGCTTAAATGTGCATGTGCGCATGCGTATGCGTGTGTACGTGTCTGATAAATGGTAAACCATTTCTTATGAGGCAAAAGTAACCCTAGCCCAGTAACCCACATCTGTTAGTGCTATCACCAATCCCAAGGCCCTGAAAGCGACTATTACGGACTAGTAAGAATGCAGAAGAAGGACGATGAACGGTAGAACTTTTTTTAAAAATTAAAAAATGTAATAAAAATGCTTATTACAGACTTAAAATGCGTAATGGTTGTAAAGCAAAATTTAAATGTTTCTTACACCACCCATAGTCAGGGGGGACTGAGGTGTTTGACGTCCCGATGTCATAGTTAGCCCGGCTACCTTCAGTTTTTGAATGTTAATTTTTGGTGCGATCTACGCAGAATGATCTTACAGTATTTTGAAGTCTTGCACTGGTATACTTGGGTTTGAATTTGATTTTATTAATTATAGGATCCCAAGCAGATGACAGCACCATCCATCTATTCTCTATTGAAATTAGGATGTTTTTTAATTCCAATAGCCTCGCGTATCATCCTGGTAGGAATCGGTGTTCTTTTGCGAGTTTGTGGTCTATCAAATCTAATGTAATGGCGGACGATCTTGAACATGTTCACAAACTGCAGACTTCCCGGAACGTCGGTGCTTCAAGTCAACTATACAGGAGTTATTTTGTAATGACCGGCCAAATTTGCAGAGAGGTTCAGAATAGATAACATAAGCGAATGGTGAAAAAAAACAAGAAAAAAAAAAAAGAAACATTTTATACTTTTTATCCTCTATATTCAAAATGTGGAAATTCATTGTTTTAATTTCTTGTCATTCATAAATTTGAAGCGCCAACTATTTTATACGCACGCACATTCGTAAGGAGTGTTGAGTTCGGAAGAAGTGTTTGTTTTGACTCGGTAAAAACAAACGCCCCCGCCTTTTCCCTCCCATCCCGCCATTACACCACTGGGTACGTTCACCTGGCCGGCCAACGGCCGACAGTGTTGACTTGATTGTGACCTCATTACGTACCGAGTGTCCTATTTTTAAATTATCGTAGTTAGTATTACTTATCACAGCTAGTACTACGTGTGGAAACTACTGAATTCTTCTGCATATCACCCATTTCATTACTAACATTTTGTGAATGTTTGTTGTCAAACATTGATAATACTATATAACATAATGTGGACTGACGACGCCCTATTTACGCGTGTAGAGCTTTATAATAGTCGCAACGAACATTACTGGGCAGTATGCAACCCACACGCTATAAAAGATAATTATCATCAAGTACGATTTAGTGTAAATGTTTGGGCCGGAATTATTGATAACATAATTGTGGACCCGTACTTCATTGAAAGACGATTAATGGGTGGTAATTATTTGGACATGTTACAAGGTGCTATTCAAGATTTCCTGGACGATATACCCCTAGTATTACTGAATAATTTTAATTTCCAACACGACGGTGTTTCGCCTCACTATTCAAGTTCAGTGCGTGATTTGAATAGCGAATACGAAGATAGGTGGATTGGGAGTGACGTTCCTATACCATGGCCTACAAGGTTACCGGACCTTACACCATTAGACTCTTATTTATGGGGTGAAATAAAGAGACAAGTTTACGTCGAAGAGGCCCAAAGCTATGACCACCTCCGCAGCAAAATAATTGCTGCATTCACGGATGTGAAAAGTGCGCAAATACATGTAATTAATGTGAAAAATAATTTAAGGAAACGTGCTCAACTGTGCATTGTGAGAAACAGACTCCATTTTAAACACCTATTAAAATACCAGTAAGTTAGTTTCATTGTAAGTGATTGCATATTTAACATGTGTAAATAGTTCATTTTTGTAAATAGTTAATCGTATTAAATTGTTAATAGTTGTAAATACTTGATTCCAATTTTTTAAATACGCCATAATAAAACAGTCATCAGTTACGTCTGTAATAAAACAATATACAACAACATACAATTTCTGTCACTTTTGAATATGTTTATTGAACAGCGTACGCGCCGACGCGATGTTCGCGTCGGTTGAGATCGGCAATGCTCGACACCATTCCACTGCCTTCGTAGCCGTCTACGCAACTACGTTTTATCGGCCAGCGGCCAGCACTAGCGCCTTCAGCGCTAGAAGCTATACTCCCGCCGCCTGAGTAATCATTATTTAAATCGCCCCAACCTGTCGTTGGCTTTTCAGCTCAACTATATTTTATACAACTAATTGTTTACATTTATTCTCCACCTCTTTCCCTCGCTCTGTAGTCTAAACTTGTACTTCGAACAATCTTTTGTGTGGGTGTAAAATATTATTTAATTCGAGGTGTGCAGAACTTTTTATTCGCATAGCATCTATCGCAGTCGTCGATGAAATGTATTTTTCTTTTTATTTTTTATTAATTATGACAGCCCTAAGCCCGTTTAAATGATGAAGGGAAAATTGGAATCATAATTCGCGTCGTAGTTATCAAATTAGTAACGAGCGTGTCATTAAGAAAGTAAATAGTAGGCATAAAAGCTCCATGCATTGACTCGTACACGCGCGCGTCGTTGTTGCCCATAAATCACATTCAATTTCGGATATTTTTAAATAAACGTACAAACCTTATTTACGCGCATTTTTCAAAACTGCAAAAAGTGTATATCAGTATTTATATTTTGAACTTAATTATTACATTTGGCTGGGCTTTAAAAATAACCCTGTATGTTCTTTTACGCGGGTTTTTATAGATCTTTTTGTTTGTCCTATGTAAGAGAGACCACATTCACAATCCAGCTTGTACACTCTTGCATCTTGTAGAGATATGACACTTGACGGATGGTAAAAATTTACTAATCTTCTTCGGCGGCTTGAACTATGTTTTAATGGAAGCTCGCTTCAAGATGTAGCCAACCTTGTCAGTGACTCCTCTGACATAGGGTAGTACAGCAGGCACGCTTGACTGGCCAGCTTCACTCGGTCACTGTGACGTAGGCGCAGGACCCGAAGCTTGTTGTCTTGCAATACTTGCTCGACGTGCTGAGGCTCGGCGGCCAGATGTTTTCTGTCATAGATCCCTCGTGCTCTCTGAAACAAAGATTTTCCCACGGTAGCTAACTGTGATGAATGATGGTGCGATTCACCATTTAAATATCGGTTGGTATAGGTCTTTTTCCTATACACAGTGTGACCAATAGTGTTATCAGGATTTCGGATGACTAAAACATCCAGGAAAGCTAAAGAATTGTTTGCCTCTAACTCCATTGTGAATTTTATTTTCGAGTTTATGGAATTAAAGTGGTCTAAAGTTAAAGTTTGTAACTTTTTACCTATGTTTTACAAATAAATTATTTTGAATTTGAATTTGAATTTTAAAAATGCAGTTACTTTATCAGATGGTAAAGTTGTGAAAATATCGTCTACGTACCGCTTGTAGAATCTTGGATTTACAGGAGCAGTAAGAAGGGCTTTCTTCTCAAAGTCCTCCTTGAATATGTCGGCGACTACGGGAGATGCAGGTGAGCCCATCGCCACACTGTCTACTTGCTTGTAGAGCTCTTCCTTCCACAATAAATAGCCAGATGTGAGGCAGTGTTTGAGTAATACTGCATATTCTGTAGGCATGTTGTATTCTTCTAGCTTCCTAGTTACAATTGAGATGCAGTCTTCAATACGTAAGCATGTGAATAGTGACTGAACATCAAAACTGACCATAGTCTCATTGTCAGCGAGATGTAGGTCTTTTATCTCACTAACAAAATGGTATGAATCCTTTGTGTGTGCTCTGGTATATCCTCTCAGTGGTGACAGTATTTTTGCCAAGTGTTGAGCCAACTTATAAGTTAGTGAATCGATCTGGCTCACTATGGGAAGTAGTGGAGCGTTTGGTTTGTATGTTTTCGGTAACCCATACAACCTCGGTGATTTGGCACATGATGGTATTGTCGAATTCACGTCGAGATTTAATTTTTCGGGGTATTTTTTTATTAAATCGGTAGTTGTTTTAAGTGTATTAGTTGTAGGGTCTATTTTGACCTTTTTGTATGTACTTACGTCCGATAAAAGTGTTGTATTTTGATATTATACTCTGACGTGTCCATTTTTACCGTGGCATTTTCTTTATCCGCGCGAAGAATCGTGAGCTCTGGTCTGTTGCGTAAGTTGTACAACGCTTTAAACTCGTCTTTGGGGAGATTTAATTTCGGCGCTGAACTTTAAGCTCATTGCGCGTAGATCGGACCAAAAATTAATATTCAAAAGCTGAAGGCAGCCGGACTAATTATGACATCGGGACGTCAAAGATCTTAGTCCCCAAGTATAGGTGACACGTCAAAAGTTAAATTAAACGCATAGAATCCGTAAAATTAAGTTTCATTTAATGTGTAGTCTTCGCGTAAATATAAGCAATCATCAAGCAAAATTTAAATTAGTTTTAGTTCAAGTTACGTTACAAGTTTAACACCTCACCGCGTCACCTCCATTGCGGCTATCGTTTGTAAATGTCTTAGAGGAGTTCGGTTATTAATGCCTTGACGTGTAAGTTTATTTGATAAATTGCAGAAATCACATGTGCGAAGGCAGGGGCGGATCCTAGTGTTATATAAATAGAGGCTCTTCCCCATATGCAAGGATGCAAACATTTTACGGCCATGACTCGGTCGTCTTGACCGAGGAAGAACAACGCTCTCACGTAATATAAGCGTGAAACAAGAGGATAGCGCTGCTGTGTTTCGTATAGAGAGTATAGAGAACCAGAGAGTTAAAATTATTCTTTTTTTAATCGTATAACAAATTAAGTAGATTATAATATATTTTATAATCATATTTGATTGTAAATTGTTTATAAATAGGTAAATTAGCTCACCCACGATGCACGCCGTGGTAACCTATAAATAAGAAAACATTTAGTTTTCAATTTTAGAATAGAGATATTGTAACATATTAAATAATGTTTTTCTTGTTGGTTATTCTTAAAAAAAAAAAAAAATTAAAGTTACGCCGTTTTCTTGTAATATTGTATTATTTTAACGTTTACCGTTACCGTTACAGCCTATTAAAGTCCACTGCTGAACATATGCCTCTCCCATAAATCGCTTTATAGGCAACCGCAGTTTTTGTTGTTATTTTATGTGGTTATTAGGTAGACGCTGCTGCCCATCTCCACACCCACGGGATAATATTGGGTAGTGGATATTTGAATATCGACACTACACATTTTAATGTTTAATGTACCAGAAAACCTTTAGAAATTCCTCCCTTAATTCACAATAAAAATAAACTATATTAATATCTTAAAAGATATAAATAAAACATATATCTCTATACATGCTGCATACACGCCAGACAATTTACAGTGAGCT
>JAGSMP010003091.1:0-13005 GCA_029286625.1 Parnassius orleans | reverse complement strand
TGCATACATGCCAGACAATTTACAGTGAGCTTTTACTGAAAGCCAAAACAACGAATATTATAAAGAAGTTAATACACAAAATAAAACAAACATAACTCACAAACAACCTCGTCATCATTGTCGTTGACGATTTTGACACCATTATACGAAAACAACAACGAGCAGCATTTTATACCGTCGTCCCATAGAACAATATCTATTTTCGGGGTAAATTGTACATCATTCTTTATGCTACTTGTGTATGTTGTTATTCCAAGCGCAGCTATAGATTGCACGGAAAACGATACACGATTTTACTCGAGATTTAAATTGTGGAATGCCTAATAAGCTCAATTTATACTCGATTAAATGTAATCCCTCGTATATTTAACTGAATTCTGCCTTATTGTAGCTAGAGGATGGCACTCTGTCTGCAAGTTAGGCCAGATTCCTTTGCTAAAGATGAAAAGAAACAAAGCGCTAACATAAAAAAGCATTATTGTTACTTTAGCAAACAAAGTAGCTGCAGTATTTATTTATAGTCACTTTAGGTGGATTCGATCAAACCTCAATTTATACTCGATTAAATATACCAGGGATGACATTTAATCGAGTATAAATTGAGCGTATTAGGCATTCCACAATTTAAATCTCAAGTAAAATCGTCTATCGTTTTTCCGTGCAATCTAAATTATAGCTGCGCTTGGAATAACTACATACGCAAGTAGCATAAAGAATGATGAACAAATGTAATACCCGGCAAATAGATATTGTTCTATTATGGGACGATGTAAAAGGTTGTATTATGTCCACTCGTTGTTTTAGTATAATGGTGTCAAAAATAGTCGTCAACTTGTGACAATGTAGAGTTGTTTGCGAGATTTGAAGTTTTATTAGTTATGTTAGTTTTTATTTTGTGTATTAACTTCTTTATAATATTCGTTGTTTTAAAATACAAAATGAGTGAGGATAAACGCAATATATAATAATATATCTGATGAAATTAGCCTGAAACTGACACTGACAGTGATATTAGCAAAGAAATATAATATGCCGCCATTAAAATATTCTTGGAATAACTCTGTTATCCAGTGCGAAATGGTGGTTAAGTAACTATTCCCGAATAGGATCGTTATTCTTAGAATTGCAAATAGCAAAACGTAAAATTTATTTATTCTAGAGTAAATGGCGATTTATTCTAAGAATAAAATATAATGTCTATTTGTACAATTCACCTTAAGTCAACTATTTGAAAGCTTAGGCTTGAATCTCATAAAAAAATTAAATTAACTAGCTTAAAATGCTACAATAGTCTGAGTTGCTATATAAGTATAACTATTTAAAATGCGGAAGATAGGGTTATTCAAATAACTGAAATAACTAAATATATTATAATCCGCGCGCAATCTGAGCAGGATGGAATCTTTTAGTTATGCAAAAAAATTTACTAAAAATACTTAAAACAACATATAAACACAGTTATATGTATGTACGTTTGTCTGTTTCTTTGTGAACTTATGTAGTCCAATCAGCTTTATGGATTTTGAAGTGTAAGGTTTCGTTAGATTTATGTTCATTCGCGAAGGGATCATTTTATGTAATAATACCAATAGGACGCTCGCAATAAATGCTAGCTTAAAGCGCGTTCTTATTTATAAAATATAGATCGCTGCAGTTGGTTCCTTGCTTTTAATAATAATTTACTTCTTAACATTTCAACAATTGAACTAAATTGGTTTTATTCAACATGATACTTTTTTCCTTACGCTTCATGTATATGCGTGATTAAAATTTCCTTGGCAAGATTTCTTCCACCCAGCATCAATTAATTTAAAGATTGATGTAAACAAGAACTTACGCTTAATTACTTTCCTGTATTCTCTTCTTGATAGCAGGTTTCAGTCTGGGCCTACCATTGCTGTGTAAGCCGCGTCCAGTTATAAAAAATAAAGTCTGATGTTTTAAATTGCTCCTGTGCTGTATATCTCCAAGTTTCTGTATGTGAGCATCGAGGAACAAATGTAGGCTTCCTTTGCTTCTCCTACTGTAAGTATTGAGGTCAATTGTAGAGTTATCGGGATTATTTGATGCGTGCACCTGACAAAAATTAAATTAAATATGTAAGAGCCTGTACGAGTCCTTTTTTTATCCTTCTTAAAATACGTTACCTTCACACATAAATTTACAAACATAAATTGCACGAGGACAAACATCTAGACCCGGAACAATTATTCGTAGGCCATAAAATACTTGTTCCGTGCGGGATTCGAACCCGCGGCCCCTAGCGCAACAACTCATTGCTAAGCCACTGCGCCACGGAGTCCTGACTTTGAACTTTATCTAAAATAGTATTTATCAAATATCACTACAAGATAGGCCGTAATAGCGATGCGATTAGGTTGTATATCCGCGTAAATTTGTTTACCAGTCGCAGTGATACTGGTCTTGCGGGAATTTCATAGTTGCTCGCAAAAAAAAAAACAGATCTTCTTGATATCGAATGATAAGAAACATATCGGCATGTAATCCACCTCGTGATAAGTGGCCGTAGCAGGCAACCCAAATGAAGGTGGTCTTAGTGGAATGCCTTATAGGTTATAGTAATTATACTACGTTTTCAAGTTCTACAAACACACATCGACCACTGTTCACCCATGCCGTGCATAAACCATTGTTGAGCGCCTGCGCATCTTTTTTCTCAGCAAAGAGTTAAACAACGTACTTGTAGTAATTACGTCCGTACTTAATGTTAATTTCAAACGGGGTCTTTGTCGTTGTAATATTTTTCTTTACCTCTCAACTGTTGTAAGATCAATACAATCGTCCAAGACCACATTCAAGTTGCATTATTTTAAAATTCCCGTAAACTCCTGAACATGGTCCTGGATCGTCGCCGGATATAAAATAATAAGCACCAGAATTTATATTATACTGTGTATAATAGGTAAATTCAGTGGAGTTTCGTTGAATCAAGTTTGAGTTACGTCGCCGCCATCAAGAATGTGGGTCAATTTTGTAATTACGTGGTGTTTAAGATAAAATTTAAGATTCATCACCCAACACTCTATTAAGGTAATCTAATAGTATTTGATGTAAATCACCGGACTTATAAGGTTAGTGAATTTATTGTTCCTATCGATTATTAATTACCTACTGCGTTGTGGTTAACATTTGCAATTTTTGATAATTTGCAGTTAAGTAAGAAGTTGTATTGTAAGGATACTGTTAGAAATTAATCTACATTATTTTTTGCATTATTTACATAATTGTTAAGCAGTAGAAATCGTATAGCATTAATTATTATTACCACAACAAGTTAATGTTTTTAGGCTTTAATTATTATTTATTTTGTTGTTTAGAGTGTTTTATAGTAATAAAATTATACTAAAGTAATAGCGTAATTGTAATAGGACGATTGTTGGTATTTTTTTGATTTCGTGGGTATATAATAATTGAATTAGGTATTGTAAGTAGCTTAAATCATAAAATTATTTACTATTATTTGAACGTCGAGAAATATTGTAAAGTTACGTGTCACTATAATATTATTAAATTATTATTTGCCGAGTTAGTACCTACATACTGTATAATATAGTTAAGTAGTTTTTCAGAGCTTAGTAGTTAGTTAGTGCATTAGATAGTCGGAGATTGTTTTGAATATTTGTAATTATATACATTCCAGGTCGAATACCTCGTCTTCCAGAATGACCGAAGAAAAGGAGTTGATCAAAAACGAGGTAGTTTTAAAGGCCGCTTAACTGCTTTCATTGGTTACTTGATTCGCTTACTACACCTTTACAAAATCATGACGCGACGGAATTGCAATTGCGTATGGGTAAGCTGGACACATTGTAATCCAATATGATGAGGTGCAGTTACGCTTAGAATGTATTGTCGACAAGCCCGACTTACAACTAACTGAGCGTTCATGCTTTGAAACTCAGTATTACAAGGCGCGCTAAGCAAAGCTCAAATTTTACTGAGCGATCACCATAATGCTAACTCCTGAATCGGCAGGTAGTGACAAGAGTTCTCGAGTCAGTAATCATAAGTTTGTTAAGTTACCTACCATACAGTTGCCAAAATTTAGTGGATCATATGAGAACTGGTTGGAGTTCCATGATACCTTCTTTAGCCTTATTCACTCTAATGATGAAATCGATGAAATTAATAAATTTCATTATTTTCGCATCTCTCGAAGGGTCTGCTGCTGTGGTAATTCAATCATTTGATTTTTCTGCAAGTAACTATACAGTAGCATGGAATGTCTTATGTGAGAGGTTTAACAACAAACGATTGTTAGTTCAAAATCATGTGTCCGCCTTATTTAACCTTGAAACGATTACTAGAGTCGTCTGTAACTTTAAAGCGCTTAATCGATTTATTAAGTAGAAACCTGAGGGCATTAGAATCGTTAGGCGAACCAGTTCAGCATTGGGACACGCTTCTAATTTATATAGTTACACATAAATTGGATCAGAAAACCTACCGTGAGTGGGAGGAGTTTAAAGGTCATTTAAAAAAGGATGAATCAGTTACATTTAATTTATTCCTTCAGTTTATGCGTAGCCGAGCTGATTTACCTGAAACCTTAGAGACGTCGTAATGTTCACTTTGCACCGCATAGGCCGAGTCCAAATTAAAATCCATGGTTTCGGTGCAACAATCGAATATTCATAATATAAACTCAAATAAACAACTCAAGGGTTGTTATAAATGTAACGGCGATCACAATTTAGGTAAATGTCCACAGTTTCTGGCGCTCAGTAATGAGGCTAGGTTGAAATTATTACCATCTTACAAGATCTGTTATAATTGTTTTAAGTCAGGACATTTTGCAAACCATTGTAAAAACAGGGTGTAAGATATGTAACCGCCGCCACAACACAATGATTCACGTGACTGAAGCGATAGCACGTCATACCGTACAAAATAAAAATAATTTCTCGCTCGAGAATGAGACGGGCACTCGGACAGGGACTCACTCGTCAATGACATCAACTGCAGGCACTGATGAACAACGTCGCTTTATCGGCAAACGTAGCGCATCGCAGTGAACAACGAGATGTATTATTATCAACTGCTTTGATAAAACTACTTGATTGTAATAACGTCGAACACATCGCCCGCGCAGTATTAGACTGCGGTAGTACATCTAGTTTTATAACTGAGAATATGCGCAAACGATTAAATTTGGATTTTGTCGACATAGATAAGTCGATTTTAGGCATTAATAGCGTGTATTCTCACGTAAGCAGAAGGTGTCGTACATTTAAAGTCGTTAGATAATAGTTATTCCGCTAACATTAATTGTTTCATTTTGCAATCAATTACTAGCAATACCCCAGGCCGTGAATCAAGCATACGTGATTTTCAACTTCCATCGAATATTTGCTTAGCTGACCCTACATTTTACAAGCCTGCCATGTAGAGATATTTTAATCGGGCTGATCTCTTTTGGGATTTGTTAGGGTCACAAAGAATTGTTAGGAAGTAATAAGCCCATTCTACAGGAAACCAGGCTGGGGTGGATAGTTTCTGGTCCAATTAGTGTTCATCATTCTGCATTGATGTCTAATGACTTACGATGCAACTTCGCTAAGACTGATTCTTGTTTTTGTGACGATAATAAAGATGATATTCGAATCGACTTAACGCGGTTTTGGCAGCTGGAGGAAATAAGTCCCAAGTCATCTCATTATTCATCTGAGGAAAAGTTGTGTGAGGATCATTTTGTAAAAATACGTCACGTCTGATGATGGGCGTTTTTGCGTTCGGTTACCTCTCAAAAAGATACCTGTCTATTAGGAGATTCATTTAAAAGAGCTACATTGCTTGTTCTCCTTAGAGCGTAGATTAAAATGTAAGCCTGACATCAAGCAGATGTATTATGAAGTTATGTCTGAATATCAGTCACTGGGACACATGTCAATTTGTGAAAGACCTAATTTAAGTAACGGCGCGTATTTTATACCCCATCACGGCGTACTCCGTGAAAGTAGCACTACGACTAAACTTAGAGTAGTTTTTAATGCAAGTTGCCCGACGTCGTCAGGTATTTCGTTTAACGAAATACAAATGGTCGGTCCTGTAGTTCAGGACGACTTGACGTCGATCTTGTTACGTTTTAGGCAACATAAATACGTTTTGTCTGCAGATGGAGAAATGTACAGGTGCATTATCGTTCATTCTGATGACAGGCACCTTCAGCAGATAGTCTGGCGCAACAGTCCTAGTGAGCCCACAGACCTTTCAATTAAATACTGTCACGTACGGTACGGCAAGTGCACCATTTCTCGCAACACGCTGCCTGAAACAACTTGGTCTACAGTGCAAAAATAAAGCCATAGCGGACATCATAATGCATGATTTTTATGTCGATGATCTGCTTACGGGTGCTGATGACTTAGATGACGCAAAGGCCATACGTCAAGGTGTTGCTGAAGCATTGGCATCTGCTCGTATGCCATTGCGAAAGTGGAGATCGAACGATCCTGAGTTACTGTCAGAAATTGCCAACACATCACTTGACCTAAATATTGAGTTCTCGCGAGCCAGACAAGTTGTTAGGTCTTGGCTGGCATTCGAATTCAGATGAACTCTGCTTTCCATTGAATCACTAGTTCCCTGATGGCAATACTAAGCGTGATTTGCTTTCAGTGATTGCACAAATCTTTGACCCGCTGGGTCTTCTAGCCCCATGTAATCACCATGAAAATATTGATACAAAGGTTTTGTTAGACAACTTCATGGGATGAACCACTGTCTCCCGAAATTAAGAAACGCTGGTGTGGCATTATCAAATCTCTCTCTTTAAATAAATATCTGTATTCCACGACTAGTTATCTGTGAGTCATGCCGGTGCTATAATCAGAGTTTTCACTGACGCTTTGAGTGCGCATACGGTGCGTGCATTTATGTTCGAAGCGTCAGCGATAAGACAAAAGTTATGGTTCGATTATTAACGGCTAAGAGCCGTGTAGTTCTAATCAAACCCACAACAATACCACGATTGGAGTTGTGCGGTGCGTTGGTAGGAGTTCGTCTTATGAGAAGGTTGTAAATTCTTCGTGTTAAAATTGACCAAGTCTTTTGGACAGACCCACGATTGTTTTGGGGTGGTTGCGAATGTTGCCCTGCAAACTTCAGCCTTTCGTGCGTAATCGTGTCGCTGAAATTTTGGATAAGGCCAGTGACTATAAGTGGGGACACGTCCCAACAGATAGGAACCCAGCAGACTTAATATCTCGTGTGTGGATATCAGTGCTCTGGCAGGACTTAGATTGTGGTGGTCAGGTCCAGATTTTTAATGTATGACATATCAAAATGGCCTTTTCAGCCTAAGAATGTTGAAACACTACCGGAAACGCGTCATGATATTATATTAACTGCAGTCACTAATCATCCAAAAATAATGATTGTTTTATCGATTTTAGTCGTTTCTCGAATTATTCTCGCCTTGTACGTTCCGTAGCTTACGTTTTACGATTCATTATGTCTTGTAAAGACAGTTTATTCCTTCAAATTACTTAACGGAATTAGAATTACGAAACGCGTTAAATATTATAATTTCAAAGTGTCAATATGATTCCTTTTGAGTACAGTTTGCTTCTGAATAAACAAAATTTACCTAAGAAAAGCCCACTTCTTAAATTTAATGTATTTTTAGACGAAAATAAAATTATGCGTGTTGGTGGTCGTCTTGATAATTCTAAATTTTCATATAATAAAAAGCATCCTATATTATTACAGTCCAATCATATATTTACAAAATTATTATTTGACCATGAACACAAAAGGCTAATGCACGCAGGCCCACAGCTACTGTTGGCAAACATTAGAGATACTTATTGGCCGATAGGTGGTCGAAGCCTAGCGAAGGCCTGTTATCATAAATGTATACGATGTCATCGCATGAAGGGTAAGGTTTCGAATCCACTAATGGGTAACTCTGCCAGCAGCGTCTCCTTTCGGTGGCTTTCCTTGAAACCGTAGAGTCGATTATGCGTGGGCCCTGTTATGAGCGCGACTCGTCAAGGTCGTGGGTGTCGACTGGTAAAGGTTATATATGTATTTTGTCTGTTTCACTACCAGGCGATTCATTTAGAGTTGGTAGGTGACTTAACCAGCAATAACTATTTACTGGCATTGCGCAGGTTCATAGCTCGAAGAGGTAAGCCAGTTAATATTTATTCCGATAACGGTGCTTCTTTTGTTGGTGCCTACAATGACTTGTCCAAATTTTAAAGGGCAATTGCGATTCTTTGAGCGAAAGCATGGCCAATGATAATATTAACTTTCACTTTATCCCGGCGTATACCTCACTTCGGTGGTCTCTGGGAGGCGGAGTCAAATCGACAAAATATCATTTGCTTAGAGTGTTGGGCAATTGTCACTTAACGTATGAAGAACTTTACACCACGTTGACCCAGATCGAAGCAATATTGAACTCCCGGCCACCACCCACTGTCTTCAGATCCTGCAGATTGTACGCCCTCACCCGGGACATCTTTTAATTGGGCGTGCACTGACTCTTTACCGCAACCAGACTACCAGCATCACTCCACCTGTTATTAACCAGATTCCAACGCATTGAGCAACTGCGTCAGTTTTTGGGAACGATGGAGCAAGGAGTACGTCTCAGAACTTCAACAAAGAGTGAAATGGCGTTCTGCAAAAGATAGCTTAAAGATAAACGATTTGTGGTAGTCAAGGAAGACAACCTTCCACCGCTGAAATGGAAGCTGGGAAGAGTCGTTGCAATTCACCCAGGAGCCGATGGCATTGTTCGAGTTGCAGACATCAGAACTTCTACTGGGATTATCAAGAGGGCATTTAACCGATTTGCCCGTTACCGGTGTCATTTAATTCTGGTTGAAATCAAAGATTTCAACGCCTGGGCATGTTGGAGCGCCTGCGCATTCTTTCTCTCAGCAAAGAGTTAAACAACGTACTTGTAGTAATTACGTCCGTACTTAATGTTAATTTCAAACGGGGTCTTTGTCGTTGTAATATTTTTCTTTACCCTCTCAACTGTTGTAAGATCAATACAATCGTCCAAGACCACATTCAAGTTGCATTATTTTAAAATTCCTGTAAACTCCTGAACAACCATATGTTACCACACACACTATTCGATCTCCTGGAGCAAGAAACAGTAGAGCGACGGGATTGCATAATATAACAGAGATTCTTAAAGTGGTACCTTTAGGTGGAACCCTTAGGTTGCGCGGAACCAGGGTTCCAGGAAATTATTTATGTTTGTTTTTAAATAATGCCACAGTTAGTTACAAATATTATTTTTAATAGTCCAAAATATGTGATGAGAAGTACCTATTGCTGTTGTGGCACGTACGTACGTTACGTAAGTGTGTAGCGAGCATTAGGCATTATACTGCAGAGCAATAACTATTAATTTTACTTTTAAAATATTTCACTCGGATAGATTTAGATAAAAGTTTCACTTTTAAAACATTTCTAATAAAAAAAAGTTGTTCTAATTTAAATGTCACTGTCTTTGATTTGTTATCATTTGATGTGGGGTTTAATATTAATAATTTTTTTTAATTTATGCAACGAGTCAAGTGATGTCATGATGTAGTAAATGTATACCTTATTTTAGTAGTATTAATATTGTTTTAATTTATCGTCGTGTAAATATTAAATGTTATTTTGATAACTTTTACAAATCTAATCTGCATTTATTATATTTCATAATATATTAAAATTAACTTTGATTAAATCAATTTATATAAAACTTTGGTCCACTTACATTTTTAAATATGTAAGTAAACTATCTAACTGATTTTAAACTATACTCTATTAACAATATTTTATTGATTTCGAAAATCAAACATAGTCATAATGAATTAATAAGTAGTTTTATTAATAATAAGTTAGTTTATTGGCACCAAAATCCTTTTCAAGGTCAAAATAACCAGTACTTGAGAAGAGCTCGACTTGTGACTGGCGAAACAGCATAACGCCAAGTTACGTGTAAACTTAATAATTATTAGACTACACCTGCAACATATCCTTCAAGGAATAATTTTCAATTAAAAGTCACTCCAACGTTTGAAAATCTGGCTAGTAATATTTACATTAACATGCACATTAAATTTTAAAGGATATTCAGTAAATATCAACAAAATCGCTAAAATTGCAGTCTACCTATATATTAAAATATATAATAATAGTTGTATTATAAAAAATGTTATAACGTAAATTGACGAAAGGAAGCGTGTTTGGAAAGAGATGAACAATGTGCGGTTATTTATACACTGTTTGTTAAAACTTTGGGAATTATTTACCGATTAATTAACAGTCCTTGTATTTTAAGGCGATACCCTGACCAAAACCTTGCGATAGTGCGTTTTTCTTCGTTATTCAGAGACTATTATCTCATTAGTTATGAGAAATAAACTATCATCACACTCCACGTTCGAATTTGTTTTTATGTGTTATAAATACATTTAAAATCTACTTTTAAAAAATGACTAAAATTATTTATAACATGCATCTGTTGCTAAAGGCAACGCTCTAATCATTTGAGGATTACTCTAATGGATAAATAATTTAAAAATCTATATTATTCACGTTTTATTTAATTTCTGAAGTTCGATTTTCTTTTTTAATAAAATAATTC
This sequence comes from Parnassius orleans, assembly GCA_029286625.1. NCBI lineage: Eukaryota > Metazoa > Arthropoda > Insecta > Lepidoptera > Papilionidae > Parnassius > Parnassius orleans. Next base: position 2,381 of record JAGSMP010003091.1, on the reverse strand, counting down.
CAAAAATTGTGTGAATTCTATAATAAAGAGGCGTCCAATATGTACGGGCACCGAGAAATAAAAAAAATATTCGACAGACATGTGAAGTTCGCCATCAAGCATTGAGAAAGCCTGGCATTTTCATGCCCTAAAATCTTCTCAGAAATCCGATGAGAATTATGGCTTGTGGTCCAGCAGAGGGACGTATAAAGGCTTCACTTTACTTTCATATTGGAAACGCACCCGTAGTCGACAATAAAAGTCTGTATTTATCACTAGAAAATTGGTATAGTTACTATACATATTATACCAGGGTAATGCAACTTTGTATGAAAGCTGAAAAATCTGCACACTGTCAATGTTCGTGTTGGACTTGTAAAAATAAAGCGAGAAAAAAATATCACTGTTTCTTTCCTTCATATTGTTTTAGATTTCCATTTTAAAAATTAGATACAAAAATTCATATTATATGGAAGAAACTAAAAATGTTAATTCTGTGTTAAACTTTTTTGGTTTGCTCTTTAAAGTATAATTACATACATATTACTCTGAGATTTGCACAAATAATTTACCTATTAACCGATTAAAATTAAATTATTAAATATTAGCAGAATTCTAACAAAAGAAGTCATGAATTAATAGAAGAAAAAAAATGACATTTGTTTGTCAACGTCTTTCATATTAAAAATATTTTCTGAAATTTATTTCATAAGTTTAGATTTTTATTTATTATTGATTTTTGCTTAAATTCAGTTATTATGGGCTCAGAATACTTCGTTTATAGGCGAATACACAGTCATAATATCGTCGTGAATATACAGTAAGATTTTTGTCAAATGTTAACTCTATATAAGATATTGACTATAAATGAATTCATTATTTCAAAATTTTATGCACGATGTGTGATCATCATCGAAAGTAAGTTGGTTGTGCAAATAAAAGCACAAAATCATCTGATCACTTTCTGCAGGTTTTCTATAATAGGAAAAGAAAACTTATGACAATATTGTGTAAGTCTATAAACATTTTGAATTTATTGACCGTTATTTGTAGGGATTATTACTATATTGACTGAATTGCATCTGTTTCAGATCACGTATTTGGGCTGAGTTAAGTTTTCACAATGAGAATTTTGCTGATTTACATTTACGTTAATGTTCTGTGAAGAATAACTCTCTGACAATAACATGTGTTATATATCAGTAACAAGCGAAATATTATGTGCAAAAGCAATAAAAACATCAATAATAATGTATAGTTTATAAAACAATCTGTCTTCCAGAAAATAATATTACATAAATATACTTATTTCAACCTCTCAAATGTATGGGAATTTACCCCATAGGTTTGTGAGGTTTGATCCAAAATTACTTGAATATGCCTTAAATAAAAGTTCAAGTTACAGAATACAAAGGTTTGAAATTCTGCACAAAAGTTTTATATAGGCGCCCATCGTAGCGCCTTGTAGTGTACACTCACAAACACGTGTTTCCGTTTTTAGTACGAAGTTGGCGTTCTTCTTTGGTAGGGAGTAATTGTGTTTGTGTATTATATTCTTTGATAAAGTCTCGTTGCGAGTCAAGCACGTGTTGTGTCACTAACTTTGGTCTTTGTCTTCTTTCTATTCATAGATAATACTACACATGGTATTTACTTTAAGTGTCCGTGGTTTTTGTAGATTTTGTAAACGCTGGTGCCGTTTGTTTTTCAAATAAAATATCCGCCATTTTTGAAAATGGGCACAATAATTAGATTTTATAAATTCTTGCGAAAATTAGTTTCTGAGGATTGTCTGTAGATGTCTGAAAATAAAATTTCACGTATTAAATGGCAGGAGGAAATCAAAAGAACCAAAACCAAAGACTTCTATGTACTACATTGATTGGATAAGATTTATTTTTAATTTTAGAACATATTATATTAAAATTTTCTTTTACTTTTCGTATGGTGAGTGTACAGATCCGAAGACCCTTTTTACTGGAAACGAAGCATTCCATCTTAGTCCTCGGCGGTGACTACGCATTTGCATCTTGATTTTTAATCGAGAATAGATGTAGATGTCTATTCACCATCAGGTAGACTTTATGCTCGTTAGTCATCATTATTCTATAAAAAACACGATCTGGCTCTATAAATTTTACTTACGTATGTTGTTTTATTCAGTTAGTAAACACACTTCAATAAATAGAACTGACACTAATTGCGGTTATTAACAAATACCCAATGTGAAATATAAATAAAGATTGTTAAGGAAATGCATTACAATACACGATTGTCATTAATGACATGTAACAAAGCAGCAGAGAGACTGACGAAATTTTTTTTGATTTTACACGAATACTACACATTGAATAAAACTTGTTTTTATTTTTATATCAGTAGGTACTTCTCTTTTGTATCAT
>JAGSMP010003090.1:0-15039 GCA_029286625.1 Parnassius orleans | reverse complement strand
TTCTTTTACTTTTCGTATGGTGAGTGTACAGATCCGAAGACCCTTTTACTGGAAACGAAGCATTCCATCTTAGTCTCGGCGGTGACTACGCATTAGCATCTTGATTTTTAATCGAGAATAGATGTAGATGTCTATTCACCATCAGGTAGACTTTATGCTCGTTAGTCATCATTATTCTATAAAAAACACGATCTGGCTCTATAAATTTTACTTACGTATGTTGTTTTATTCAGTTAGTAAACACACTTCAATAAATAGAACTGACACTAATTGCGGTTATTAACAAATACCCAATGTGAAATATAAATAAAGATTGTTAAGGAAATGCATTACAATACACGATTGTCATTAATGACATGTAACAAAGCAGCAGAGAGACTGACGAAATTTTTTTTGATTTTACACGAATACTACACATTGAATAAAACTTGTTTTTATTTTTATATCAGTAGGTACTTCTCTTTTGTATCATGTGTTATAATATATTTTTGCCATTCTTGGCATTCTGGGCTGTATGCTGATGTACGAAATTGTCCCTTTAGAAGCTATTGCAGTTACAGCACTTGGGAGCATTATTGCGATTTGGACAATCTCTTGTATCATGCTCCTCAGCACAGTATCCACAACGTTGTTTGTTATTACAGTCTTTTGCTTTGTGACTGAAGCCAAGACATTTATAACACTGTGTGAGTGGTGATTGGTCGATGCATGGAATGACTTGATAGCCAATTCGCAGTTTTTGATTTGTCAATTTTGACCACATTTGCAGCCTTTGAGTATTACATTATTGACCTCTAACCCTTCCTTTGATTCTGCGTAAGATTTTATACTTTTTGTTCCTCTGCTCTTGCATAAATAGCTGTTCTGACTTGGTGATGGCCTTAATGTTTAGTATCGTTTAAGTCATTTGTGACGCCCACGAGACGCAGCTGTGGGTTTTAATTACAGATGTTGATACTGTTAGCCTATCACAGGTATCACGAATTGCAGTTTTAAGAAGATGTCTGTCCTGCTGGGAGTCGCAGCTTATTATAACTTTTGATTTTTAGTTTAGAAATTTTATTAACACGTACTCCCAGATCTACAGGGTCCACATCTTTTCTAACCTGTTTTAAATATCATCACATGTTGAGGGGGTCTATGGACCTGATGATCATTGCAGGCGGGGTGCTAGTTGCTTCTGCATGTTTTTTATTGTTAGACTTTTAGCAGGTTCGTTTTGTTTTATGCGATTAATCTCTTCGTCTATGGAAGTGTTATTGTGAGTGATATTTTGAGTTCGTTAATTTTATCCTTAATTTCTGTTATTGCTAATTCAGTTCCTAGTCCAGTATTTCCTTGGAATGCTATTTGGGTAGTATTAAAGTCTTTAAGATCGTTAATTGCCGTTGAGAACCGTGTTCAAGAGACGTGTCATCGGTTTTATTGAGTTTTCTAGGTCTTCTTTGTTAGTATTGTCTCTTTGTTTCTCTTTCCCTCGGTAAATTGCGGTTTGATATGTTTGTATTATTTTTTTGTGTCCTCGAGCTCCGCAATTATTTGATCTATTCAGGTCTGTATGTGTGATATTTTTCTCGCAATAAGATTTTTCAGTCTCCACTGTTTCTTTATTTATTAATTTCTGTACTACCAGGCTTAGGTTGGTTATTTTCTGGTTCAGTTCTGATATTTCTCTTATCAGGAAGCGTAGTTTTCAACACATTTATCTGCATGGGCAATAGGTGTTTTTATCGTTGTTGGTAAGGCTTGAGTCTTTATTGCAAGGCCATGTATTTCTAGCTGGATTTTACTGATCGCCTTTATGGGTTCATCCATTTCGTAACTAAGCCAAGAACGTATTGACTCAGCAATCTTGCCTGTATTTTTTATGGCGTCATATGTTTCTATGAGTTTATTATAATATAAAGTTCGAAATTCAGCCATCTCTTTATTATGGGCTCGTTCGACGCGTACTAATTCTTTTGCGGCTCGAGATCTTTCTTGTTCTGCTGCGAGCCGGTGCCGAGAGCGCGAGTCAGATAGCGACAGCACAGTTTCATAAAGGCCCTGGAGACAGTCATGAACTTCGCTTTTACACTCTTTTTTCATGTTTCCTGCCTTCTCCAGGGCTTCCTTTCCAGAAAGCAGAAATTCGTTTGCTCTCTGGGTTGCTAGGTCCATAGAGATGCCTGCACGTTTATATGCTGGTGGTAATATACTGGACCTTTTGCTGTTGTCGCTGATTATGCTATCGCCATCCGACCATTCGTCCTCCGTCTCTCGGACCGGCTTGCAGAGGCCTAAAGCAACCAGCTCTTTGTCAATATCCATTGTTATCGAGCTGCCACTTTCTGCGCTTGGTTTTATAGGTTCGCTACTACCTCCACTGCTTCGTCTAGTTGGAGCAGTGCCTATGGATTTGGGTTCACTCTCCGCTATCGTGAGATCTCTGATGTCCTGATCTTCTTCAGGTGCTCTTCCAGATGTAGCTGCGTTTTGAATCAAAACCTTTTTGCGCAGAGCCACACTGGGTGTTGGACTTCCTCCTCTACTTGTTTTAGTAGGCCTTGTTTTAGCGGAGCTGGATCCCGATGAACCAGATTTGCAGGACATTTTTTTTTAGTTTTTTTTTTGAGGGTAGAGTTTACTCTAATGATTTACTTTTTTTAATCTTTATATTATAAAGCTTAAAGCGCTGATATCCGCAGTGAAAACCGCGTCCCGATTGGACCTTCCGTTCCGAGTTACAGGCTTCCAAAATTTTTCAAGATGTCGGATTAAGATGGCCACCAAAACTAATTTTTGAATAACTTCAGACTCACAACCCGGAGATAGTCGAGTTTGGGCTTATTCGGTTTGTCTTTGAGTGTTCTACCTGATTCCGTACCTGGTTGTAAGTCTAATTCGGAATTTCAGCAGTCAACTTCTGAGCTTTGTTAAACCACCCTAAGGTGTATAAAGAAAACCGCAGCTTATGATGATCCGTTTAGAAGATACGGCACCTGAAATACGCGTAAATTCTAAACTAAATAAGATATTTTAAAACTAAAAACGGAAAATTTATCTAAGAGCGACACTCTAAATATTGGTGTAGGAAATTTTTTCCGCAGTGACTTGGAAGAGGTAGCACGGAAGAGTGTTTTCAACGAAAATGTCAATTTTCGGTAATTCTAAACAGAAAATTCTAAATTTTTGTAGATATGTTAAAAATACTTTTGCACAAAATTAAATGATAAAATTAATATGTTATCGCTAAAAATAAACTATATTTAAGTTTAAATTATTAAGAAATTTTAAATTTGATATTTTCTAATAACCCTTATAATGTACTCCGATTTTAACGCAACAAGTTTAGAAATGTTAGTTTAGTGCTAAATAGGAACACTTTTCAAAAACAGCCGCACGATCTTAATTTAAATTTTCGTTGCCACGTGGTTTTTCAGTTTTTCGTTAATAACTCTAGAAATTGTTATCAGAAAAATCTGAGAGATATGCCAAAATGTAGAGCAAGTTAAGCGGCATGCAGCAAAAATAAAAAATGTAGGTTATCGATCCCAAAATCACGGCGTACGCAAAAAAGTGTAAAACTTAACCTCAAAATTTTACCTTTTCGCGCTTTTTCTCCGAGATTTCCAGGTTTTCCACAAAATAACTGCACTTTTAATCAAAACTAATACACTTACTGAAGAGATTGCACGAAACTGCACCTTATAACACTTATTGCACGAAAATGGAGCACTTTAGCCATTTTAACGAATTTTTGAATGCGGAGCGACAGGGAAATGATGCGTACGGGCCGAGCGCGTCGACGGAACACTGGTTAGGTTAGAAGAAGAAGCAGGCCAGGCCAGGCCAGGCCAGGCCAGGCCAGGCCAGGTTGAACAGGCCAGTTGGCCAGGTTGGCCAGGCCAGGCCAGGCCAGGCCAGGCCAGCCAGGCCAGCCAGGCCAGGCCAGGCGTCAGGCCAGGCCAGGCAGCCAGGCCAGGCTTGGCCAGGCCAGGTTGCGGCCAGGCTGGTGCCAGGCCAGGCCAGCCAGGCCAGCCAGGCCAGGCCAGGCCAGGCCAGGCCAGGCAGGCCAGGCCAGCCGCCAGGCAGGCCAGGCCAGCCAGGCCAGGCCAGCCAGGCCAGGCCAGGCCAGGCCAGGCCAGGCCAGGCCAGCCAGGCCAGGCCAGGCCAGGCCAGGCCAGGCCAGGCCAGCCAGCCAGGCCAGGCCAGGCCAGGCCAGGCCAGGCCAGGCTGAAAAGGCCAGGCTGCGGCCAGGCCAGGCCAGCCAACAGGCGGAATATCAGTTAGGTTAGGTTAGATTTAGGTTAGGTTAGGTTGGGTTAGGTTGATTAGGTTAGGTTAGGTTAGGTTAGGTTAGATTTAGGTTAGGTTAGGTTAGGTTAGGTTAGGTTAGGTTGGGTTGAAGTTGAGTTAGGTTGGGAGTTGGGTTAGATTTGCAGGTTAGGTTAGGTTAAGGTTGGGTTAGGTTAGGTTAGGATTTAGGTTAGGTTAGGTTAGGTTAGGTTAGGGGTTGATTAGGTTAGGTTAGGTTGGGATTGGGTTAGGTTAGGTTAGGTTAGGTTGGGTTAGGTTGGGTTAGGTTAGGTTAGGTTGGGTTAGGTTGGAGTTGGGTTGGGTTGGGTTGGGTTAGGTTGGGTTAGGTTAGGTTGGGTTAGGTTAGGTTAGGTTAGGTTAAGGTTAGGTTAGGTTAGGATTGGGAGTTAGGTTAGGTTAGGTTGGGATTGGGTTAGGTTAGGTTGGGGAGTTAGGTTAGGTTAGGTTGGTTAAGTTAGGATTAGGTTAGGTTAGGTTGAGTTAGGTTGGGTTAAGTTGATTGGGATTGGGTGGATTGGGATTTAGGTTAGGTTGAGTTAGGTTAGGTTAGGTTGGGATTAGAGTTGGGGTTAGGTTAGGTTAGGTTGGGTTGAGTTTAGGTTGGGTTAGGTTAGGTTAGGTTGGGATTGGGTTAGGATTTAGGTTGGAGTTGGAGTTAGGTTAAGTTGGAAGTTAGGTTAGGTTGAGATTTGGGTTAGGTTGAGTTTAGGTTGGGTTAGGTTGGGTTGGGTTAGGTTAGGTTAGGTTGGGTTAGGTTAGGTTAGGTTGGGATTGGGTTAGATTTGGGATTGGGTTAGGTTAGGTTAGGTTAGGTTGGAGTTGATTGGGTTGGGGTCCAGGTTGGGTTGGAGTTGAGTTAGGTTGGGTTGGATTGGGTTGGGATTGGAGGTTACAGGTTAGGTTAGGTTAGGTTAGGAGTTGGGTTAGGTTAGGTTAGGTTAGGTTAGGTTAGGTTAGGTTAGGTTAGGTTGAGTTGGAATTTAGGTTAGGTTGGAGTTGAGTTAGTTGGGTTAGGTTAGGTTAGGTTGGGAAGTTTAGGTTAGGTTAGAGTTGGGAGTTAGGTTAGGTTAGGTTGGAGTTCAGGTTAGGTTGGATTAGGTTGGGTTGGGTTAGGTTGGGTTGGGTTAGGTTAGGTTGGGTTAGGTTAGGTTAGGTTAGGTTGATTAGGTTAGGTTAGGTTGGGTTAGGTTAGGTTAGGTTAGGTTGGTTGGTTGGTTAGGTTGGTTGGTTGGGTTTTTTTTTTTTTAAATATAAGAGGTTGTTAAGTTCTCTTATATAATGCAATATGCTATCAGGATACAAGTTGCATTATAAAGATTGGATCTCTGTAGTTATTTAGTTTTGAAATAATCTTGTTGTCTATTTTTACTTTATTTTTATAATTATTTTTTACTTTTATTAATTATTGAATTTTTTTTAATGAATTGACAATATTTTTATGTGTTTTGTAAACGTTTCTATAGTTGTGCATTTTAACTATGTCTGTTAATTCATATGGATTTATTTTTAAGTTATTGCAGATAATTTCATGGTCTATTCTAGTGTTATTAAATTTTGGGCAATCTTTTATTAGGTGTATAATAGTTTGAGATGTGCTTCCATCACATGGGCAATAATCATTTGCGCTTATTTTAAACCTATGTGTAGCTTTTGTGGAATCCGTGATTACTTAGGATTTGCGTAAATGAAAGTCAGGTTTGATTTTTCTAAGACGATATGGAGTGTCTCATATGATGGACACCATGTTTTGGTATATGTGCAGTTAGCTATGTTGTTGTAGTAATCTTCACTCGCAATTTGTAAAGTCTTACGATGGATTTGTTTGCTGATAAAATTTTGAATAATCCGGGCTTTGTTTAAATTCGTTGCTGCCTTCGCTGCCGAGTCTGCTAATTCATTTCCGATTACACCATTATGGGCTTTTGTCCAGATGAATCTAACTGTTTTATTTCTTGTTTCAGCATTAGTAACATTGCGGTGTATTTTGCTGCTAATGGGTTCGTTGTGTTTGGGTTATTTAACTCTAAGAGGCTTGACTTGCTATCGGAAAATATTGTAAATTTTGTAAGTTTACTGTTCAGGATCCATTCACTTGCTTTAAAATTGCGAAAAGTTCTGCTTGGTATACTGAGCAAGTGTCGTGCAGTTTATATTTTTAATAACGTTTTGACTCTCCAGTGAAGAACAACAAAAGCAGCTCCACACCTTTGTCAGTCTTGCTTCCATCTGTAAATATACTGGATGTTGCTGTATCAGATACTGATTTATATCCTGTTGATTTGATGCTTCCTGAAATTTAATCGCTTTTCTTTGGCAAGGATGTGGAAGTTCTGCAGGTGTCACTGGTGTTTCGAGTTCAATGTCTTTAGGAAGATATATGGAGTTTTGCATCGTTTCGTTGTTTCTAAATTTGCACATTTTTACTTTAGCCTGTAAAGGATGAAGTTTGCTAAAGAGATTGCAGTTGCTGTTTGTTCTAAATCCTCTAATGATTTTTATGGCGAAATTGCGTTGAAGAGTAAACGTTTTTCAATATACTTATATTTAAGAGCAGAACTCCAAATACTTGCTGCATAGCAAACGATAGGTTCTATTACAGCAAGATATATGGTATGCACATTTTCTGAATTTACTCCCCAAGTGGGTTTTATATATTTAACTAATTTTTGAAATAGATTGTACGATTTTTGTATTGTATATTCTGCATGTTTAATGAAATTCAATTTTTGGTCTATAATGACCCCTAAATACTTTATTTGGCGGAAAAATTGCAATGGCTGACTATTCATAATGATTTGACATTTGCGAGCTTTATTGGTAAATGATATCATTTGAGTTTTGCTAGGATTAAATTTGAGTTTGACTGAGTTTCCCCAACCTACAATTTCGGAAAGAATTTTGTTTGTTGTGGTTTCAAGATTATGAATATCTTTTGAAGATACTATCAATAGAAGGTCATCTGCAAAGGCTTGGAGATGACATCCATTGGGTAGCTTAGATGTTAGGAGCTCATCGAGTATCAAGTTCCATAGCATTGGACCGCATACTGAACCCTGAACGCATCCCCGAGACATATATTTGGTAGCCGAACTATCCGCAAAATCAAGTTTGACTACCGATGTTGGAAGTAATTTTGAGTAATTTATATAAGTTGCTAGGACATTTAATAGTATGAAGCCTATGAAATATTGCTGGCCAAGCATTGTCAAAGCCGCCTGTATGTCCGAGATTGCCAATACTTGATGATTTTGCAATCTTGCATTTTGTATAGTATCAAGTGCTTTTTGGATAGCGGCCGTTGTTGATGTTTGCTCTTTAAAACCGAATTGTAAATCATTCATTGCGTCAGTAATGTGTAAGAAATATGTTAGTCTTTTAGTAATTAATTTTCTAATGCCTTTCCCAATACATTAATGAGTCCTATTGGTCTATGTGAAGCAGGTGTTAAGTTCGGTTTTATTGTGTTTTGGGATAATTTTATGTATGCAACTTTCCAGTCTTTTGGAAAGTGGCCGAGTTGCAGGCACCTGTTCATTATTTGGGTGATTAAAATGGGGAAAGTTTCAGCAAATTTTAGACATATATCCGATGTGAGATGGTCTAAACCAGGTGATTTTTGGGGTTCATGGTTTCAATGACTCAAGTACTTCTACAGTAAATGGGTATCTGGTGGCGTGTCGGGTATTTTGTTAAAAATTTCGAGGTTGCATGTGCCTTAAGCATGTGTCAGGCTCATCGTCAGGAAAATATTCATTTAAAAACGTTTCAGCAGTTTCGTACGTAGTTTTTGTGTATTTACCCGCTTTAGTTTTGAGAGTTGTGGGTGGCTGCGCTATAGGTGTGGTCTTAAGTAACCGATTGGTTACACTCCATACGTCCTCCTTTCCCTGTTTATTGCAGAACTCTCTAAAATGCTCAGATGAAGCAATTCTAATGGCTTGTGAATATTCAGTTCTAAGGTTTTCTTTTTCTAACAACAAATCGGTTATGGATTTTTTATTGCGTTTCATTTGTTGAATTTTGTGGTGATTTTTTATAACTTTTTGTTTTAGTTTTTCTAGTTTATCGTTCCACCAAGGTGCTCGATTTGTTACTTTAGATTTCCTCAGAAACAGTTTATCACTAACCTTTTGTACTGATGCTATTAATTTTGTAATGTAATTATCTAACTGTGAGGTGCTTAAATTTTCTATATTAATATTAAGGTCTAAATTTTTAGTTATCTCGCTTTTAAACTGTTCAGTAATCTCATCCCATTTTATATTCTGAGTGTTGTATTTAAATGTTGAAAGTTTTTTGGGCTTGCTTAACGAGCTGTTATTTACAGATAAGTCGAAAGTGATGCCATTATGACTGGATGACAGGGGCGTCTAGCACAACTTTCCAGTTGGAGATTTTGTTTGGTGATGAATTGGATGTGAGTGTGAGATCAATTATAGATTCACGATGGATTTTATGTGTTACCGTTTCATAAGTAGGAACGTTGTCTGAATTACATACAATAAGATTATTAGTAGTTATAAGGTCTACAACCATATTTCCGCGCCGGTTTGATCTAATCAGGCCCCGGGGTGCCATCCGTTAAAATCGCCACAAATGATGTGAGTGTGATTTGAGTTTTCCTGCAGGAATATTTCTAAACTGTTGAGTGTATTAATTTCATCTTTCTTGGGTTCTATATAGACGCTAATTAAGAATAATTTTTTACCGTCAATAACTATTTGGACAATACAGAGGTTGGGAGTAGAATATTCCGAAATGCCTAGCGTACAACCTATATTCTGCCTTACAAGTAAGCATGCTTTTACTCGGTGCGCTGTGGGGTGATATATATTATAATTAGGATAGACTTCATTGCTATATCCTTTCCTACGTAGGGTTCACACAATACTATATCACATTTGTTGTCATTTATATATTTAATCATTTCATGCATCGCTGCGTAACCTTTATCAGTGTTAATTTGTAAGCATTTTAATGGGCGATGATTTTTTGAACTTGTTTTATTTTTATTATTAGTACCCATAATCGGTTCTGGTTTTGCAAATTTCTATTTGTTTTTGTAGGCGTGGACAACGTAGAGATGTAGCACTGTGTTTAGTGTTAATATTTAAGTTATATTTTTTACAATGTGAGGAACAGTTATAGCAGTCAACTTTGGTGAAATCTTTTTTGACAGGGCAATCTTTATACAAGTGTTCTGATGATGAGCAGTGGGAGCAGATTGTTGTTTCCTCAGTGCAGTATTTCTTCGTGTGACCGAACTGCATACACTTATAGCACTGAAGGTAAGCTGGGTAGTCTTCAGTGTGTACTCGTTGATGATCGACGTTTATTTTTTGAAGTTCTACAATTGATCTCCAGATTGTGGGAGTAACCATAAAAACAGCGTTATACAAATTTTCGTTTTTATTGTTTCGCATAAATCGGAAGGTGATATCGTCGGGTGACTTAATGAGACTTTTGATATTAGGATTTTGATTTACAATTATTTCTTTAAGCTCACTCACAGGCGTGTCTTTGTAGATGCCTTTTAGAATTACCAAAGGCTTGAGCTTCTTGGCTACGTCAGCGTTAACGAGGCTGTCAGGATGGTTTATGGCGTTAAGGATCTCGTCACGCTGCTCTTGGTTATCAAACTCTACCCTAATTTTGTGGTTGGAAACCGTCTTAACTTCGAAGGGTTAAAGTGTATTTTTAAAATTAATGCTTTTCCGCCACGCCACAGTTTCTTTTGAAGAAGACTGGCTGTTTGAGCTAACTATGATAGCCGGCTTTGTAACCGGGATGGTTTGTTTCTCAGCAGTTTTAGTGGACTTGACAACTTTGGCGTAGGATGGTAGTGGCGATGGAGTGATAGAAGAGTTTACAAGATGTTGCAGTGGCTGGGTGGTAATTTTTTGTGGTTGTACCGCTAGCAGAGAGCTCTTCCTAATGGTGCTCTTGATTAATGAAACTGTTTTATTTTCGGCTGATGAAAGTGAATGACGTAATATCGTTTTACTTGATCGTACAACTGTTGTGTACTTCGTTTGATTTCGTCGAGAGATTTTTAATGTTATCTTTGTTAGTGCAGTAACGCTCCTATTGCTGTCTAAATTTTGGAGAATCAAATTTGTGTGTTCACTAACTTTAACAAAACTCGTCGTTAAAAGTTGGAGCAGAGTCGGATCGTGCCTCTTCGAATTCTTCGTTTGTTATGTTTGTTGGATCCTCAGCTGGAGTCGACTGTTGACACAAATCGAGGCTGGTAAGAGCCTCGGAAGAGTATTAATGCAGATTTGACATTTATAATATATAAGTTTACTTAAGTAATAAGAAACCGGGAGGGTGGGAGGGCGATTTTTTCTAATTCCGTGTGTTTTATTTAGCAGATTATGGTGCAGATGGCAGTTTCTACACAGGACGGACCTAACGAGTGCAAAAGAGCGAAAGAAACGAAGATTTAAAAAGTTTAAAATTTTATGAAATTACGACTATAAGAAAACGAATTATGAAAATTTGATATTTAACTGTGAAAATTTTATGCTACAGGGGAATAGGGGTAATTACACTATATTAAAAGAAAATATGAACAGAAAAGACCAATTATCAGCAAAGTTAGAGATGAATTTATGTTTTATTTATCAATTTACACTATAAAAGAAAGGAAAATATGAAATTTAATTATTTAACGGTAAATATTTACTAAGAAAACTACAAGGGATATATGGGGCCAATTGTTTACACTATTTAGAAAATTTGAACGAAAAGACCAATTTTCATGAAGTTATAAACAAATTTGTGGTTGAATTTATATAAATGTAACGATCAACCACTATACCTCAGTTTAGGTAAGTAGCGATTTTTCTAATTCCGTGTGTTTTATTTAGCAGATTATGGTGCAGATGGCAGTTTCTACACAGGACGGACCTAACGAGTGCAAAAGAGCGAAAAAGAAACGAAGATTTAAAAAGTTTAAAAATTTTGTAGAAATTACGACTATAAGAAAACGAATTATATGAAAATTTGATATTTAACTGTGAAAATTTTATGAAAAACTACAGAATAGGGGTAATTAATTACTATATTAAAAGAAAATATGAACAGAAAAGACCAATTATCAGCAAAGTTAGAGATGAATTTATGTTTTATTTATCAATTTACAACTATAAAAGAAAGGAAAATATAATTTAATTATTTAACGGTAAATATTTACTAAAAAACTACAGGGATATATGGGGCCAATTGATTACACTATTTAGAAAATTTGAACGAAAAGACCAATTTTCATGAAAGTTATAAACAAATTTGTGGTTGAATTTATATAAATGTAACGATCAACCACTATACCTCAGTTTAGGTAGTAGCGATTTTTCTAATTCCGTGTGTTTTTTGCAGATTATGGTGCAGATGGCAGTTTCTACACAGGACGGACCTAACGAGTGCAAAAGAGCGAAAAAACGAAGATTTAAAAAGTTTAAAATTTTATGAAATTACGACTATAAGAAAACGAATTATATGAAAATTTGATATTTAACTGTGAAAATTTTATGAAAAAACTACAGGGAATAATAGGGGTAATTAATTACACTATAAAAAAATATGAACAGAAAAGACCAATTATCAGCAAAGTTAGAGATGAATTTATGTTTTATTTATCAATTTACAACTATAAAAGAAAGGAAAATATGAAATTTAATTATTTAACGGTAAATATTTACTAAGAAAACTACAGGGATATATGGGGGCCAATTGATTACACTATTTAGAGAAAATTTGAACGAAAAAGACCAATTTTCATGAAAGTTATAAGCAAATTTGTGGTTGAATTTATATAAATGTAACGATCAACCACTATACCTCGGTTTAGGTAAGTAGCGATTTTTTCTAATTCCGTGTGTTTTATTTAGCAGATTATGGTGCAGATGGCAGTTTCTACACAGGACGGACCTAACGAGTGCAAAAGAGCGAAAAAACGAAGATTTAAAAAGTTTAAAATTTTATGAAATTACGACTATAAGAAAACGAATTATATGAAAATTTGATATTTAACTGTGAAAATTTTATGAAAAAACTACAGGGAATAATAGGGGGTAATTAATTACACTATATTAAAAGAAAATATGAACAGAAAAGACCAATTATCAGCAAAGTTAGAGATGAATTTATGTTTTATTTATCAATTTACAACTATAAAAGAAAGGAAAATATGAAATTTAATTATTTAACGGTAAATATTTACTAAGAAAACTACAGGGATATATGGAGGCCAATTGATTACACTATTTAGAGAAAATTTGAACGAAAAAGACCAATTTTCAGGAAAGTTATAAGCAAATTTGTGGTTGAATTTATATAAATGTAACGATCAACCACTATACCTCAGTTTAGGTAAGTAGCGATTTTTCTAATTCCGTGTGTTTTATTTAGAATTATGGTGCAGATGGCAGTTTCTACACAGGACGGACCTAACAGGTGCAAAAAGGAAAGAAACGAAGATTTAAAAGTTTAAAAATTTTGTAAATTACGACTATAAAAAACGAATTATATGAAAATTTGTTGATATTTAACTGTGAAAATTTTATGAAAAACTACAGGAATAATAGGGGTAATTAATTACACTATATTAAAAGAAAATATGAACAGAAAAGACCAATTATCAGCAAAGTTAGAGATGAATTTATGTTTTATTTATCAATTTACAACTATAAAAGAAAGGAAAATATAAATTTAATTATTTAACGGTAAATATTTACTAAGAAAACTACAGGGATATATGGGGCCAATGTTTACACTATTTAGAGAAAATTTGAACGAAAAGACCAATTTTCATGAAAGTTATAAACAAATTTGTGGTTGAATTTATATAAATGTAACGATCAACCACTATACCTCAGTTTAGTAAGTAGCGATTTTCCTAATTCCGTGTTATTTTATTTAGCAGATTATGGTGCAGATGGCAGTTTCTACACAGGACGGACCTAACGAGGTGCAAAAGAGCGAAAAGAACGAAGATTTAAAAGTTTAAAATTTTTGAAATTACGACTATAAGAAAACGAATTATATGAAAATTTGATATTTAACTGTGAAAATTTTATGAAAAACTACAGGAATAATAGGGGTAATTAATTACACTATATTAAAAAATATGAACAGAAAAGACCAATTATCAGCAAAGTTAGAGATGAATTTATGTTTTATTTATCAATTTACAACTATAAAAGAAGGAAAATATGAAATTTAATTATTTAACGGTAAATATTTACTAAAACTACTAGGGATATATGGGGCCAATTGATTACACTATTTGAAGAAAAGACCAATTTTCATAAGAAAGTTATAACAAATTTGTGGTTGAATTTATATAAATGTAACGATCAACCACTATACCTCAGTTTAGGTAGTAGCGATTTTTCTAATTCCGTGTGTTTTATTTAGCAGATTATGGTGCAGATGGCAGTTTCACACAGGACGGACCTAACGAGTGCAAAAGAGCGAAAGAAACGAAGATTTAAAAAGTTTAAAATTTTATGAAATTACGACTATAAGAAAACGAATTATATGAAAATTTGATATTTAAGCAAAAATTTATGTGAAAAACTACAGAATAATAGGAGGTGATTAATTACACTATATTAAAAGAAAATATGAACAGAAAAGACCAATTATCAGCAAAGTTAGAGATGAATTTATGTTTTGTTTATCAATTTACAACTATAAAAGAAAAATATAAAATTTAATTATTTAACGGTAAATATTTACTAAGAAAACTACAGGGATATATGGGGCCAATTGATTACACTATTTAGAGAAAATTTGAACGAAAAGACCAATTTTCATGAAGTTATAACAAATTTAGTTGATTTGGTTAGAATTTGAGTTAGGTTGGATTAGGTTGGAATTTAGGTAGGTTAGGTTAGAGTTAGGTTAGGTTAGGTTGAGTTAGGTTAGATTTAGGTTAGGTTAGGTTAGGTTGGGGTTAGATTAGGTTAAGATTAGGAGTTAGGTTAGAGTTAGGATTGGTTGGAGTTAGGTTAGGTTAAGAGTTGATTCAGGAGTTAGGTTAGGTTAGGTTAGGTTAGGAGTTAAGGCCAGGTTAGGTTGGGTTCAGGTTAGGTAAGGTTAAGGTTAGGTTAGGTTAGGTTAGAGTTGGGCTAGGTTGGTTGAGTTAGGTTTTTCCTTATACGTTGATTCACTTTTTATGTATTAAGACTACCTCTTTCTTATCTCCTTAAAATGCTTTTTTAAAACGCTATTATTCGTTTAAGTAATTTATTTTAAAATTTTTCGGTTTTGCCGATAGCCGTGTGGTTGCTAATCAGGATACTAGCTCACTACATCATTACTTTCGTTTCTTTTATGTTTTTTCCTCGAACAGTAAACACTATTTTTAATTGGATTATAATTAAATAAATATTAATATAATTATAAATATCTTAATTAAGTAATATAGATATGTATATATATATAATATATATATATATATATATATATATATTTTTTTTTTTTTGTTCCTCCGCCCTAAAGTGGGTGAAGTTTGCTGTTAAAGCTTTTAGTTGATTGACTATATAACTCACATATTCACAAACGATGTAATTGAGGACTCTTTTTTATCAGCTCCTTTAAATTATGGTGAGATTTTCAGGCATTTGGCATAAAACTCGTGTTCCATTCGTTGTTAGCTAGTCTATGAATCTGACAATATTTTAATAAGTGAATGAAGTAGTTTGTATACGGTCATCATTGGAGGCATTTGTT
>JAGSMP010003089.1:0-14232 GCA_029286625.1 Parnassius orleans | reverse complement strand
TAGGTTAAGAGTTGATTCAGGAGTTAGGTTAGGTTAGGTTAGGTTAGGAGTTAAGGCCAGGTTAGGTTGGGTTCAGGTTAGGTAAGGTTAAGGTTAGGTTAGGTTAGGTTAGAGTTGGGCTAGGTTGGTTGAGTTAGGTTTTTCCTTATACGTTGATTCACTTTTTATGTATTAAGACTACCTCTTTCTTATCTCCTTAAAATGCTTTTTTAAAACGCTATTATTCGTTTAAGTAATTTATTTTAAAATTTTTCGGTTTTGCCGATAGCCGTGTGGTTGCTAATCAGGATACTAGCTCACTACATCATTACTTTCGTTTCTTTTATGTTTTTTCCTCGAACAGTAAACACTATTTTTAATTGGATTATAATTAAATAAATATTAATATAATTATAAATATCTTAATTAAGTAATATAGATATGTATATATATATAATATATATATATATATATATATATATATTTTTTTTTTTTTGTTCCTCCGCCCTAAAGTGGGTGAAGTTTGCTGTTAAAGCTTTTAGTTGATTGACTATATAACTCACATATTCACAAACGATGTAATTGAGGACTCTTTTTTATCAGCTCCTTTAAATTATGGTGAGATTTTCAGGCATTTGGCATAAAACTCGTGTTCCATTCGTTGTTAGCTAGTCTATGAATCTGACAATATTTTAATAAGTGAATGAAGTAGTTTGTATACGGTCATCATTGGAGGCATTTGTTGTTTAAAAATTTTGAATCATAAAAGCTTTGTCGTGTTATTCTGATGTCGTCCTTTGGCGGGGTCAATTACTAAATTCAAAAAGCAACGCCCTTCATATTACGAATGGCAAACCATTCATCATTACCATTAATTCATACATTATAGCTTATCAAAAGTTCACTGCTGAACATATGCCTATCTATTCTCGATAAGATTAAAAATGTAGATGCGTTGTTACCCCTAAGGAATAAGTTGGAATGCCTCGTTACCAGTAAAAGCGTCAGTTTCTATTAATTCGGACGTCCTTTTTTTACAACCATATACTGGCGGTGTAAGAATATCCACCACCCCATACCGTCTCGTGGGTGTCGTAAGAGGCGACTGAGGGAAAGAAATCAGAAGATGGGCAGCAGCGTCTTCCGAATAATAACAATAATAATAATAAAAACTGCTGTTGTCAAGCGTGGAAACTATGGCAATCTGTTCAGCGCTGGACTTTTGATAGGCTAACGATAACGGTAATGGTAAAGCTTTTTACCAGGACTACATGACTTTCAATACAAAAAGTATTTTCTTATAAAGAATTATCGATGGTATCTAATGTCACACTTAGAAAAAATGTGGGAATAGTCCCCTTTAACCTTCAGACTTTATAAATGAAAAGACTTGGATGGCTATAAGCCATTTCCAGTAAAAAAAACACTGCCCCTACATTGCACAGTAAAGCAATTTATCCAAAGCAATATTAAAATACATTACTTTCAAACGACGAAGAGGTTTTGTAGGAAGAAATTTATAAATGACAATATTTTTTTCGTTACAAAATCTTTTGTATGGAATGTAATATTAACGTAACATCTTATTAAAAATTGCTAAAGTCCGATTTCTTTCAATCTTCATATAAAAGTTATTTCATAAAGTAATAACATACATGTTTGTACTTACTCCGCGAGTTATTTACGGGATAACATCCGTACTAATATAATAAATGCGAAAGTGTGTTTGTTTGTTTGTTTGTCCTTCTTTCACGTCGCAACAGAGCGTCGGCATGGCATGATTATTTGTATGGGGATAGTTCGGTGGCTGTAGAGTGACATAGGCTACTTTTTTCAGCGGAAAAACATATCATTCCCGTGGGAAAATCGAATATGTTGCAAAATTAAATTCAGCTACGTGGCGCCACCGTGATTCTACAAGACGGACGACGGTACGATGGACGAACACAGACGGTCAAAATATCTGGATTATTATGTCTTTTTACCAAAATTAAGATAAAAAATGTATGGATCTGTATTTTCCACGCAGGACCGGGAAGAGAGCGACAAAAAACATAAAATTCACCAGCTGATTTTCTTCAAACGTTTTGGTGCATCGTAATTCACAGAATAGGCGATAACCTCGCAGACGATATTAAGTAATCCGTTGATGCTCTGCCTACCCCGCAAGGGTTACAGGCGTAATTATAAGTATGGATCAGAAATACTATCACCACCTGTCACGCTTTCACCTTTAACTATTACTTAACAATGGTAGAAACAGTTCTTAGTAAGCCTTATTAATAAGCCTTAGTAATATTTATTGAACGGAAATGAATACAGTTCTTATATGTGGTTATGAATGAATCGGTATTACATTATGAAAAATTGTGCAAAATTATAAGAAAAAAATATTTTTTGAGAGTTCTTATTAACTAACGTATACATAGTTTAAATTGATTCCGCTAGATGTCGTTACTAGGTTTTTAAAACGCGGTAACGAAATGTTTCCTAACATGTACTTAACTCCCGCCGTTGAGCCGCGCGTCAACTTACAGTGCATACGGTGCCTATACGCTTAAATTGTTTCTATTTCGTAGCTTATTCGACTACCTGCTTTCGATTTCGATTGTTTGTTATTTGCTTTGTGATTTGGTTAAGGTTGAATGGATTTATATTGGCTCTCATTTTCGGATTTGTGTATTTTCTTGGATCGGTTTTGTTGATTTGGTTGGTATTCCTTTATACATATTTAGACTCTGGCTTTGATTTTGGATTTTGTTTATTTAGAATCGTGAATTGGTTTTCGTTGTTTTAGGTTGTTTAACAATATTTCAAAGGAATATTAATAGTATAGATAGTGTATACGGTACCTATACACTTACTTATTATTTCGTTGGTTATATTATTTTATATTGACTACTGCTTTCGATTTCAGTTTTCTGCGATTTGTTTTGTGATTTGGTTTAAGTTGATTCGATTTTTTTTTGGCTATCGTTTTCGGATTCGTGTTGTGTCTTGAATTGGTTTTGTTGTTTTGATTTTAAAAAATATTTAAAAGGAATATTTATTCCTTTTAGATATTATGGATTTGCTTTTAAAATAAATATTTAAAAGGAAATTTAATTCCTTTTAGGTATTTTAACGTTTTTTTATAAATAGGTTTTTTCTTACTTCATAATGCCTCGCAAACGTAAGTCCAGTCTTTCAAGAGTATCTTCTCAAAGACAAGCGAAAAGATTAGCTCGATCGCTAGAATCTTTAGAAGATGCTGAACTGAGAAGGCGAGAACAAGCAGAGCGTCAAGCTGCTTTTAGAGCATCTGAGACACCTTCTCAACGTCAGCAAAGGCGTCTTGAACAGACAGAGCGTCAGGCTGCTTTAAGAGCTTCCGAAACACCTTCTCAAAGTCAGGAAAGGCGTTTTGAACAGGCAGAGCGTCAAACTACTTTAAGAGCTTCTGAAACACCTTCTCAAAGTCAGCGAAGGCGTCTTGAACAGGCAGAGCGTCAAGCTACTTTAAGAGCTACTGAAACACCTGCTCAAAGTCAGCAAAGGCTATTCGAACAAGCGGAACGTCAGGCCGCCTTAAGAGCCGCGGAAACACCTGATGAAACTCAACACAGACTCATTGAGAGAACCGCCTCCTATGATCACAACGTGTTTTGCCGCCTTAACGCTTCGGTACGCTATCTCCAAGTCCCTGATTGTGCGTAGTGTACAAACACGGTCACGTACCGATTTCGGGGCCGATTTGAACATGGACAGTTGCTTCGGTTTTGAACCTGGTATTTTAGATGCGATTATTGTCAAAAGCGGAGACGTCTTACTGCACTTTCTCTTACATCTAATACGGCGTTTGTGTGGGTTGATTACACGAATATTTTGAGCAAGCTGAACGTCAATCTACTATAAGGGCATCTGAAACACCAGAACAGACACAGGCGCGAAGAGATGCAAATGCACAGCTCCAAGCTGAACGTCGACAAAATTTTCAAAGAAACAATTGGTCGGTTTTTAATGACGCAGCATTCAATTATGATCCGTTGATTGATTATAAAAATCACAGGTTAGTTGTTATCGGACTGATGGACAAGGCGTGTCGATTTTGCAGCGCTTTAAAATGGAAAGATGAGACCGCAGGCATGTGCTGTTCCAATGGCAAAGTGTCTCTTCCGTTACTTGGGGAACCAGGAGAACCTTTGAAAACTCTCTTTTTATATGATGCTAATGAGTCACGGCGCTTTTTAAACAGGATCCGGAAATATAACACATGCTTTCAAATGACGTCCTTCGGAGTTGACCGGGAAATAATAATGCCGGGATTTTCACCTACATTTACGGTGCAAGAGCAAATTTATCATAGAATAGGTTCACTTTTTCCAGCCGAAAACGAACAGCATAAATTTTTACAAGTATATTTTATGGGTGACGAAGAAATTGAGGTAGACATTGTCTTGCGAGCACGTGATGATACGTTGCAACGGGTAGCCGATACACACAAGTTTTATGACGCTCTGCAATACCCATTGATTTATTGCAAAGGACAAGAGGGTTATCATTTTCAAATTCCACTCATTAACCCGGTCACAAAGGAGCCTACTCCGAACAAAAAAGTATCATGTATGGATTTTTATGCGTATCATATGATGTTGCGAGAAAATGATTTTAACCTCTTAGCCCGTGTGAACAATTATTTCATCAATTTTGGTAGACATGTATGTGAAGGTAGAAAGTGAACGTCTGCGTTATATATCTTTAAATCAAAAAAAGCTGCGCGTTGAGAATTATATACATTTACAAGATGCAGTTTCCAGCGACGCCAATGTAAACCCCAGAGATTTAGGTAAAATGGTAATTCTGCCCTCATCATTCGTTAACAGTCCCCGCTACCTACATGAGTACACACAAGACGCATTCGCCTATGTACGAACTTACGGAAGACCTGATCTTTTTGTTACTTTTACTTGCAATCCCACATGGAAAGAAATAACCGAGGAGCTAATACCGGGCCAAAAAAGTACTGACAGACACGATTTACTTGCTAGAGTATTTAGATTAAAATGATAAGCCCTCAGCGAACAACCGAAAATGAACTAAGTGATGAAATTATACGTGAAACAAACTACGATATACCAGCTTTGCAGTAGCAAGTAGCCGAATTTGTACCCCGCTTGCTTCCCGAACAAAAACGAGTTTTTGACAAAGTATTAGGACAAATTGAATCTGGAAATGGTGCACTTTTCTTTTAGATGCCCTGGAGGAACTGGGAAGACATTTTGTTAAATTTATTATTAGCGCAAGTACGGAAAGATAAAAACATTGCTGTGGCCGTAGCTTTCTCCGGTATAGCCGCCACGCTGCTAAGCGGAGGCCGCACTGCACATTCTGTTTTAAAACTCCTCTAAATCTAGCCGGAAGAATCGCCGATCTGCAACTTTGCAAAATAGTGCACAAGGTATAATGCTACGACAATGCAAACTTTTAGTGTGGGACGAGTACAATGTCGCATAAAAAGCTGTAGAAGCACTAAATCGAACGCTCCAGGATTTGCGCAGCAATACCGATGTAATGGGAGGAATGGTGGTTTTAATGGCTGGTGACTTTCGCCAAACTTTACCTGTCATTCAAAAAGGGCACACCTGCAGATGAAATTAAAGCATGCCTCAAGTCGTATATTTTATGGAACAAGGTGACAAAATTCAGTTTAACTACGAATATGAGAGTGCATTTGTATAATGATATCAATGCTGGAAACTATGCTTACACACTATTAAAAATTGGCGATGGGCGGTTGGAAACGTATGCTGAGGGCTGCGTTAAATTGACGAGAGATTTTTGTAATTTAGTACAGAGTCATTCCGAATTAATTGCGAGCGTTTATTCAGATTTAACGAACAACATGCATGAAGACAAATGGTTATGTGAAAGGGCGATTCTTGCACGAAAAAATGAGAGCGTTAACAAAATAAATTCAGATATATTAAGCGAAGTAGCAGGAGAAATAACAGAGTATTTGTCAGTAGACACAGTTATGGACACAGAACAGAGCACTTCATATCCCGTAGAGTTTCTAAATTATCTAGAGTTGTCAGGTGTGCCCTCACATAAGCTTCAATTAAAATTAGGCGTCCCAGTCATGCTAATGCGAAATTTAGATGCTCCTCGGTTATGTAACGGGACAAGGCTGCGTGTGACACATCTTGGACGGAACATAATCGGTGCTACAATTTTGACAGGCGTAGGAAAAGGTGAAAATGTTATTATACCACGGATCCCTATAATTCCCACAGATCTTCCTTTTCAATTCAAAAGGTTGCAGTTCCCTATTAAGCTCAGTTTTGCAATGACAATTAATAAAGCGCAAGGGCAAACGTTACAGGTAGTGGGGTCAACTTATAAAAACCGTGCTTCTCTCTTGGTCAGCTGTATGTAGCATGTTCGCGTGTGTCAAATGCCCAGAATCTCCACATTCTTTCCCCGAATGGAAAAACATATAACATTGTGTACAGTAGCGTCTTAAAATAGTGTTCAGTTAGTTTTTTTTCCAAAATTCCCACAATCAATTAATCAGAATTCCCACAGATCTTCCCTTTCAATTCAAAATTTCCTATTTAGCTCAGTTTATTTTCAATTACAAATGCTGCACCTCTGACGAACCTATTAAGCTCAGTTTCCTTTCAACTCAAAAGGCTGCATCTCTGACGGATCTTTTATTTGGCTCAGTTTCCTTTCAATTCAGAAAACTGCATCTCTGACGAATCAATTTAGCTCAGTTTCTTTTCAAAAAGTCTGCATCCCTGACGGATAATTATGCTCAGTTTCCTTTAATTAAAAAAATATCCCATTTCCATTTGGAATAAACAGGCTATTTTGATGCTTTCCTATACGCTGCGTTTCAAAACATTTAAATAGGCTGACGAATCAATTTTGCTCAGTTTCCTTTTAATGGCTGCATCTCTGACAAATCTATAAAACTCAGTTTTCTTTCAATTCAAAAAGCAATGGATTGTTCATTTCCCAGTGACCATGCGGGCGAAGCCGCGGGTAACAGCTAGTACAACATAAACAAATTGAAAATTACAGATGTATGAATATAGTAGTTAATTTGTTTTACTTAAATAATCAGCCAGGTTATAACTTATTTGAATGATAACTTTTATCTGATGATTGAAAATTTAAAAACCCTAAGGTAAAAAAAAAAAGTTCTAATCGAAATTTAGGGGATGGTATGTATGAAAACCCGGCTCGGTTTTGAAAGAGCCAAAATCATTTTCTCCTATTTCTAAACAAACTTACCAAAAGTAAGTTTTATTTTCATTGAATAGCAGTATCTCACCGACAACTGACAGTTCTAGTGGCATCAGTGGCGTTACTGGACTATATCAAAAATTTCGTTGCGATAAAGTAAGTTTTTGTGTGTTTATTATATTATTTTTCAAAATTAAAGTAACTGACTTAGTGCACAAACGATTATACTACTATATTGTGTATATATAAAGCTATATATACGCATATAATTAAATAATAGAACTGTTAACTAAATGATGAATTTTATCTAAACAGAGTATCATCAAGATATATCCAAACATAAAATGTTTTGAAAGAGCCAGGCCATGCTGTATTAAAAGAGCCTCTTTAATGGCACGAATACTGGTTCTTTCAATACAAATAACGTTTTCGAACAGTTCTGCAAATCTTTTATAGTTTTTTCTATTTCAGAGTAAAAGTAAAATGTCCTTACAAGGTACATCGAAACCAAAAAAATAACAACATGTGTGTGGATTTTAAAAGCAAGGAAGAATGGTACCAATGCAAGAAATGTGACAAGTGGGCTCATGAATCTTGAGGCACCAAAAGTGCCATTAAATATTTATGTCATAAATGTTTCTAAATCCTTGATTGTTGTTATTAGTTTTTAAGATTAAAAATTTTTATGAAGATTTAAGTCTGAACAAAGATTTTTTGTAAACATTTAAGACTGATTTATTTATAAATGTATGTTGAATTTGCTGGAAATTCATTAATTATTAGTTTATATTTACTTGTTTTAAATTAGAAAAAAGATGTCGTTATGACAATTATTTATGACTATTATTGCTAAAACTTAATTCTACTCTATCAGATGTCTCAGTTTTGAGTCAATTAAAATTTAGACATAACGTTATTTAAATTGTTGCTAATTGTCAAAATGTTATGATTTCTTATATTTACGCGAACACTACACATTGAATAAAACAATTTTTACGGATTTTATCGCGTTTAATTTACTATTTTATTTACCGACGTTTCGGGTGCTTTACAGCACCCATGGTCACCGGGGGGACTGAGGTGTTTGACGTCCCAATGTCATAGTTAGCCCGGCTACCTTCAGTTTTTTGAATATTAATTTACACATAGCTGTTCATTTTAACAAATAGCTGATGTGAAGCACCGACGTTCCGGGAAGTCTGCAGTGTGTGAACATATTCAAGATCGTGCCCGCCACTACATCAGATTTGATAGACCACAAATCCTCGCAAAAGAACACCGATTCCTACCAAGGATGATACGCGAGGCTATTGAGATTAAAAAACATCCTAATTTCAATAGAGAAGATGGATGGGTGCTGCCATCTGCTTGAGATCCTATAATTAACAAAATTAAATCCAAACCCAAGCATACCACTGCAAGACTTCAAGATACTGTAAGCTCATTCTGCGTAGATCGGACCAAAAATTAATATTCAAAAAACTGAAGGTAGCCGGGCTAACTATGACATTGGGACGTCAAACACCTAAGTCTCCCCCGTGACCATGGGTGCTGTAAAGCACCCGAAACGTCGGGAATTAAAATAGTAAATTAAACGCGATAAAATCCGTAAAAATAGTTTTATTCAATGTTAAAATGTTAGTAATTTTATCTTAAATTTCTATCACAAGTTACAGGGGGCAATCGAGCATGCGGCTCACCTGATGGTAAGTGACTACCGCCGCCCATGAACAACTGCAACACCAGGGGAACCAGGGGAATTGCAGATGCGTTGCCCGCCTCTTAGAAAGGAGTAGGGTCTTTTCTTGAAAGTCCCTAAGTCGTATCGGTCCGGAAAAATCGCTGGTGTTAATCGGTTCCACAAGGAAGTTGTGCGAGGAAGAAAACATCTTCTAAATCGCACAGTGGACCATCACACCATCTGGAAACGGCGAAGCCGGCTTGCTATTTCTAACTGAGACACAGGTGTCCTCTCCGGCTGATACTTCGTATATCTCCTACCCGGGGTACAAATTGGAACACTCCTTTGTGCCCCGGGCTGGAGTTTGCGTGTACGTCATAGAGGACATCTGTTTTCGACGCCTCGGCAGCCGTGAAGGTACGGACCTGTCCATCTTATGGCTACGGGTAGACAGCGGCGACTATCCCCGCGTCTACGGGTGCCTCCATAGGTCCCATAGCGGTAATACCGACACAGACCGACTCATCGACCACGTCCAAATGGCTGCAGATTCCGTGCTACAACGGGTCCCATCTGCAGAGATCGTGATGCTTGGTGATTTTAACGCCCATAACGCTGAATGGCTTGGTTCTCGTTTAACCGATCATGCAGGTAGATCTGTTTATGATTTTTCTTTGGCATATGGTCTGACACAACTGGTTACCACACCTACGCGGATCCCAGATGTGGAAGATCATATACCTTCCCTGTCTCCGTCGATGCCCCTCTTGGCTCCTCGGACCATTGTCTGATCCGGAATACGGTGCCACTCACGCTCCCATCGCGGTTGCGTTCTGCAGGTTGCCGCCGTGTTTGGCATTATAGGCCAGCCGATTGGCACGGGATGCGATCTTTTTTTGCATCCTACCCTTGGAGGCGGGTTTGATGATCGCAGCGTTGTTGCTGATTCTGTCGCTGATGCGGTGCAACAGGGAATGGAACTATTTATTCCATCATCTGTGGTACCTATCGGAGGCAGAACCGAGCCATGGTTTGGTCGCTCCTGCAAAATTGCATTACGCCATAAGCAAGAGTGCTACCAGGCCTGGGCTCACGCATCGACGTCTCAGGATGCAAATACCAGCGCTCTTAAAAAGAAGTATAATTCCGCCTCCAGGTCCTTCAAAAGTGTCATTGTCAAGGCAAATTCAGAGCACATCGGCAGAATTGGCGAGAAACTAGTTCATCTTCCTTCGGGAACACGTGCATTCTGGTCTCTCGCCAAGGCTGTCCAAGGGAACTTCTGTCAGCCATCTCTCCCATCTCTGCACAGGGAGGACGACTCACTAGCCCATGCCGCAAAGGACAAAGCCGATCTGCTGGGCTCTCTCTATGCGTCCAACTCGACTCGTGATGACGGGGGAACACACCGGCGACTATGCCGCGGTGTGAGTGCTCCATGCAGGATGTGCTGTTTACCCAACGCTAGGTGCGCAGAGCACTCCTCTCCCTGGACGTCAGCAATTCGAGTGGGCCTGATGGCGTCCCTCCTATTGTGCTGAAGACGTGAACTGCGGAGTTGGCACCGGTTTTAACGCGTCTTTTCCGGTACTCCTACTCCCTAGGCGTAGTCCCGAAATCATGGAAGACAGCTTTCTTCCATGATTTCGGGACTACGCCTACACCCGATCCCTAAAAAAGGTAACCGCTCTGATCCGTCCAACTATAGGCCTATCGCCATCACCTCCTTGTTCTCTAAAATAATGGAGTCCATTATCAACAGTCAGCTCATGCGGTACCTTGAGAATCACCAGCTGATTAGTGACCGCCAGTATCGCTTCCGTCGCGGTCGCTCGGCTGGTGATCTTCTAGGTTACTTAACTCATAAATAGGAGGAAGCAGTAGAGTCAGAGGGGGAGGCGTTGGCCGTTAGTTTGGACATAGCGAAGGCCTTTGATAGGGTTTGGCACAAAGTGCTTCTTACGAAGTTTCCTTCCTATAGGCTTCCCGAGAAATTGTGCAATTGGATCACCAGTTTTCTTGCTGAGCAGAGCATCAAGGTTGTAGTAGATGGTGCATGCTCCGATTACAAGCCCATTAACGCTGGTGTTCCACAAGGCTGCGTGCTATCACCAACGCTGTTTCTTCTGTACATCAATGACATGTTGCAAACCGGAAACATTCATTGCTATGTAGATGACAGCACTGGTGATGCTCTGTACACCGGCCACGCCAATATTTCCCGGGAAAACTTTGCCGAGTACCGGAAAAAACTTGTGTCTGAAGTCGAGACTTTGTTGGACAAAGTCTCGGACTGGGGGCGATTAACTCTAGTCCAGTTCAATCCCCGGAAGACACAAGTTTGCGCGTTTAACGCTAAAAAGAACCCCTTCGTCGTATCTCCTTAGTTTCAAGGCACTCCCCTTGTTGCCTCAGCCAGTATCGGAATCCTCGGCGTCGACATATCGAGTGATGTTCAGTTTCGTGGTAACTTGAAAGAGAAGGCCAAATTGGCCTCTAAAAAGCTTTGCGTGCTCAGAAGAGCGGGGCAGTATTTCATGCCGGCACACCGCCTGCAACTTTACAAGGCGCAGGTTTGGCCGCACATCGAATACTGTTCCCATCTCTGGGCTGTGGCTCCCCAGTGCCAGCTCCTTCTATTTCATCGCGTCCAGCGCAGAGCTGTTCAAATCGTCGGCAACCGAACTCTTTCCGATCGGCTTGACTCACTGACACTGCGAAGAGATGTTGCATCTCTTTGCGTATCTTATCGCATTAACCACGGGGAGTGCTCTGAGGAATTGTTCGGACTAATTCCAGCCGCACAATTTCACCATCGTACATCGCGACAACACTCGCGATACCATCCATACCATCTGGATGACTGGCGGTCCACCACTGTGCGACTTAAAAGAAGCTTTCTTCCTCGCACAACTTCCTTGTGGAATCGACTACCATCAGAGATTTTTCCGGAACAATACAACTTCAAGAAAAGAGCGTACTCCTTTTAAAAGGCCGGCAACTCATCTGCAATTCTCCTGGTGTTGCAGTTGTTCATGGGCGGCGGTAATCACTTACCATCAGGTGAGCCGTATACTCGTTTGCCTCCTCCCCTATAAAAAAAAACAGTAGTGGACCGCCAATCATCCAGATGGTGTGGATAGTATCGGGAGTTCTGCCGCGATGTGCGTTCGTGAAATTTGGCGGCTGGGATTAATCCGAACAATTCCTCAGAGCACTCCCCGCGGTTAATGCGAAAGAAAATGCAAAGGGATGCAACATCTCTTCGCAGCGCCAATGAATCGAGCCGATCGGAAGGGACTCAATCGTCGATGAATCAAGCCGCTCTGCGCTGGATGTGGTCAAGTGGAAGGAGCTGGCACTGGGGAGCCCCAGCCCAGAGATGGGAACAGTATTCAATGTGAGGCCAAACCTGCGCCTTGTAAAGTTGCAGGCGTTGTGCCGGCATGAAATACTGTCCCTCGAAATGTCGACGCCGAGGATTCCGATAGTAGCTGAGGCAACAAGGGCAATGCCTTGAAACTGAGGAGATACGACAAAGGGGTTTTTTTTAGCAATAAACGCGCAAACTTGTGTCTTCTGAGGATTAAACTGGACTACATTTAGACGCCCCCAATCTGAGACTTTGTTCAGCAATGACTCGACTTCAGACACAAGTTTGTGCCGGTACTCGGCGACGTTTTCCTGAGAAATATTGACACGGCTGGTGTATAGAGCATCGTCAGTGCTGTCATCCGCATAGCAATGAATGTTACCGGTTAGCAACATATCATAGATATGCAGAAGAAACAGCGTTGGTGATAGCACGCAGCCTTGTGGAACACCAGCGTTAATAGGCTTGTAATCGGAGCATGCACCATCTACTACAACCTTGATGCTCCGCTCAGCAAGAAAACTGGTGATCCAATTGCACAATTTCTCGGGAAGCCCTAGGAAGGGAGCTTCGAAAGAAGCGCTTTGAGCCAAACCCGATCGAAGGCCTTCGCAATGTCCAAACTAATGGCCAATGCCTCCCCCTTGGACTCTACTGCCTCCGCCCATCTATGAGTCAGGTAGACCAGAAGATCACCAGCTGATCGACCCCGACGAAAACCGTATTGGCGGTCACTAATCAGCTGGTGATCCTCAAGGTACCGCATGAGCTGGCAGTTTATAATGGATTCCATTATTTTAGAGAACAAGGAGGTAATGGGAGGTGAGCTGTTTGCACTTTGCACCCACAATATTTTCTCTGCTTAGCCTGGAGGTAGACTGGTAGAGAATGCCATGTTGCATTAAGTCCGCCTTTTTGTACTTGGTGTGCAAATAAATCATAAATAAATAAATAAATAAATGGCGATAGGCCTGTAGTTGGACGGGTATGAGCGGCCCCCCTTTTTTAGGGATCGGGTGGACAAAAGCTGTCTTCCATGATTTCGGGACTACGCCTAGGTAGTAGGAGTACCGGAAAAGACGCCTTAGAACCGGTGCCAACTCCGGAGCACACGTACTCAGCACAATTGGGGGGATTCCGTCAGGTCCACTCGACTTATGGATGTCCAGGGAGAGGAGTGCTTTGTTAACCGAGCGCTGTGACAACCGCACATCCGGCATGGAGCACTCAAACCGCGGGATGGTCGGCGGTGTGTTGGTGAATCTGTAGCCATTTGGACGTGGTCGATGAGTCGGTCTGTTTCGGCATTATCGCTATGGGACCTATGGAGGCACCCGTAGACGCGCGGGTGGTCGTCGCTGTCTACGCGTAGCCAAAGGATGGACAGGTCCAAACCTTCAAGACTGCCGAGGCGTTGAGAACAGATGTCCTCTCTGACGTATACGCAAACTCCAGCCAGAGACACGGATAACGTGGCAGGGGTTGCCTTGGTCTTGTTGCTCAGTTTGCCCCGAGCAGTTAATGTTTTGAGCGGAATTTTCCCCAGAATACGCGGGGCAGCCTGAGCACCCACGCTCATGAGTTGAGTAGCATGGTCGTGGATGCTCAGCGAGGGTTTCTACAGGGGTACCCTCCTGGGATAGTCTTTGATTTAATTCCGCTACCATGTTGATGTGGGGGGGGGGGGAAGATTGGGCCTCCGGTCACCTGAACTCACCAGACAAAACGCAGAAGTAGAGCTTCCTCTTCACGCTGGTATTCTGTGAGGTCGTGGTACCAAACCGGCTCGAGCCGGTCCATACGTGCAACAGCAAAAGCTGCCGCGTGGCTGTACCACCGTTATATTATTGTTTTTTGTTAAGTATTATTATTATTCCAAATGCCAGTAGCCGGCTCTTTCATAACATGATGTGGCTCTTTCATCAACAGATTGTTATGAAAGAGTCGATTTCAACTTTTTTAAATGTAA
>JAGSMP010003088.1:0-28119 GCA_029286625.1 Parnassius orleans | reverse complement strand
ACTCCGGGCACACGTACTCAGCACAATTGGGGATTCCGTCAGGTCCACTCGACTTATGGATGTCCAGGGAGAGGAGTGCTTTGTTAACCGAGCGCTGTGACAACCGCACATCCGGCATGGAGCACTCAAACCGCGGGATGGTCGGCGGTGTGTTGGTGAATCTGTAGCCATTTGGACGTGGTCGATGAGTCGGTCTGTTTCGGCATTATCGCTATGGGACCTATGGAGGCACCCGTAGACGCGCGGGTGGTCGTCGCTGTCTACGCGTAGCCAAAGGATGGACAGGTCCAAACCTTCAAGACTGCCGAGGCGTTGAGAACAGATGTCCTCTCTGACGTATACGCAAACTCCAGCCAGAGACACGGATAACGTGGCAGGGGTTGCCTTGGTCTTGTTGCTCAGTTTGCCCCGAGCAGTTAATGTTTTGAGCGGAATTTTGCCCCCCCCCCCAGAATACGCGGGGCAGCCTGAGCACCCACGCTCATGAGTTGAGTAGCATGGTCGTGGATGCTCAGCGAGGGTTTCTACAGGGGTACCCTCCTGGGATAGTCTTTGATTTAATTCCGCTACCATGTTGATGTGGGGGGAGGGGAAGATTGGGCCTCCGGTCACCTGAACTCACCAGACAAAACGCAGAAGTAGAGCTTCCTCTTCACGCTGGTATTCTGTGAGGTCGTGGTACCAACCCGGCTCGAGCCGGTCCATACGTGCAACAGCAAAAGCTGCCGCGTGGCTGTACCACCGTTATATTATTGTTTTTTGTTAAGTATTATTATTATTCCAAATGCCAGTAGCCGGCTCTTCCATAACATGATGTGGCTCTTTCATCAACAGATTGTTATGAAAGAGTCGATTTCAACTTTTTTTTAAATGTAAATATTGTTAGTTTGCACTTCGTCTAAAGTAATATTTAAAATGAATAAAGGACTTATTGAATTACTATTGAAAAGTTTTAAACAATATTAAACATGGATTTACGTAATATAAGAAACATCCATCAGTTTACCGGTGAGCGATATAGTTCGTGGAAACTTCTCATAAGATCACTATTAGAAGAATTACAAGTATTAAGCGTAATTGACGAGGATGTACCAACAACCAAAAATCAAGATTGGAGTAAGAAAAAATTCATTGCAAATGTACAATTGTTGAATATTTAAGTGATTCATTTTTGAATTTTGCAAAAGAATCTTTAACTGTAAAATCCATATTTAGTGAACTTGATAAAATATACTAAAGAAGAAGTTTAGCGACACAATTAGCACTTCGTAAGCAATTACTTTTTCTAAAGCTGCAACCTGATACAACCTTATGGCAACATTTTACCAATTTCGACAACATAGTATCGGAGTTAATCTCGGCTGGTGCCAGGTTAGACGAAATGGATAAAATATCGCATTTATGATTAAAACTACTTCATATGATGGTATCATCATGGCTTTTGAAACTCTCGGAGAAAAACAATTTAATCTAGCATTTGTGAAAACACGTCTGTTAGAACATGAAGTTAAATTAATGGCTGAAATATTTATTATAAAGATTTTACAAGCTACATGTAACAATTATTCGACACCTAGAATATCCATAAAATTTTATAAAATTAAAAGTTTTATTCCCGGTCGAAGAAAAAACACCAACTTAGTAATACGACGTATAAAATAAATAAAATATATTGTGAGCATTGTGGACGAAGAAATCAGATAAAAAAGAATGGTCGTTCCTTTAAGATGCAACAAAATGGAATTAATACTGATTATTCAACTACCGCCAATGCCATGGAATCCAACAAAAATAATGAGTTTGCTTTATGATTTCAAATTGTAAGTTTATTGATTGTAATCAAAATTCATCGTATGTTATGGTTTTCTTTAGATCAACAGACCGTATTGTAAATACACGGAATTATTTTACTGCATATGCACAACTATCCACCTGATAAAAATTGTGGTTAAAATAGCACTAGTATTTTAGCGATCGGAGAAGTACGAACTTAGGATCAATTGACAATTTTTGTTTTCAACTGAGGTTCCGTATAATTTATTATCCGTTTATCGCATCCAACAAGCGGGTATGGTTGTTATTTTGGTAATAGTACAGTTAAAATATATAAAAATGATAAATGTATAATGTCATGTGTTAATAGCAATAATCTTTTAAAATTCATTTTATATCAATTCGTCTCAATGTCATTTAAATAATAATAAAAGTCATCTTATGATTTATGGCATAGACGCTTAGATCATGCTTAGATTATTTAAGGTTATGTTAATAAACAGAAATTCATTTTATTGATAAATATGACCAACGATTATCACGTTATAGAGGATTATTCCGAATTTTACTTTATGTGTACCTTGTATGTTAAGCAAGCAATGTGGATTACCTTTCACAAAATAAAAAGAAAATCGGTTAAAATAGATCACTTTTTATTAATCATTCCGATATTTGTGAGCCGATAGCACCTGCGACTATCGATGATAACAATTATTTCGTTATATTTATCGACGATTATACACATTATACGGTTAAATACCTTATGCGTAATAAATAGGAAACATTAAAATATTTTAAGGATTATGTTGCAAAGGCTGAGGCTTATGTTGAAAACTTGTTGGCATACCAAAAATCCTAATATCCCATCCTCTACAGCAGGATATTGCCACACCTCTACGCTTGGTAGGAACCAGTTATTTATTATTTTGAGTTGAAATCAAGATGCTGCTGCCCATTACCTGTTTCAATTTCCTCTGTCGCTTTACGATACCCACGGGACGATATGGGATCAGTTACCCACGTTGGCTTTCCTTACCAACTCCTCAGCTCCTCGAAGCAAAATTATAATGACTTACTTAGTATGCGTGATTATGGTATAATAAACAGTGCTAATTTTTTTAGATCGTTATTGCAATTAAGGAATAACAATCTAGTTTCACGTCGGGGATGAAAGAAAGTGATAACTCTCATTTTTCCATCTATCCATTCTTTGAAATTTTTATAGCTTACTTCTATTAATCGAATGCACTATGGCCCAGACCAAATTTTTTCTGGTCACGTCCATTCCCAACGGAGATTAGCCATCTGCGCAGGACAGATTATAGTTTGCCCGACCCAGGATTCGAACCTGGGACCTCATGATCGGCAATCGCGTTTTACGACTGAAAATGAGGCAGTCAGTTTAGCAGAAGCAGTTTTATAGAATAAGGTACAAACAAAAGAAGAACAGTACCTGATAGTAAGTTCGAGAGTCTACGACTTAATGGATTTTCAATTACGTAGCAACTGCGCCCTTGCTCAGCAAAAGGGTGTCCGGTTCTCTACACTCACCATACGAAATGCAATAAAATAAAACAGCTATTTCACGCAGGTATTCTGAGAGATTGTGGTCCTTCCCCGTTCGAGCCAATCCATTCGTGCTACAAGCATTATATAGCTGCAGCGTGGCTCTACCAGTATAAGAAGAATTGTTATGTAATAATTTCAATATGGTTACATATTAAATGAAAATATATTAAATGTAAGTTATTTAAACTTATAACTATTTTATTTTAAATGTTAAATGATTTGTAGATTTTGATTAGTGCACAAAACTTATTTTAATTTTAATATGTATACTCAAACTGCTTTTAAATAATTTTTGTGGATAACATAAGTCTTGAAATACGACTTATCTACTTAAAGAAAAGAAGAAAAATTTTCTGGTCGATATAAGTTATAATTATTCATAATAAAACATTAATAAAGCATTTATTAATAGTTAATTTAAAATAATTTTTTTTAATACAGAACAAACTTTAATGAGAAAATTACTTATTATTTATTATAATATTCCCACTAAAATGTTACATTTTGTAGAATCCCATCTTCTAAGCCCATCTTCTATTAATTATTTTAAATTAATGATTATAAGTCGATTTACTTTTTATTTAAGAATACAGTAGTTATAATGAATATTAGAGTAGTTTAGTAATACAGTACCATCTTGTGGTATTCAGGTGGTAACCGCTGTTTCATGGATGAGGCTATGAACGGATTGAGGTAGAAATTCCATCCAAAACTCTGAACTGATGATGGTAATGTCAACACGGCTAATTAGGAGATTATGGACAATATTTAATAAATGCATATCAGATGCATTTGTTAAAAAGATTTGTCCATATTCTTGAAAAGATCCAAGTATGTGTATACATGGTAGAGCCACGCTGCAGCTGTTAGTGTTGTCATGGTGCTAGAATAGGTCGGCTCAACTGTGTAGAAAACCGGAGACCTTTTTACGAAACGAGGGATTATGTAATATTTTGAATGTTCAAATATTCGTAAAAAGTATCTTCATTTTTTTACTCAATTTAAAGATACAGTGTATATACCACATACCCCGAAAAAATATTTTGACTTCGTTAAAAACTTGTTACGTGATGACTATTCAAGTGTTTAATAAAAATCAAATTAAATAAGACAGATTATAATCGATTTAGACGTAATTTATTAAATGGCTTTTGGAAAAATAATTTTATTTCGGTCAATGAACTCCTGAAAATAAAAGAACGTTTCTATTGACTGTTAAACGCTGTTTCTTTGACCATGTTTTAAAGGGTTAGTATCAAAATTGTAAACTGATGCAAGTTTAATTTTACTTAAATATTGTATTTTCTAACCATACGTTTTCATATACCAAAATTGGTGAAATATGTGATATTTATTATTTTATACGAACTTATTTGATTCTTAATTGAGGATAAATGTAGATGTCATTAGGCCACAGCATTTACTCCATCATCATCATCAGGTGTGGACTGTGTACCCGTTTGTTACTCCTTATAAAAATGTACGCTACTATACTTTGAAAAAGGGTAATGATGATGATAAATACAAGTATACGACTTTATTTTACAAATCTTTTTCGAAGGAAAATGTTTTATATTCACATGCTTCCTTAAATATTAAAACTAAACTCCTTAAACCAAGTCGTCTATGACATGAAGTTGATTTGTATGTTGAATTTAAAGATAACAGAATAATGTAAAATGCGCACAAATAACAAAATCATTGTTTACTTATTACATCACCAATATTTAGTAAAGCATATAAAATGCGCAACAAATATATGAGGAGGAGCACCTTCGCATCACCATTTGAGTTTTAATCGAGGACAGATTTCACCGCATCCATCTATCAATCGACGGGCTAAATAAAGATCCACTTCACCATCAGGTGGGTATGTGCTCGCTCGTTACCCTTAATGGTATAAAATATGACGTGGGGTTGCATCAGGTTACATATTAAGTCCGACATAACCCGCCCGCCCCCCAAGCGAGTAGATATGAGTATTTCATGTGAAAAGTTATATTTAAAGACTTTTAGTAATAACATGACGATAATGATGATATTTTTTCCTTGGTTGAAATTGCTTATCTCCAAAGCTTCAAAAACAAAATTATTCATAATTGATACAATTAACAAAATGAAAGCGTACTAACCATAATTTTATATTGTTTTCATATTCTTCTTGTTACCCATGACATTGTGTTAATCGACAGTTGTGCCCAGAATTAAACACAATGACAACAACCTTGTTTAAAGAATTAAAATACTTGACTTTAGTTTTTTCTTTATTGTTATTTTCCGTGAAAGATAATAAATAGTGATAGAGAAAATAAATCGCTGATACTTACCAAACTGGGCAAGTAGTTGGTGAGTAAATGCTGAAAAATAAAGCTCCTGTAATAAATGAATTAAGATTTTTAGGTTCGTTGCTTTTTTGTTGCTGAAGAGATTGGTGAAGAGATTTTGGTCATCATCGCGTGATGAAAAGGTTAATATTTATTCAGAATTTTGGTTTTTGTAATAAAAGTAGTTTTTAAAAGGTACATGACGTTCTGATATCAAATTTGACCCGGAATTAATTCAGTTTTTTAATATTCATTTTCGTTTCGATCTACGCCGAACGAGATTTCAGTATTTTCAAGTTGAATTTATTTTTATTATAGGGATTCCAAGAAGATGGTAGCAACTAGCTATCTTCCCTTTTGAACTACCACTACAACACGAACGTGTGTGAATTTTAAAAATTACAAT
Source organism: Parnassius orleans (assembly GCA_029286625.1). Lineage (NCBI taxonomy): Eukaryota > Metazoa > Arthropoda > Insecta > Lepidoptera > Papilionidae > Parnassius > Parnassius orleans. Next base: position 22,047 of record JAGSMP010003088.1, on the reverse strand, counting down.
TTTTGTTTTAACATCTGGTTACGACGGATTAAAGGACTACGTCGTTTCTGTCTTACAGTACTCGTATAATAGTCTACTTAGGCAAATTTGAAAACCTTGTGAACTCAATATCATCCAGTAGATCTGTTTCGTATGTCAGAATACTTAGGTCAGTGACGGATAACTACGTCGAAATTGCGAGGTGTTGCTAATCCGCCCGTCACACTGCGATTTTAGGTCTCTAATGGAACGCTTAGATTATCGGACCAACAACTCGCCAAATAACTCGCAGAGTTATTCGTGGACAAGTGCGACGCGTTTACATATTCGTCTGTATTCATTCAACGTAAATCTTTTAAATATAGGTGACGTGCGTCCTGTTATTACGACGTTGTGTCTACTCAACTTATCTTACTTACTTGTCTTACTAACTTGTCAACTTAACTTATAACGACCTAAATATTTTAAGTGAAAATAATTTAAAATTAAAAGTTTTGTACAACCGGCTTCAATATAAATTATTAAGCATACCTTAAAAACCGGTTAAACCTTGATCAAATTTATATGGGACCACATGAGAATCACCAGCTTCAAAAAAAAAATCTTCGAAATCGGTTCACCCAGTAAAATGTTATGAGGTACACACACAAAAAAAAAGAGAGAAAAACATGCAGTCGAATTAAGTACCGTCTCCTTTTGAAGTCGGTAGTGTCGGCAACGAAGATGAAGTTATCAACTGCAGCCTTAGCCTGTTTCTGCTTTATCTATATAATGTAGATTAGCTCTTGTGAAATTCTTAATTTGTTGAACCTGAGTTCTTGTCTGTAATAAATTATATATATATATATATATATATATATATATATATATATATATATATAAGTTATATTTTTTATACATCGAATATCGAATTATATAAATCGAACATCAAATTACACGCCCTTAATTCTTCCTCCTTTCCACCATCGGACAACCAGGCGGTTGGCGTCTTCATCCTTTGCTGTCGATATTCCACGCATTAGAATCAAACGGTTTGTTTGTCTTTTGTATTGTGTACAGTAAAAGAGGAAATAATTTGCCGGCGCCATCTTTCCGTCCGAATACAAACCAAGTAGTCTAAGGAAAGAGTGAATAGGCCTTGTTACGCTAAGACAGTCCGATTTACTACTAATATTGCATCACCACTTACCACCAGGTGGGATTGTATCACTGGCTTATAATCCTACTAATAATATTGTAAATGTGAAAGTTTGTGAGGATGTATGGATGTTTGTTACTCTTTCACGCAAAACTACTAAATTGATTTTAATGAATCCTTTAAAAATAATATAGCTCATATATCAGAATAACACATAAGCTATAATAAAAAAATATTATGTAAACTGGCCAAAATATAACGATAAAATTTAAGTAAGTCTGAAAAAATCTGTCATCTGCGAGCTATTTTGGCGAGAACACGGATCACGCAAAACCTGTAAACCGATTTGGCACTTTACTGGCAGATAGTTGATGTTATAAGGAGTAACTTAGGCTAGTTTTATTTTAGGTTTCCCGCAAAGAAATACGTGGGCGAAGTCGCGGGAACAGCTAGTAAGTTCACGAGGCAACTGCATAACGACGAGTTTGTAAACATGATACGAATACGCACAAAATGCTTTGATTTGCGCTAAAAACTGACATCGATTGGAGAACAGGGAGTTCTCGGCTGAGTAGGAGCGCTTCAACAAGGCGTTTACATGTTCGTACTTGTGTATTCATCTATGCTCGGTGAGTATCTAAGCTTCAAATGAAACAGTGTGTTTAAGAACTGATACGTTAAATAATACTTAAATATTTTCTTGTAAAACCGGCTGATACTGTCACAATAAAAATATTATCACTTTTTGATGATATTAACTGTTGGTGTATGTAATAGCACGATCTTTAAAAACAAAATCATTTTGTGTTTTAAATTTGTATTTTTTCACAATATTTATTGTAAATTGTAAATTTGTGTTTAAATTATTTATTTTATATTAATAATTAATTTATACCTGATGATACCGTGAGGCGAAATCTGTTTTTTCATAGTTAGTAAATTAATAATATAAATAAATATTAAGAAATAAGCACAAATGTATACCCTAATCACAAAAATGAAGATGAAGTTTCACTAAGTGACAATAATCGCAAGTATAATTTTTTTTATAGGATAGGGTGACAAACGAGCACAGTCCACCTGATGGTAAGTGTTACTGTGGACCATAGACATCTACATCTATCTTCAACAAAGAATCAAAATGCAGATGCGTTGTCACCTGAGTAAGATGGAATGCCCTTTTCTAGTAAAAGGGTCTCCTGGTTCTACACTCACCACCATACGAAACACAGCAGTGTTAAGCTGGCTTTACGCTGGTATCTCTGAGAGCGTGGTCCTCTCCCGTTCGCTGATTCCATTCGTGCTACAACTATACTACTATAGCTGCATGGTTCTACCACAATTAAACTCATTATACAAATTAAACTCATTCAATAACTTACGTTAAAAAAATTCTTATTGTATATTTCTTTTAAATATATTTTCCTCCAAGATTAAAATAATGGTCATTGTCTTGTTATTGTTTAAAAATCTTAAATTTGTTGAAAGTGTATAGGTAAGGATTTGTGTAAGTCAGATTCATTTTCTTTTATTCTGCATTGTATAATAATAATAGTAACGGACATCTTTTAATCTTATTTTTATTCAAAAGCAACAATGCTACATTGATGATGCTTTTGTCTTGTTTCTAGTGCCAAGAAACCTGTTTTTTCTGTATAAATTTAATAAGTAATATTTAAATAAAAATTCATGTTAAATAGAATTCACTTTGAGTTATACGGATTTACTTATTATTTAAAAAATAAGGAGAACAGAATAAATTTATTAGTAAACAATCGCTGAGAAAGATTAACAGAGGTTTGTATTGAAACAGAGAACGTAAAGAAGAGTCAAAAAACAAGAATTGGTCATTCAAAGAATAGTTTTCGTCAGCAGGTCCATGTTGGTTTAGTTCAGTCTGATAGTATATTATATTTACAAAGCCACTTTGTAAAATATACCTTTTCCTTAGATCCGTGTTTTGGCACCAATCCAACCATCTTACCTGTTTTGTTGCTGGAGAAAAGAGTATACCCACTTTACGTGGGCACACTGAAAGTTATGCAAGCTTAAATAAAACTATTTATAGCTAAAATAATATAAAGGTTCATGGTTATGGCATAAAATACCGGTTGAATTGAGGAGCGAGAGGCCGCATCACCCAGTGGAATGTCATATCGATGGTGGCGTAGAATTGAGGGCATCGAGAAACCCCCACTCGTTTGTGCAGTAAAGTTCATCAGACGCCGTGCGAGAGATTCCGCTGTAATCCCATGAGTGAAGTCATTCTACAAGTGATAAGATAGTGCTGGTTCTATCCGTTGTGGCAAGAATGGTGTTGCTGAGAGGCGCCCCGTTACGTTGTTGATGTGGGTTATGTTGGTTTGCATACTTTGTGTTATTATATAATTATGTCCTTCACGTTACACCAGTTATGAATTGTTACGGGGACATATTACGGTATAGTCGAAATGTACCCACAAAGAATGTATAGTGCAGTATGCTGTTTATTGGTGATAATGATTAACAGTGGCATACGTATAGAGCAAGTTGAATATCCTCACTCACACTTTTATTATTTTTAACAATTAACCTTATCCTATGGTTTTTATAGAATTAGAGTGACAAACCAGCACACAGCACCTGATAACAAGTTGATGCCGTGTCTCAGAGATACTACATTGATCATCAACTAATCGCGTTGTCAACCCGGAGGGCTAAGATGGAATGCCTGTTTCCAGGAAAAGGGTCTCCGGTTCTTCAGACTCATCATACGAAACACAGTAGCATAAAGCTGCTATTTTACGCTGGCTACTGAGAGCATGGTCAGAGCCGACCCATTTGTGCCACAATCGATATAGCTGCAGTGTGATTCACCACTTCTAAAAACACGGTGCAAGGAACGACTGTGTACGGTATGAGTCACGAGTTCCATTTCAGAAGTCATGTCAGTAGAGTACTTTTCCCTAATTTTTCAAAGGCACTAGTAAATAAATCACTTTATATACCATAAATGTATATATATACAGGTATATCGTGCAGACAGGACCCGTCTGTTTTATCTCCTCTCATAACGTCATGTATATCATTTGGAAATTCCATGAAACTTTTCTTAATTTTGAAAACATAATTTTACACCAATCAATGCGAGCACGTTTTTGTTCTAGATTTCATGAGGAATCCAGCGACAACAAAGTTTTCTAACTTAAATTTGTAATTTGGCTCATACCAATACCCAAATGTCCTAAATCTCAGGTGATGTTGGTTTTCTTTTAATTAGTCGCCTGAGTAGCCATATTTTCCTTAGTGATCGCCGGTGAGGGTCAACCTTCATGAATTTCATCATGGAGAAAACACGGCCACGATCAAACCTAGTAAAGCAAATTATACATATTAAAAATATATAATGAAAAGCCTTACGGTGGTCAATGTTCTCCCAAAAAGTATTTTAAGATAAAAATGCCATCTATGTGGTAAAAGAACACTTAAAATCATAAAATCATCGCCCTAAAATATTTTCGTTAACTAATTTTGGTGGATGCCAAATTCAACTTGTGATAAAATCAATTGACACGTGACTTCTCGCCAAAAATTATTTTCAACTAATAAAAGAATTTTATGTTTTAAAAATATTACATCGTAATTCAAACATTTAAAAGTGTAATAGAGTGCAGAAATTTCAAGTAAATTTAATTTTAATTTTAATTTGAAAGAGAGCAGGGCACACGATCCAAAAGAATCGCCTTGGTGACAGCACTCTTCCAAAAATGAGAGTGCGCGGCAGAACCCTTTGAAATTCGCAAAATGGTGAACTCCTGTATCCACAGGGTTTGATGTAATTGTAAATTGTCTCTGCAACGTGGAATTGAAGCTTGAACAATTTTTAAAGATTTATATTTTACATGAGTACTACAGCAGTATAAATTTAAACCGGCTTACTATAATCATTTTTATGAGTAAGGCCGAAAGTTTGTAGTCTGCACAATAGAAGAATGTCTTTATTCATGGTAAACATAAAATCATTCATACTTTTTATAAGTTTATGTTGTTTTAACGCAGCCCCACAGCCATTTAGTTAAATGGGTACTGAGATCCTTTCAGTTGAAGCGTACTTTAACCACGATACCGGTTTGAGTTAGAATGCTGAGCTGAGATCAATTATTTAACTGTGTATGCATCACACCAATCAAACCAGCCTGATGCAGCAGACAAAACATGGGAATAATGATATACACATTACATACATGACGGTCTGTATGCAGTGGTTTAGCAACGAGTTGCTAGCAGTTCCGCGGGGTTCGATTCATCGAACAATTATTTGTATAGCCCTATGTTCCGGGTCTGGATGTTTGTCCCAGAAATTTATGTATGTAAACTGCCCTCACGATACAGGAGAAAATTCTAGTGTTTTTTTTTAAATAATTAAAATTAAAAAATTTTATGTATTTATATAGCTGGTATTTTAATCTAGCTCTCTGAGTAATATGTCCCGCTATCGTGAAGTTACCGTTACCGTTACAGTCTATTAAAGTCTACTGCAACAAAGGCCTCCCATAGATTCCTGCAGATCTCATATTTGCCCTAGTTGCCACGCTTAGCATGCGGGTCGGAAACCGCAGTCTTTATTTGTAGTTGTTATTAAGAAGATGCTGCTGCCCATCTTTTGATTAGTTTCCTTAGTCGCTCTTACGACACCCACGGATGTTAAAGGTAGTGGATATTCACACCGCTAATAGATCGTCAAGTAAATAATATATTTTAAATTTACTTTAAGAAGTTTTCACTGCCTTAATCCAAAGTTTATTTTATTAATTCAACCTGATACGACAACAGGAGCTCCCAAAATCATTTTATGATTTTAGACTAAAAAAATACTGTGCAAGTGGCAGCGTAAGAAAATGAGCCTGACAAGTAGGTTAAAATTTGGCATTCAAATGTATTCTATTATTAAGGCTTATTTTTAGGTAACATCATACGGTTTTTATTTCACGCCATATGGTAATACTGAAGTTATTATTACGAGAAATAGGGAGCGGTTTTTCAACTTCGTTATTTCGCGCGCTTCTGGTGACGTCATCTCTCGCGTCTCTCACTGCTCAGCCATTCACCTACGTACGCAACGGTCGAACACGCTTGAAAACAATATGGAAATGGCTATGAAAATGACAATCTTACATTTACCTAAAGTTAATAGTTTTATGAGTTTTATTTTAATTTTACCACTTGTTAATATTGAGCCACAATTTTAACAAGTGGTAAAATTAGTATTTTGCACAAACTGACTTGGCCAAATAAAATGAGAACATCACCAATGTAGTCGAAGTCGATTAATTAAGAATACGTATTATTAATGATAGCTCAAAAAACTAATGGTCAGATCTTGATGGACAAATTTATATGGGACCACATGAAAAACAACAGCTTTCAAATAAAAATCAGTTAATCTAAAAAAGTTCTGAGGTATGCCTGTTTGCCTCTCCTATAAAAATAAAGGTAACAGACATAAAAAATATAGTCGAGTTGAGAACCTCCTTTTTTTTGAAGTCGGTTGAAAAATAGTGACTATGGCAGCAAGATAAGCATTAAATCTATGAAGTAGTAGAAGTCTTATTAGGAATATTACAGGTCATATCGTACTTAAGTCAGGGCTATTGCAACAGAGCTAACTAAGGGCCGCATTAGTCGAAAAGTTAAGTAAGAACTAAACTTGTGTGAAGTAGACGCAACATCTCCACTTACATTTTCACACAGAATTTTATTAATAATTTCTGCTTTTTACGTTTTTCTACAACGGACCGTACACGTTTTCATTTAACTGCTTTTTACAAGCAAACTTGTGTTTAAACTTCAATAGACATACCATATCATTTTCAATTTGAAAACAAAAATGAATTTATTTTGTGACGACCTCTGTGGTGTAGCTCACTATTACGGGCTCCGGGTTCAATTTCCGTGCGGAAACGATTCTGGGTGAATTTGTTATTGTATGAATGATATTTTATATTTTAGAGCCATGTTTATTCAAAATACTTATTCAGGTTCTAAGTATAGCTAGAAATATTTTACATATTCTTTAAATGCGAATTTCAAGCTTGGTAGTCTTGCCTGTGCTATACAATTATTTTTTATTGCAATTGTTATGAATGTTACAAAATGCCCCACTAGCTGCTGAAATCGATTATAATAAAATTAACAAAATTTGATAGGTGTTTATATAAGTTACCTTATTTATTTTGAATGCACTTATATACATTTACATGCCGATGGCAGTGTGATACCAAATGTGAAATCTAATCTCGATATGAGCACCCAGTGTTGTAATATATTGGAATCATGATTATTATGATTTTTCAAATACACAATAATATAAAATACTCTAACATCATAATGATCCTCACAGAATGCGGTAGTTTTTGGTCTAATAGAATCCATTTTTCTGATATTTGGCTAGTGGGACCATAAAACAATTTATTGGCGGTTTTTGCTCGTATTGTAACACTCGAGAACGACACAATACTTATATGACAATTTTGTCAAAAAGAATAATCACAGCGGTGAGTGACCCGCTCGAAATTGCGAACTGTTATACGGAGACGGGCTGATTGCTTTAAAAACAATTATTTAAAACACTGATATTTAATTAAAGGATAAATGGATTATATATTACAAACTGATTAGAATTTAACTTAGGTCCGTAGACAACCGAGCAGGTTCGAAGATGGAAGCAGACTGACTGGCCAAACTGCTCCACTGCTATACCACTGAACCAGGCTTAGTTAGTTATTAAGGGCAGTGCAGCACTAGGCTAACAATTACAGGGTATAACATCTCCTCTTAAGAAGAGATTTTAGGATGATATCAAAATCTCTAGATACTAATTAATTAATAATAACTTTAAACTTGGGTTCTAAGCGGTGCAACATTATCCGATTGGAATCACTATTTTGTTCAATCACAGGTTGTATAATTTTTAAATGAGGTTGAGGTGAAGTTTTTATGAATTTCACTTTAGAGTGCCACTAGTATTATTTTTGTAACGCGGATACGGATCGACGGAAAAGCTTAAAACCCAAATGTACAAAATACAACAGAATTAGGGTAGAAATAATAATAATAATAATAGAATAATGTGTCCCATATTTAATAATGTGAGGTTTATTGTATTTAGGTTACTTAATAAAGAATCAATTATTTTATTTTTCGAATTAAATTCATCTAAATCTACGTTTTGTAACTTAATAGGAGACACATTTTCTACGACATGGTTGAACTTATTATTACAGCAAGTGTCATTGATGAGGTTATAGCAGCATATAATTTATGGGTGATGTAATATTTAGAACATTATACATAGGTAACAATGTAGTGCTTTTACAAAATCCAATACAATCATCTGGAATTGTAATTATGCCTGTGCCCAGAATATTTGCTTCAAATAATTGAGACTTAATACAATCTATAGAAATTTTATTTGGGTCGGATTGGATATAAATCCATCTATTATTTATTAATGGTTTCAGATATCCAATTTTCCAAAAATAAATTTAGTTTCGCACTGTAACGGATTTCACTGATCACTTTAGACATAAGTTCACTTTCACAGGATGGTTTAACGTCCACCGAATACACGTTGCTTACGTCACAGATGAATGTTCTGGTTGCACAACACTTCCTTAAGTAGTCAATATTGCAGTAATGTGTTTTGTCTTTGGTCATTGCGACGTATTTATTATTAGGTATAATTAAACTAAATGAATTTGGTTCTTTGGATTATATGGTGTAGGTAGAGCTATACTATGAAACAACATATAATTTTCCACATCTACCAGTGGCACTTGCAACAAAAATATGATTTTATTATTTATATAATAGCAAATAATCTTACAAAGTCTTAAAATTAAATGTATATTCTTAATATCTAAAGAAACAGGCAATACTAAATTATTAGGTAGGTACCTATAGTTATCGGCAAGTTCTTGGTATAACTGTTGTGGCGTTATACGGCTGGATGTAAAATATCCTTACTGCTAAATAAAATAGCGTTTATGATATCTTCTAATTGAAAAGATAATGTAAGAATTGAAGTTTCTAAACTGTCAAAAATTTCATTAATATTAGCAGATATTTGTAGGCCATTAGTTAATTCAGAAATATTTTTAATTTTAATAGAGAGATTGTCGATAGCTGTAGTTAGCTTTGCTTCGTTGTTTTTTATTTTATTTAGTGTATCGTTATAATACGTTATTACAGAGGTAGTAACCAAAATGTTTTCTTTCGTTAAAGAAGCCAATTGTTTTTCATCATTTTGTACAGATTCTATTGCTTCTTCATACTTTAGAGCGTCGTCTTCATCTAGAGTACCAAAATATGTTTTAACATTAAAAATTAACACCTGAAACCATGCGCTGCGCTTGGCCCTGTTATCTAATAATGTGAGATGGATTCAAAGTCCTTGTCCGTCCTGTTACATAATATTGCATATTAGACATCATAACACTGAGTCCCAGTTTACCAGATACACTGAGGCAGGCCAAACCACTGTTTTGTTGAGGACACCTTGGCTACCTAACACCAAAGCAGACTGAGGTTATTTCCGACTTGATGGCCTGTTTCTGATCGAAGGATGCGTGACATGGCGTCGATTGATTAGTAGGGTAAGTGTATTATTACTATGTACCTAACTATTTTATAGGGACCTTTCAGAGAGGGGAGAGTGCTTTCCGCAATCTCAAATGGTTCTTTATATAGACATACTCACCGACTTTATATTTGACTGGTCGAGTATGGGTGTCATAGTGCTGACTTGAGGATTCCTTTGACTTTCTTATGAAGTCTAAAGCCTCTCTGGAGTATTTCAGGCGGTTTTGCAACATGTGACATAATCGGGGTATGTAGCCCTGGAGATTCATTATAAACGGAATTAGGAATAAAGTTTACCCCAAACATAAGTTCGTGAGTGTGTAATGTAGTCGAGTGAACGGATGTGTTATGGCAAGCATAGCTGTGTACACATAACGAGGCCAATTGACTGTTCTTCATTAATGTAAGATTTTAAGTATTTTAGGGTTGAATGGCTCCGCTCTAAGGAGCCTTGGTTTGAGGATGGTATGGTGAAGACCATGTTTTAATTTTGAGGAATCACAGGTTTTTCTAAATAGGTCTGAAGTAAAATTAGTCCCTGATCGGTAAGGATCATCTTAGGAATGAAAAGATTGATATATAATGCAGTAAGCACTCACTAGTTTCTTCAGCAGTGGTACTTCGGATGGGATATGCACAGGAGAACTTGGTAAGGTCATCTTGTATTGTGAGAATAAAACGTAATTTCGCTGGTCCGGCTTCGGCCGACGATATCTAGGATATTCTTTGGCATGGCTCTGTAGATGCTGGTGATCAGCATTGGTTGATTTTCCTAAGTGCTTTATTTTCCTGACATGCTTTACATTGCTTTACATATGATTCTATATCGCTTCGCATACCTTTCCAGTAATACGATTGTTTTATCCTGTTGTACATTCTGACAGAGCCTAAATGACCGGCTATCGGGATATCATGGTTTTCGAAAAGGATTTTCTTAATTTCAGTCGGAGCTGGATATATAATATTGTTATGGTATATATGAATTTTAATTCGAGTATCATGAAAGAGATAACATAGAATATTATATATTTTAATGAATGAATGTTTTTCGAAGGGATTTTTCATATCTGATATACCGATTTCTTTAATTTGTCTGGAAGTTATCAATTCATTTTTGATTGTTTTTAACGTTTGAAAGATTTCTGGATAGGAGGCCTCATCAAAATGATGTACCTTTTGAAACAACAATATAGCATTTATTATTTGTTTCTATCTTTTAAAGGAGAAGAGTTCTTTCTCGGACTCCTGTATGTCGGTGATAATTTCAGGGTCGGTTAATATTTCTTGAATGTACGGGTTAGATTCATCTAAATCGATAGATGTTGGGACCAGGATTACTTTCGCGGCACATTTCATAAGAGTTTCGTTATGCTCTTCTACTTCTGTGTTAAAAGTTTTATCTTTGCATAACATAGATTTAAGGAAGGTTGGGTAATCATCGACAGGTACGTCTGGGGATGAACTCGTGGATGGAAATGGGACATTATCGGTTTGAATTTCAGGTGGTGCTATCTGTTCAGGTTGAGGTGTTAATAGGTTCGTTTTCGATTTCTTCCCTTAGGTGTCTGGAATATTAGAAGGTAAATCAACGTAGGTAATGGGGAAGTATCTTCAGCTAAATCCAGTGTAGGAGAGATTGCTTCGTCTGGATTAAAGGAAGGTGGAGAAATTAGTAAGTCCATGAGATCTGTTCTAGATTTCGACCCGGGTCCACTATAGGAGGATTGGACGTTGGTGGGTCTGCAGGTTGGACAGGGTTCAGGAAACCGTGATAACGCGTCAGCGTTTGTGTTGGTTTTGCCCTTTAATGTATATCATACTCAAATTCTTCCAATTTAAGTCGCCATCGAACAGGCGGAACCAGGGTCTTTGCAATTAAAAAGCCACTGAGAGGTTTATGGTCTGTCATTGTGAATCGGTTGCCATATAGATAGGGACGAAAGGTTTTGGTGCCGAATACTATCGCAAGGCACTTTTTCGGTTACGCTGTAATTATTCTCTGCTTTATTGAGTGCGTGAGGCAAAAGCAATAGGTCGATCTTGTCCTACTGGACCTTGGGAGAGAATAGCAGAGATGGTATAGTTTGATGCATCGCATGTCAAGAGGAAAGGTTTAGTAAAGTCCGGATATGCAAGGACTGAGCTGTAACGAGTTTACCTTTCAAGGTCTCGAAAGAAAGCTGTTGTTCATTCTTCCATTCAAAGGGACATCCTTTTTAACAGGGACGTAAGGGATTTTGCATATTTAGAAAATCAGGGATAAAACGTCTGTAGTAAGATACAGCCTAGGAAGGATTTAATGTCTTTGGATGATTTTGAACTGGAAATTCGGTGACAGCCCTCACCTTTTCGGGATTGGGTTGACACCATGTTCACCGATTATATGGCCTAATAAATTACTTCTTTACGAAGGAATTCGCATTTTCAGGTTGTAACTTGAGATTATAACTTCTGAGTCTGTTAAATACAGCATTGAGGTTATCTAAGATAACAGAGTTATCAAAGATCGAAAGAGTAAATAACGATGTCGTCTAAATAAACGAAACATCGTGAACCTTGAAGTCCTGATAGGCATGCATTCATGAGCTTCTGGAAGGTGGACGGAGCATTTTTCAAGCCAAAAGGCATCCTATTGAATTGGAAATGCCCCTGAGGTACAGAGAACGCTGTTTTAGGTGCATCTTCAGGTTTGATTAACAATTGGTGAAACCCGGAAGCTAAGTCTAAGGTTGAGAAATATTTGCTGTTACCCAGCTGGTCTAGGATTTCAGAAATTTGTGGAATAGGATAAGTTTCGCCGATAGTAATATCGTTAAGTTTGCGATAGTCAATTACTATTCGCCATTTATTGTTGTCCTGGGAATCTAATTTCTTAGGCACAATCCAAATTGGTGAGCTCCAAGGTGAGGATGAGGGTTCTATTATTCCCTGGTCGAGCATCTTATTGATTTGGATCTCGACTTCTTTTTTATGACATTCTGGGAACCTATACGTTTTAGTATGGATGGGCGTCTCTCGCTGGTCGTTTTAATTTGATGGTTAAGGGCGGATGTATAAGTTAATTGATCATCGGGCAGATGAAAAATGTCGGAATACTGGGAACAAAGTTCGATGAGGGCGTTGGACTCTTCTTGGTTTAGATGTTCTATTCTTAATGAGTTTATTACATCGTTTGTTCTTTTAGTCGTTAAAGATGTTCGTGTTCACCTGAACTGCGTCAGAATGTAAAGGTGTGACTTTAAGATTTAAATTTGGATTAAGGTTTATAGGAAACTCTGAAGTATTGGCTATAGTTAAATTAACGCGTTTATTTTCTTTGACTTTTACGATACAATTAGATATAAGTAAATCATCTGATATGTGTTGATCAGTGATAAGGCCTTCTTTAAGATTGGTATCGCAAACCGAACATTCAATGACAGTTTCGGTGCGTGGTGGAATTATATAGAATGGATCAACGAAATGTAATTTTATTTCTAATTTACCGATCTTGAGGGTATCGTTTGTGTAGTCAATTTTACAGCCAAACGCGGTTAGGAAGTCGGAGCCTATGATACCGTCATATGGCAGATTGACATCTTTAATGACATGGAATTTATATGACGCGGATGTGGTTTTATTTAATTTTAATTTCAACGGAAAATGGCCCTCAGTAGTTGTAGATTCCTCGCCCGGATCTATACCCTTAAGTTTGATAGGTTCTTTATGAGTTTGATATTTCTCTGGATACTAGACTGTTTTAATAAACATATGGCAGACCCTGAATCGACAAGCAAAGACAGTGGGATATCCGTGACGGATGAATCGAGAAGGATGTGGTAACAAACTTTTAGTGGTGTCTAGATTTATCTCGTAAATTTGATTTTGCTTGTTGAGAGGGAACTTTCAAGTTATGGGTCTTGGATGACTGGACACTTGTTTGGGGCTGGTTACCTTGTGGTCCTTGGATTGTTGGACACTTGTTTGGGGCTGGTTACCTGCGTGGTCCATGGATTTTCGGACACTTGTTTGGGGCTGGTTACCCTTGTGGTCCTTGGATTTTGGACTATTTGGGGCTGGTTACCTTGTGATCCTTGGATTGCTGGACACTTGTTTGGGGCTGGTTACCCGTGGTCCAGGATTTTCGGACTCTTATTTGGGGCTGGTTACCGTGTGGTCCTTGGATTTTGGACTCTTATTTGGGGCTGGTTACTGTGTGGTCCATGGATTTGGACTCTTATTGGGGCTGGTTACCCGTGTGGTCCTTGGATATGAAGGAGGAATGGTTGGTGTTGCTTTAGGATCTAGTCTCAGCGACACCGTGGCGAGACTCTTGATCGTTTAAAGTTTGATTGTCGCTGTGTAAAGGATGGAATTCTTCACTTCTTCATCATTGGGTTTCTATGAAGTTAACCCGTGGTTGTGGCCTATATTGGAATTGAGAGGTTGGTGGAATGTTTTGGTTCTTGAATCGATTGTTGGAATACTCTCTTTTTACAGGCCATAATGTCGTCCCCTGTCTTACAATATCGACAAAAAGCGTTAGTGGAGCTCTGTTGGTTAGGATTTGGGTACTGTGAGAATTTTTGATAGGTAGACGGCTTAGTATTAAAAGTTTTACGAAGTTTTGCTTAGGTTTGTGTTCATGTCTTGTTTCTGGCTGTGGTCGTTTGTATAGGCTTTGTTGAATACGTTCCTCCGAGATGGCTAAGTTTATGGCTTCATTAGGGTCTTTGGAGACCACACCTAACAATGTTCGAAATGCGGGATGTAACCCCATAAGGAAATGATGGAGGGCAAGGTCTCCATGGCCGCAACCCGACCTGGTAATTTTTTGCCTTTGTATTACATAGGATATTTCTGTTAATAGTTGGAAAGACAGGTTTCCATGCGGAGGTGAATTGCTACATTATCATGTGGGCCTTGTTTGCTCTCTTGTAATTCGTAAGGATATGAGCATAATGTTTACGTTCACTAAATTGAGTTTTTAAGAAATCCTTGAGCTGTTCCCAGTCTTTAAATTCTTTTATGGAGCGATTTCCGCTTTACCGTGGAGTTGACTAATGATGTACTTAAATAAAATTTGTTTTGAGATTCTGTGGCTAATTCATAAGCATTATTACAATTAATAAAAAGAATTATTTATCTCCCTACTACCGTCATACGGTTTAACGAACTTGAACAAAGTGTTTAACCATCTCGGTCATTGCAGTAGTTGCAATGCTGGCCTTAGTAACTCTGAGTGGAGTGGCTGGTGATTGGCGTCACTAACACCCGGCTCTGTGAATTGAAGGTTAAACTAGCCTCTTCCCTTTCACCACTTTTGCATAATAAAAATATCAATCAATACAAGAACACACAATAATATAAAATAATTACAATAAGGAACACGCAATAATATAAAATAATCACAAATAAAAATATTAATAAACTCTAAAACATTTAAATTCAATTGAACAAAGAAACATAAAAGGTTGAGAAGCTTTGGTTTATAAAGTCTAGACAAAACAATGACCAACGACTCACAGTACTAGTAATGCGGCGACGGCTGCAAACACGATAAGCGGAACATTCCGATTGATAAGCGCGTCTTCGGTAGCGCACTGGAACGGACACGATGAATTTCGAGTTATGGAAATTTCGACGATATTTTAAGACGATGGATGCTTTTCAGGTTAATTCTTCTAGGTGATTTTCTTCTGTATGTATGTAGATGGAAGGAGATGATTGCGGTTCAGGATGCAATCGTGGTCTTCCTTGGTAAGTATGTGAATTCTTTCCAGGAATGAATTGGGTCTCCGTAATGGAATGGACGTCCAGGCCGTAGCGATGAGTATAGCACTTGCACTATATTTGGGTTCACTAGGACACGCCAGGACGACACAGAATAAGATTTAGTTTTGAAAGATTTTAGGATACGGAGCGAGTCTGCTGAGCGGTTCCACTTCACTTGACACTGGGATTTTATCCCACCGCTGCCACCAAAATGTTATACGGAGACGGGCTGATTGCTTTTTAAAAAAAACAATTATTTAAAACACTGATATTTAATTAAAGGATAAATGGATTATATATTACAAACTGATTAGAATTTAACTTAGGTCCGTAGACAACCGAGCAGGTTCGAAGATGGAAGCAGACTGATCCAAACTGCTCCACTGCTATACTCACTGAACCTTAAGGCTTAGTTAGCGTTATTAAGGGTGCAGCACTAAGGCTAACAATTACAGGGTATAACAGAAACGAAATATGGTGTTCGCTTATAGTGCGCGGCGATACGTGTTATGACGTCACCGCGCTTTGTCCGACCGGCCAAATTTTGACGAGAAAATCGCGCGGAAAAGCGTGGTCAAAAAGTCCATTATGGAAAATGCCAGAAAATCTAAGGCCCCTCAATTGTATAATTTTATTTACGCCAGTAGTAACCAATGACGTAGAGACACGAAAATCGTGGATCGCCAATAGGAGTGACGATCTGAATCAGTCGAACGTGGAGATTATGTAAAACCTCTACCTGCATAAGAGGTCAATGTCCATTAGTAGGCTTCACGACGATTTGCACAAATCTCCCGAAAATTATGAAAGCACTTGAGAGTTATATATGTCACGGACAAGAACAATGGGAAACAGTGATTAAAAAAAACAAGACTGCTTATAAAAGTTTAATGAAAAAAGAAAAATGATATACCCTATGTCACATCCATGAGACTTTATTTGAGACATGAGACGAACGAACCCGAAATAAAAACCATTAGCCATTTAGGCTGCAGATTAAAGAAATATACATACAAAAAATATGTATATATACGTACACTAGAAAAAATTACCCTCCTTCTGAGGTAGTCGGACAAAAACACACAAAGTTGACAACAACGAATTTTTTATCGTGATTTGTGTCGCAAAGAAAAATTTAAATTAATTTGCAAACAAGCGCGACAAACTTTTTCATATTCCAGGAGGAAGGCTCTTGGTCAAAAAATGTTTAATAAGTTTTAATATAAAACATTGTCAGCCTAAGTCTAGTCAAAATTATTGATTTTTCTTCTTTATTGTGGATATATTTTGATTTTAAAAAGGATTTATGTTTACTCAGTTTTATTTAGTTGCGCCTGCATAAAATCTTTGTTAGTAATTATTATTTGTTTTGAAAGTTTTTTTTAATTTAAGTCTTTATACTGTTCCAACACAAAAAGTAATAATATAGATATTTTATACATATGTATATGAGTGATTTAAAATCAATCCAGTATGGATAAATTAAACACCAGGGTGTTTGTTACATTCATTCAGTATTATAATATTTATATTAAAACTAAGAAAATGTGAAAAATAAACTTAGAAAGCAGTTAAAAATTAAACTAATTTATACATTTTAATGATAAGGAGGAAAAATAATTCGTTTACCTGTAGGAGGCATAATGAATATATCACCCCTTTACGTCTCGGGTTGTAATATCTAATAGGCAACTAGGGAAACGGCAGAAACATCTAATGACTTTGATTTATACAACCATATTTATGTCAGCCACACATAAAATATCCAGACCGGCTACGAGCAGCAAAGTTAATGGTGTAAGACTTCTTTTAATGCGATCATCAAACTGCCTGCCAACCATTACAATAATTATGGCAAATCATCCATACAACGGAAGAGGACCATATATCGCAGTATACTTTTATGGTTTGATAAGGAAGAAGAAGAATAGATAATCCTTTTAATATTTTTGGGCCATAAAGTAATACGAAAAATGTTTTCAGTCTCCAGCAGCTCCATTTCGTTTCAAGCGAATAAGTGGGAAAAAATACACTCGCACACACACATCATCACACAGTGTCATAACCGGTAGTAATATCTGTGTCTATCACGTTATTTTAAGAAACCACAAAGTAAACGAAGTATCATTGTAAAGATTTGGAGGATATTTAAATCTAACGCTGAAAGAATATAAATAAAAACAAACTAAATTCACCGCTAAATAAAATTATTATACAATTATCGATACCTATACACATCCGACACAAACGAAATTTTATAGACAATATTTTTAAAATAATAATTTAGGATTTATGTTAAAAATATAGTTTTTGTTCATTTTAGTTTGAGCGTTGTTACATTTTAAATAAAACTAACGCTCGAAAGTACAATAAAACTATTTTGTTTTGTAATAAAAGTAAGAAATTCAGATTATGATTCGAAATAAGATATTAGTTCAGTTTAATCAGCTTTTTATATTCGATTCAAGGCAATATATCAAAATTTTTACAACTGTAGAAAATTAAACCGTAGAATAAAAATAGATAATTAGTAATTAAACGCAAAACAAAATTTATTTTGTATTAAAGAGAGATGGCAATATTATAACAATTTCTTGAAAATAAATTAAAAATTCTCCGCAATTGATACATTATACAAACGAACATTTAAATCAGGTGGATAATGACAGCTTTTCAATAATTGAGAGCAAAGATTGGATTGATTATACGTATATTATTAAATTTATAGATTGATATAGGAAAGATTGCCGTGGTAACTCGGGAAAGAAGTGTCCATATAGTACGCGAAAAGCCTAAGTTTGATATTTAAATTTCATTTACCACGTACTCAGTACAAACCTAATTAAAAAAATTAAATAAAAGTTAATAAATAAGTCCGTCAATACGCAGATGGGCAAAGCGATAAACTCTTCCGAGTTCCAAAAAACCTCAGAAATATGAAGAAGCCTGTGGCCAGCAATGGAACGTGTAAAGCCTTTTGGTTTCCTTTTTTCTATTGTAATAGGTAGGCGCTATTTTCAGAAAAGTAGAACTCAAAACTTTGATTTGATTGACATCCTAGATCTACATCACAACGTTTTTACGGTTAACTATTTTAAGTAATACATATTACAGTTTGCATTGGTATATGAGGTATTTCGTCTTGGAGTATAAAAATAAGTGAGTGATATTCATTCTCTAAATACTAGGAACATACACAAGCTAGTAGTACCAGTTACTTGACTCCACCGAGTCAGTAATTCATTCTTGGGGCGATGTATAGGTTTTTACAACAAAATCCTAGAGAATATACAAAATTTGACCTGCTCAAAGTTCAAAAACTTTAACAAACTAAGTTTGAATAAAATGGGTTATTATAATATTAAGGAATTAATGGATGATAATAACCTCTGGGAATGAGGTGATAGCTACCAAGCTATTTCTAATTTGTTTTGTGTTGTTAATTGTGTAACATACATGATTGTAAGGTTTTATTTTTAAAAAAATGTCCCGATGGGTTTCTTTCTGGTTCTTCCCAGGACACAGGTTTTTTTTCAAACCAGTGGTAACTAAACAAAAGAGTGACTTTCAATAAGTATTATTTATAATCTATATTGAATAAAAATGTTTCTGTTCTGTTCTGAGTAATATAAGGATGGGAAGCAATAATGAAGAGTTGTATTAAACAGAATACATTTACAGAAAATAAAATCACAATCCACGTTTTTGCCTTACTGTTGCACAACACCATCACTGATACTGAGATTTTTTGACGAAGATGGCAATGTATCCAGGACATAAATCTTTGTAAGACATCATATCGTTTTTTCTGTATTTACGAGTAGGTATATCAATATGGCACATTATTTTACATCATTTAATTATGATTTCTGAGATTAGATCAAAATGAACTTAATGACTCAACGCCAGGTTAGGTAACAAATTCGTACCTACAGTTCAAAATAATAATCATAACTTTTGAAAGGGTAGACAGATTTTAATAAAACAAAGACTAAATGTTATTCGAAGATATGTTTTACTCGTATTATTTTCTTAACGATTCTTTTGTAATAATTTAATACTTTAGATGTGACGCGTTCATAAACAAAGACAGACAATTTCATAAATGATACAAATGTATTTAATATATATATACTCTCAATCATTTTTGTCACAAAAATATATAATTTACAGTCATCAGCAATTTGCAGTTTTATTGTATATAAATATAGTTAGTCAGTCATAAGTTCTGTCAAAAACTTTTTATAAAATTAATGATACACTTTTTGATAATTATATATAAATTATGTATGAAATGAAAGGTAATTTAATTTAGAATACAATTTTATTTACATTATTCAAAATTCCCTTCCCTATTTTGAATACATGCCCTTAATCGACGCGGCCAATCACCAATCGCAGCACGCACCACACTCATATCTATTTCTACCGCTGCTTTAGCCAAAGATGTTCGGAGAGATTCCAAATTCCGATGAGGTTTAGCGCAGACTTTTTCCTCCAAATGTTGCTATATCTTATAATCCAGTGAGCTTAAGTCTGGATTAGAAGAGGGCCAGTCTTCATGTCCGATAAAGTCAATTCCATGGGCGGTCAACCAGTTTTGCGTGCTTCGTGCCCTATGAGCTGGTGCAGAGTCCTGTTGGAATATCCAATGTCTGTTTTTGAACATTGTTTGAGAAAGAGGTTCCACTATGTTTGTTAGGACGGTATTTTGGTACACCTCGGCACTGGTTTTTACACCTTTTTCACAGAAGAACACCTCAGATAAGCCTGAATATGAGACTCCAAGCCAAACCATGAGTGACGCAGGATAATGTACTCGTTGAACCCTCGGAATACGCGTGCTGGCTTCTTCACTGCTGTGGGCATACACCTTATCATTTTGTTTATTATAACTTTCTTCGATGTTAAAAATTTTTTCATCCGAAAACAAAATTTCGCGGTATTTTTTCCCGCGTACCGCCGTAACAAAGCGCGGGATCTATCCAGTCTAATTTTTTTCAAACGCTCGTTCAAAAATGTCCGGTCTTCTTACGATAAGCTCGTAGTCCTAGGTCTTCATTGATCACTCTTTTGACCGTGGTTCTGCTTAGGCCCATCTGAAGAGCTAAGATTTTTTGTTTACGAACAGGATTTCGTTGGATTCGCGCCTTCACTGCTTTGATGATCGCGGGTGTCCTAACTGTACGAGGTCGGCCGGTCCTCTTACGATCTTCAAAGCTTGAATATTCAATGAATCGTTTGATAGTGCGATAAACAAATCGTAAGGTTATTTTCAATTTTCGTAGAATATTGAAAATCTCTTTTGGCGCGTAAACACAGCGTTGCAACGCGATAACCGCTACTCTATCTTCTTTCTTCGACCACTCCATATTTGAAAATTAATGAAAATTATTGTTCTTTTTATTTTCAGCAAGCGCAAACGTAATATTTTTAAAATTGGTGAAGTTCATCTAGCCAGTATTCAAATTTTTTAAATAATAAGGTTTTGACAGAACGTATGACCCGACTAAGTACATAGAATATAGAAAGTGAAATTATTTTTAATACTTTACCCACATTGGACTGGTTCCCCAAGAACGAAATATGGACGTGACATTAATTTTAAGATCTTTAGGGAAAATATTCGGAAATCAATTCTTTTTTGTTTAATTTATAAGGAATATAATATTTCTTATGATGTACAGTTTATATTGCTAAAATCGTACCATAATACAGTGTCAGACAATAGAAAAGTAATTGTACTAGATGCATATTTCGTAGAGGCTTACTTCACATAGATAACTCGCTACCCTGAATTAAGCACATTGTTTCACGCAACGACAATTAATGTGTTTAACCTCACATAAACTATTAAAGACTCCATAGTTTGTGTGTTTTACAGTCGAATTGTTGTAAGTCCATTTAATTTTAAAATAAGAGTAGTGTTGGTTGGAGAATAAGGAGGAATATTTTTTTTATAGAATAAGTGTAGCAAGCGAGCACACAGTCCGCATCACACCTATCCTCGATTAAGAATCAAAGTGCACATGTGTTATCACCCCTGAGGACTAAGACGGAATGCTTCGTTTCCAGTAAAAGGACCTGTGGTTGCCTACAATAACTATACGAAACACAGCAAGCAATTAGCTGCTATGTATTCAGTGAAAGTGTGCTCCTTCCCCGGTCGAGCCCAGCCCTTATGCTACTACCATAAAATAGCCGCTGTATGGCACTACCACGTTAAAGAACTATGCCAATATTTTTCTCAGTGTTCACAACACCGGCATGCAACCTGCTGATTGGCAGGCTAGGCTCTGGTTTGGCTTAGCTAATTTAGAAAAATCTAATGTTCTCTTATTTACACAAATACTATACAGAGAATAAAACTAATTTCACGGATTTTATTATGTTTAATTTAATTTATTTTACATATTTTAATCGCCGATATTGCGGGTGCTTTACCAATGGTCACGTGGAACTGTAGTGTTTGTCGCCCTGATGTCATTGTTAACCCAGACTATCTTCAGCTTTTGAATATTAATTTTGTTTCGATCTACGCAGAACAACCTTACAGT
>JAGSMP010003087.1:0-12842 GCA_029286625.1 Parnassius orleans | reverse complement strand
TGTGTTTAACCTCACATAAACTATTAAAGACTCCATAGTTTGTGTGTTTTACATTCGAATTGTTGTAAGTCCATTTAATTTTAAAATAAGAGTAGTGTTGGTTGGAGAATAAGGAGGAATATTTTTTTTATAGAATAAGTGTAGCAAGCGAGCACACAGTCCGCATCACATCTATCCTCGATTAAGAATCAAAGTGCACATGATGTGTTATCACCCCTGAGGACTAAGACGGAATGCTTAGTTTCCAGTAAAAGGACCTGTGGTTGCCTACAATAACTATACGAAACACAGCAAGCAATTAGCTGCTATGTATTCAGTGAAAGTGTGCTCCTTCCCCGGTCGAGCCCAGCCCTTCGTGCTACTACCATAAAATAGCCGCTGTATGGCACTACCACGTTAAAGAACTATGCCAATGTTTTTCTCAGTGTTCACAACACCGGCATGCAACCTGCTGATTGGCAGGCTAGGCTCTGGTTTGGCTTAGCTAATTTTGAAAAATCTAATGTTCTCTTATTTACACAAATTACTATACAGAGAATAAAACTAATTTCACGGATTTTATTATGTTTAATTTAATTTATTTTACATATTTTAATCGCCGATCTTGCGGGTGCTTTACCCATGGTCACGTGGAACTGTAGTGTTTGTCGCCCTGATGTCATTGTTAATCCAGGCTATCTTCAGCTTTTGAATATTAATTTTGTTTCGATCTACGCAGAACAACCTTACAGTATCTTGAATTCTTGTGTTATAGAGTAGGAATAAAGATGGCTTACAGCCTCTTTTTATAGTGGTTTTCTTTCCCTTCTAGCTGGAACAGAGTAGTGGATGTGCTGCTATTTAGTTTGGTATAAATAGATAAGAATAGGATGATAAGAATCCGTACTCTTAAGCAAAAAAGTCCTACCACCTTACACACTGGGACGGCATCATAGTTGAAACGCGAGTTTTGCCTCACAATGAGGCATCCATAAGCATGATTCTGATATGGTCAAACAAAATAACCCTGATAAAATTAACCATTTTATTCATATATATATTCAACGGTATATTCAACATTTTATTCATATTATATATTAAACGGTGCATATGTACCAAGAGCAAAAAGTTATCGTTGCACTATTTTAGGAATACAAAGGGAACGACAGGCTCGGCGAAGAATAGTACTTGTGTTTGTTCCTAGTATTTACAGAATGTGCATCACTATTATTAATAAAACTATTTTTGTTTTTGTGTGCATACATAAAATTTTCGTTAATATAATATATTGAGAGGCCAAAGTGAATTTATTTAATTCTTAAAAATTTTCTCGAAGAGAATCCTTATATATATATATATATATCATCATCACACGCATCACACATCACACACCCTTATATATATATATATATTGGCTCTCTTTTGCTAAACAAAGATTGTTTCAATGTCAATCGCATTATCCCATAGCAAGATTTTATGTGACATTATACTATGAAAATAAACTAATCTAGCTGAGGGCCCTCTTAACTTTTTTACAGCATATGATGCATAACTAAACTTTCTAGCTAGTTTGGATATATGCGGGCCCTAATGAAGCTTCGCGTAAATTTAATACATTTCGTTTTGTCACCGTGATAAAAGCTTTAGATTTCATTAGACAACGGTACTAAAAGTTTTTTAAATAAAAGCGAAGTTTGCCGTTTGGTGGAGCGTAAGAGAATCCTTTACCTGACCAATGACTGCCCGTTAGCACCGAGAAAATACTTTGGCGACATGGCGCACTCGACTTGAGGAGCGCGACGAACAAAACGCGTCATTGGAGTAATCTGGCAGGATTGCTCCAATGACGCGTCTTCAAACCCTGGATGCAGCGACGAGTAGGAAGACTCACCTACAGATTTACACAGAATAATTACTGGACATGGGTGCTTCGGTGATTATCTGTGTAATATCGGACGCAAGGCGGCGGTAAACTGCTTCCGCTGTGGTGGACGGGAGCAGGACTCCACGTCCCATACGCTCGCGGTATGCCCAGCTTGGGAACGGGAGCGGACGATCCTGGTGAACCGGATCGGACGGAACCTCTCCCTACCAGAAGTCATGACGGCTATGCTGAGCAGGGATTCGGCGTGGAGGGCCATACCCGCCGTCTATGAATCCGTTATGATTCAGAAGGAGGCTGCTGATCGGGATCGGGAGAAGGTACTTCCTGCTCGGAGACTACGTCGGCAAGGCGTTCCTCACGGCCCTCCTCTTGAAAACGGTGTTCCTCTACCAGTAACTTGGCCTATGGGATTACACGCGCTTGGTCGCTCCAATAATATATCCAATAAATAATCCAATAAAAATATCTCAAACGTCTAGCAATGTATTGAATTAAACTACTTTTACGGATTATATCGCGTTTAATTAACTTATTTTATTATTCCCGACGTTTCGGGTGCTTTACAGCACCCATGGTCACGGGGGACTGAGGTGATTGACGTCCCAATGTCAAAGTTAATACGGAGTACCTTCAGCTTTTTTAATTACTAATTTTGGTCCGATCTACGCAGAATGAACTAACTGTGTCTTGAAGTCTTGCAGTGGTATGCTTGGGTTTAGTTTTAATTTTATTAATTACAGGATCCCAAGCAGGTGGTAGTACCCAGCCTCCCTCTCTATTGAAATTAGGATGTTTTTTAATTTCAATAGCCTCACGTATCATCCTTGGCAGAAATCGATTTTCTTTCGCGAGAATTTTTAGTCTATCAAATCTAATGTAATGGCCGGGGCCGTCTAGGATATAATCACAAACTGCAGACTTCCTGGGGCGTTGGTGTTTCACGTCAACTATGTGTTCTTTTATGCAGGTTTTAATACATCGTTTTGTTTGCCCTATATAGAGATCATCACCACAATCGCTTGTACACTCCTGCATCTTGTAGAGGAATATTGCACTTGACGGATGGTAAGAACTGACTAATCTTCGGCGGCTTGAAGAATGTTCTTATAGAAGCTCGCTTCAAGATGTAGCCAATCTTGTCTGTGACACCTCTGACATATGGTAGTACAGCAGGCACACGCTCGACTGTGCCGGCTTCACCGGTCACTGTGACGTAGGCGCGGTACCCGAAGCTTGTTGTCGTGCAGAACCTGCTTGACGTGCTGAAGCTCGGCGGCCAGGTGTTTGCTGTCACAGATCCCTCGTGCTCTCTGGTAACAAAGATTTGCCCACGGTAGCTAACTGTGAAGGATGATGGTGGGATTCACCATTTAAATATCTGTTTGTATGGGTCTTTTTCTATACACGGTGTGACCTATGGTGTTGTTAGGATTTTGAATGACTAATACATCTAAGAAAGCTAAAGAATTATTTGCTCTAACTCCATAGTAAATTGAATTTTAGAGTTTATGGAATTAAGATGTTCTAAAATGCAGTTACTTTGTCTGATGGTAAATTGTGAAAGTATCGTCTACGTACCGCTTGTAGAACCTTGAGTTACTGGTGCAGTAAGCAGGGCTTTCTCCTCAAAGTCCTCCATGAAAATATCGGCGACAATGGAGATACCGGTGAGCCCATTGCAACACCATCTACTTGCTTGTAAAACTCTTCCTTCCACAATAGATAGCCAGATGTAAGGCAATGTCTAAGCAGTACTGCATATTCTGCTGGCATGTTGTTTTCCTCTAGTTTCCTAGTTACAATTGAGATGCAGTCTTCAACAGGTAGGCATGTAAATAGAGACTGAACATCAAAACTGACCATAGTTTCATTGTCAGTAAGACATAGGTCTTTATCTCACAACAAAATGGTATGAATCCTTAGTGTGTGCTCTGTGTATCCTCTGAGTGGTGATAGTGTTTTGCTAAGAGTTGAGCCAATCTGTAAGTTGGCGAATCGATCTGACTCACTATTGGACGTAATGGAGCGTTCGGTTTGTGTATTTTGGCAACCCATACAACTTCGGTGGTTTGGCACACGCAGGTATTATCGAATTGACGTCTAGATTCAATTTCGGAGTATTTTTAATTAAATCGCTAGTTGTTTTAAGCGTAATAGTTGTAGGTCTGTTTTGACCTTTACGTACGTACTTTCATCCGATAAAAGTTGGTGTGTATTTTAGAATTGTAATCCGACGTATCCATTATAACCGTAGCATTACCTTTATCTGCGCGGAGAATCGTTAAATCTGGTCTGTTGCGTAAGTTTTTCAATGCATTAATTTCATCCTTCGGAAGATTTAATTTCGGCACTGAGCTTCGACGTAACAAAGACGAGATGTCTTGACGTATGGCCTCTAAATCTTCCTTACCAATATTATTTTATACAGACAGTCCTCAACACTACAGATAATGTTTCATACGGATTTTTCGCGGTATTATTGCGAAATTCATACCTTTGGCCAAAACTTTTATTGTCGCGTCGTCCAGAGATTGTTTGACAGGTTGTAGACCGCGTTGTTTATTACCGTGTCTGTTATCAATGGTTGTGTCCTGTTCTTTCGTTGACGTTGGTGTTGGACATTTGATTTAGTTGTTAGTTTTGGTATTTATCTATATGTTTATTTTTATTCATTGTATTTAGTTGATTCCGTTTATCTAAAGTTTCCATGCAATTTTATAATCGTCGATAAAATTGTTTTTAGATCACTGGACGATTTGTTCATGGTTTTGTTTATGAAACATAGAGATTTGCAACGTTTTTGCTGAATCTTATTAACAACTTTTTGCTTGCCTGATTTAAGATCTTAGCGCTTCCTGAATGTCTTTTTTAGTAGATATCTTGACTGGTACGGTAAATGAGATTATGGTCTCTGCATCTTCAAGAAATTTAATGATGTTACGTATCTTGCGCGCTTTGGGTCTTGAGATCTTCTAGTCGCATGTATTTTTATTTGTTATTTCCAGTCCTGTACTGGTTTACATAATGATTTTATATTTACAAAGGAACATACACATTGAATTAAACTACTTTTACGGATTATATCGCGTTTAATTAACTTATTTTATTAATTCCTTGACGTTTCGGTGCTTTACAGCACCCATGGTCACGGGGGAATGAGGTGATTGACGTCCAATGTCGTGTTAATACGGGAGTACCTTCAGCTTTTTAACTACTAATTTTGGTCCGATCTACGCAGAATGAACTATTCAGCCTGAAGTCTTTAATTAATTAAATTAATTAAAGACTTCAAAATACCTGAGAAATTGAATCTAGACGTCAATTGATAATACCTGCGTGTGCCAAACCACCAGTTGTATGGGTTACCAAAATACACAAACCGAACGCTCCATTACGTCCAATAGTGAGTCAGATCGATTCGCCAACTTACAGATTGGCTCACCTTACAAAAACTATCACCACTCAGAGGACACAAGTTAACACACTAAGATTCATACCATTTTGTTAGTGAGATAAAGACTTATGTCTTACTGACAATGAAACTATGGTCAGTTTGATGTTCAGTCTCTATTTACATGCCTACCTGTTGAAGACTGCATCTCAACAAACTAGGAAACTAGAGGAAACAACATGCCAGCAGATATGCAGTACTGCTAGACATTGCCTTACATCTGGCTATCTATTGTGGAAGGAAGATGCTAAGTAGATGGTGTTGCAATGGGCTCACCTATCTCCATTGTCGCCGATATTTTCATGGAGGACTTTGAGGAGAAAGCCCTGCTTACTGCACCAGTAACTCCAAGGTTCTACAAGCGGTACGTAGACGATACTTTCATACCTACCATCAGACAAAGTAACTGCATTTTAGAACATCTTAATTCCATAAACTCTAAAATTCAATTTACTATGGAGTTAGAGGCAAATAATTTTTAGCTTAGATGTATTAGTCATTCAAAATCCTAACAACACCATAGGTCACACCGTGTATAGAAAAAGACCCATACAAACAGATATTTAAATGGTGAATCCACCATCATCCTTCACAGTTGGCTACTGTGGGCAAATCTGTTACAGAGAGCACGAGGGATTGTGACAGCAAACACCTGGCCGCCGAGCTTCAGCACGTCAAGCAGGTTCTGCACGAAGCTTCGTACCGCGCCTACGTCACAGTGACTGAGTGAAGCCGGCCACAGTCGAGCGTGTGCCTGCTGTACTACCATATGTCAGAGGTGTCACAGAAGATTGGCTACATCTTGAAGCGAGCTTCTATAAATATCTTCAAGCCGCCGAAGAAGATTAGTCGTTCTTACCATCCGTCAATGCAATATTCCTCTACAAGATGCAGGAGTGTACAAGCTTGATTGTGAATGTGGTCTCTCATATATAGGGCAAACAAAACGATCTATTAAAACCCGCGTAAAAGAACACATATTGACGTGAAGCACCAACGTTCCGGGAAGTCTGCAGTTTGTGATTATATCTAGACGGCCTCGCCATTACATTAGATTTGATAAACCACAGATTCTCGCGAAAGAACATCGATTCCTGCCAAGGATGATATTGTGAGGCTATTGAAATTAAAACATCCTAATTTCAATAGAGAGGAGGTTAATACCACCTGCTTGGGATCCTGTAATTAATAAAATTAAAACTAAACCCAAGCATACCACTGCAAGACTTCAAGACACAGTTAGTTCATTCTGCGTAGATCGGACCAAAATTAGTAATTAAAAAGCTGAAGGTACCCGTATTAACTTTGACATTGGGACGTCAATCACCTCAGTCCTCAGACCATGGGTGCTGGAAGCACCCGAAACGTCGGAATTAATAAAATAAGTTAATTAAACGCGAAATAACCCTGATAAAATTAACCATTTTATTCATTAACGGTATATGTAAAGTAAAAAGTAAAGTTACAGCCTATACGTCCCACTGCTGGGCAAAGGCCTCCTCTCATTTCTGAGAGGGTATTAGGCAAGGAAATATCCGCCGCGCGCCCAATGCGTGTTGGCGAACTTACATGTCTTCGAATATTTTTTTTGATCAGACATGCAGGTTTCCTCACGATGTTTTCCTTCACCGGCGAGCACGTAAATCAGCACTTAAAATTGCAACACAATTTCATTGGTGCCGGCGGGATCGAACCCAGGTTGCTCGCGTAATGTAACTTACAGCGAGCGCTAACCATCTGAGCTACCACGGCTTCAGGTGCATATGTACCAAGAGCAAAAAGTTATCGCTGCACTATTTTAGGAATTCAAAGGGAACGATAGGCTCGGCGAAGAATAGTACTTGTGTTTGTTCTAGTATTTACAGAATGTACATCACTATTTTTAATAAAACTATTTTGTTTTTGTGTGCATACATAAAATTTTCGTTAATATAATATATTATGGCCAAAGTGAATTTATTTATTTCTTAAAAATTTTTCGAAGAGATTCTTTATATATATATATATATATATATATCATCACACCATCACACATCACACACCCTTATATATATATCTTGGCTCTTTTTGCTAAACAAAGATTGATTCGTCAATCGCATTATCCCATAGCATAACTAAACTTTCTAGCTAGTTTAGATATATGAGCCCTAATGAAGCTTCGCGTCAACTGTAATTCCGAGAAAAACAGTGGATCCAACAATACTCAGCTCCCTTCCATTTAAAAGCACACTGCTATTCACCTGTTTAACATTTGGTGTTGTAAATTTAATAAATTTCGTTTTGTCACCGTTATAAAAGCTTTAGATTTCATTAGACAACGGTACTAAAAGTTTTTTAAATAAAAACGAAGTTTGCCGTTTGGTGGGGCGTAAGAGAATCCTTTACCTGACCATTGACTGCCCGTTAGCATCGAGAAAATACTTTGGCGACATGGCGCACTCGACTTGAGTAGCGCGACGAACAAAACGCGTCATTGGGTAATCTGGCAGGATTGCTCCAATGACGCGTCTTCAAACCTGGATGCGGCGACGAGTAGGAAGACTCACCTACAGATTTACACAGATAATTACTGGGCACGGGTGCTTCGGTTATTATCTGAGTGATATCAGACGCAAGGCGACGGTGAACTGCTTCCGCTGTGGTGGACGGGGAGGACTCACGTCCCATACGCTCGCGGTATGTCCAGCAGAGACGGGAGCGGACGATCCTGGTGAACTGGATCGGACGGAACCTCTCCTACCAGGAGTCATGACGGTTATGCTGAGAGGGATTCGGCGGAGGGCCATACCCGCCTTTATGAATCCGTTATGATTCAGAAGGAGGCTGCTGTTCGGGATCGGGAGAAGGTACTTCCTGCTCGGAGACGACGTTAGCAAGGCGTTCGTCACGGCCCTCCTCTTGAAAACGGTGTTCCTCTACCAGTAACTTGGCCTATGGGATTACACGCGCTTGGAGCGATATCTCAAACGTCTAGCAATGTAATCCCCGAGGAGAACGGTGACTCGGCAGTGGTGCGTCTCTCTCGGCACTCGGATGCGAGCATCTTGATAGCATTGCAATGGTGCTGGGGCAGTAAACGTGCTTTAATAAAGCAAAGCGAGAGAAGGCCCGGTGTCTCGAGCGAATATCCGGGATCTCTCGTATACGCTCTGGGGACCACTGTGGTGTTTTAGTCGGTGTGAGTCCGGCATAACCTTCTCGTTGCCCCGCAGCGAAAAGTATCCATGAGGATTTCAAGAAAAAAATGTGGTCATTAGCGCGACTGCTGATCATGAGGTCGGACCAAATCCAGTAATTGGGTTTTCCTGTCTGGAATTTGGCGGTGTTACACCTCTGTGCCTCGGACAGCACGTAAAACCGTTCGTCCTGCGCCTAGTCCCTTCCAATTGTGTTAGATTGTCGTCTCATAGGCTTGCGCTACCCGGTGTTTCGTTTTCTGTATAAGGAACATATGTTCCAGTAGTGACTTATGCTGCGTCCGTTTGGGTTGACCGGGTGGGAATTATACAGTGCGCACGGCACTGCTTAGACTCGTGTTGCTGACAAAGGGCTACAGGATGAAAAGTACTGCGGCGCTTCCAGTGTTAGCCGGCGTCCTTCCGGCGACCCCGAGTCATACATGCTGGTAGGACTTACCAGGTGCGTAGGAATGCAGATAATGGGAGGTGAGCAGGCGCAAGCGCGAAATTTGGCCTGAAGTTGTGAAAGCATGGCAGGAACGGTGGACGAATGAAAAGAATGACAGAATTATTCCGCTTTTCCCGGCGATGCGACTCAATGCAAATTGGGTCGTGCCGGACTCCAAATCTCACAGACCCTCAGTGGGCATGAATGTTTCAGAAATAGACTGTCTGAAATGAAATTAGCTGAATCGGTATGTGAGTGCGGTGCGACCTACGAGGATAGGCACCATGTACTGTGGGAGTGTGAGCTGTATGACGACCTGCAAGTAAGATGATGGATGGAATGGTACGCGAAAGGAAAGGCCGGTGTACTACCCGAATTCGTGGACGGTAAGGTGAAATGGCCGGCTGCGCGAGTTTGCATGGATGGCACGCACGAAGGACTGCCATGGAAACAAAAACAAACGTGTAAATAGCTGAAGACCAGCCCGGAACCGAAGGCGTTGTGTGTACGTCCAGCCCAGAAAGAGAGAGTAGAAAAACGGGACAAGGAGTAGAGTAAATAACTTGTAGAGAGTCAAAAAAGTGCACGCGGGAAAGAGCAAGTACCGCGTGCATCTCTCGAGATTCAGCCCGTATAACCACAATGTTGGTGGGGCCATGGGAGGTGGAGGGTTGTCATCGGACTATGAGTGTGAGGAAATAGAGAGTGCACCTGTACTTGCGCATAAACTTGGGCACTATTATCCTCTCCTACGCAGATGGATAGTCTCTGTTGACGCTGACCGAAATTCGGTCTGGAGGACAATATGGGTAGACCTGGTATAACCCTACTGTGATTTGGTTTTACGTGGTTGATCTATACTACAGCTACATTGTAGTTTAGTTGTGACACGAATAGGTCGGCTCTAACGGGGAAAGCTGTTCTCACAGAATGCCAGCGTAAAATATCAGCATAATGCTGTTGTGTTTCGTATGGTGAGTGTAGAGAACCGGAGATCCTTTTTAATGAAAATGAGGCACTCTATCTTGATGACTTGTCCTCTGGTATGACAACGCATCTGCATTTTGTATTAAAAAATTGAAAACCAATTTATGTCAGACATAAAATAACCAGACCGGCGATGAGATGCAGCTTCAAAGATGCGAGATGTCTGATTCTGCGATTGTCGATTCGCCTCCCAAGCGTGACGACTAAGATACTTGTCTTAAATGGGCAGATAAAGAAAAAGATATGCCATACCCTGGATTAAAAAATGGGATATTTAGGAAGCCGTAATAACTCCGGGACTAAGCACACACCGTAAGTCTCTCAGTACCCGAGCACCCCGTGTTCGATTTCCACTGACGCCAATGAATTTGCAATTGCAAATCTAATCGCTGATGTACCACGATCTCACCAAATGAATACGTCGTGTACAAACTTGCATGTTGATGAAAAAATATTTCGGAGACACGTGAACTCCGTCAACAAGCACTAAATAATTTAAATAAAAAATACTTAAATGTGTAGTGTTCGCGTAAATATAAGAAATCATTAAGCACTAAATAAGTACAGCGGACTAACTGCTCCATAACCCTCTTAGAAATGAAAGGAGGCCTTCGCTGCAGGAAAAAATAAACATAGTGTTTCTGTTGACAAATCTCCACACAAGCTCCACAAACAATTTTTATTTTATTTTACTCTCATATGTTCACTTTACATCAGATTAAGGTGTAATATAAACAGATCACGACAGGCAGCGTCAGAAATGCGAGAAACTTGGTAACACGATCGCCAATTGCCTCTTTGCTATGTATATATCATCAAGCAAGGAACTTTTTAAAGTCGGAGAAAAGGGAAGATGTCACAAATTTCTTAGTAACAGTTTAACAAACATTCTCGATTTCATCATTCAGCCATGCAACACAACCAATTCAGATGAGGAGGAACATTTCATGAAGCAATTATAAGCTTCAATTAAATTGAGTCACGCGGCGCGACCCTAAACTAAAAACAATTTCCTTTCTCTGTTGCCTTATTGTATGAGTAGGTACGTACTTCATTTATTTAAAAAATCGTGGGTGAGTATGTTAATGATCGTGATGAGATATAAACATAATTGAAATTGGTCACACAATTCGACAGGCTTCGTAAAAATTTTTGTTTTGTATAAAACACTGGCCTTTCATAATTTGTTTTGAAAATACAATTATTTACGACTACAATACCAATTTTCCAATTTCGAATTCCTTACACAATTTTTAACGAGCTGCGTTGTCAATATTTTCACGCGATGATTTTTACGATTTTTGCAAACGAGCTTGCGGCTCACCTGATTGTAAGTGACTACCGCCGCCCATGAACAACTGCAAGATCAGGGAATTGCAGGTGCGTTGCCGGCCCTTTAGAAAGATAAGCTCTTTTCTTGAAGGTCCCTAAGTCGTATCGGTCCGGAAAATCGTCGGTGTGGATGGTATCGCAAATTTGTAGTTGCCGAGGATTCCGATACTGGCTGAGGCAACAAGGAGGTGCCTTGAAACTGAGGAGATACGACAAAGGGGTTTCTTTTTAGTGGTAAACGCGCAAGCTTGTGTCTTCTGGGGATTGAACTGTGAAAACCCAAATCTGAGACTTTGTTCAACAAAGACTCAACTTCAGACACAAGTTTGTTCCGGTACATAAATATTGGTACGGCCGGTGTATAAAGCATCACCAGTGCTGTCATCCGCATAGCAATGAATGTTACCGGCTTGCAACATATCATTGATATGCTGAAGAAACAGTGTCGGTGATAGCACGCAGCCTTGTGGTACACCAGCATTAATAGGCTTGTCAT
This sequence comes from Parnassius orleans, assembly GCA_029286625.1. Lineage (NCBI taxonomy): Eukaryota > Metazoa > Arthropoda > Insecta > Lepidoptera > Papilionidae > Parnassius > Parnassius orleans. The sequence goes on along the minus strand of JAGSMP010003087.1, from coordinate 1,085 downwards.
CAGAGCATGCACCATCTTCTATGAACTAGATGCTCCGATCTGCAAAAAAGCTAGTGATCTAATTGCACAATTTCTCGGGAAGCCCATAAGATGGAAGTTTCGAAAGAAGCGCTTTGTGCCAAACCCGATTGAAAGCCTTCGTAATGTAAAAACTTACTGCCAAGGGCTCCCCCTCCTTGGACTCGACCGCCTGCGCCTGTAATTGGACGGATCAGAGCGGCTACCTTTTTTAGTGATCGGGTACACGAAAGCTGTCTTCCACGAATTCAGGACTACGCCTAGGGATTAAAAGTACCAAAAGTGACGCGTTAGAACCTGTGCCAACTCTGGAGCACACGTCCTCAGTACAATTGGAGGGAATTCGTCAGGCCCACTCAACTTGTTGACGTCACTGAGCACTGCTAAATCACACATCCGGTGGAATGGTCACAACGCGGGATGGTCGGCGGTGTGTTCCCCCTGTCGTAGAGAGTCGAGTTGGATGCAAAGAGAGTGCCTACCAGATCGGCTTTTTCCTTTGCGGCATGGGCCAGTGAGTTGTCCTCCCTGTGCAGAGATTGCTAGCAGAAGTCCCCTTGTACAGCCTTGGCGAGAGACCAGAATGCACGGGTCTCCGAAGGAAGGCAAACTAGTTTATCGCCAATTCTGACTATGTGCTCTGACTTTGCCTTGGAAATGACTCTTTAAAGGACCTTGAGCCAGAATTATACTTCTTTTTAAGGGCGCTAGTATTTACATCACGGGATATTGATGTGTCAGCCCAGGCTCGGTAGCATTCCTGCTTATAGCGTGTTGTCCCAATCGGTCGACCTATAGTGCCAAACACGGCGGCAACCTGCAGAATACAACCGTGATGTTAGCGTGAGTTGCAGCACCTCCGGACTAGATAATGGTCCGAGGAGCCAAGAAGGAACGTCGATGGGTGCCGTATTACCAATGTGGTGTCATGACTTGATTACTAAATATGAAACCGGCTCGTTTCGGCGCGTTTACGACGTTATGTCAGGTAAAGAATTTTGATTTATCAATACGATTCTGATACAAGCGCTTAGTTGTTTAAATTTAAGAATTTGTATAGCTTATTA
>JAGSMP010003086.1:0-13993 GCA_029286625.1 Parnassius orleans | reverse complement strand
GTGTTCCCCTGTCGTAGAGAGTCGAGTTGGATGCAAAGAGTGCCTACCGATCGGCTTTTTCCTTTGCGGCATGGGCCAGTGAGTTGTCCTCCCTGTGCAGAGATTGAGAGATGGCTAGCAGAAGTCCCCTTGTACAGCCTTGGCGAGAGACCAGAATGCACGGGTCTCCGAAGGAAGGCAAACTAGTTTATCGCCAATTCTGACTATGTGCTCTGACTTTGCCTTGGAAATGACTCTTTAAAGGACCTTGAGCCAGAATTATACTTCTTTTTAAGGGCGCTAGTATTTACATCACGGGATATTGATGTGTCAGCCCAGGCTCGGTAGCATTCCTGCTTATAGCGTGTTGTCCCAATCGGTCGACCTATAGTGCAAACACGGCGGCAACCTGCAGAATGCAACCGTGATGTTAGCGTGAGTTGCAGCACCTCCGGACTAGATAATGGTCCGAGGAGCCAAGAAGGAACGTCGATGGGTGCCGTATTACCAATGTGGTGTCATGACTTGATTACTAAATATGAAACCGGCTCGTTTCGGCGCGTTTACGACGTTATGTCAGGTAAAGAATTTTGATTTATCAATACGATTCTGATACAAGCGCTTAGTTGTTTAAATTTAAGAATTTGTATAGCTTATTATTATACTAATGAATTTCGTCTTATCTTTCATGCTTCCTCTAACATTCCACGTGCCAACTCTGCACTCTGTCCTCCACCTTCCGCCGTGTCGGGCTGTGCGTGACGGTGGGTCCCCATCGCTTTTGCACGCTGCATTCCACACCAACGGGGACTAGCTGGTGTGCGTCGCCTTGGGGACGCCCAACCCTCGTTAGCATGGGTGCGCAGCTGTAGAATTGCAGCCCTGAAAAGGCTGGCAATCGCACGTGCACGCTTCTACAATGACCCCAATGACAAGGATTCTAAATACTGATATAAGAGGTAAGCACGTGTCAAGACAGCCTATAGATCCAGCACTCATTGAGAATATTAAACAACACATAAACTCAATTCCAAGAATAGAGTCTCATTATTTGAGAGCAGCAACTACCAGAGAATACATCAGTGGGGATAGAACCTTAACTGACATCTGAAACATTTTGATAATTCAAAAACAAGAAGGTAAACCTTCTGTGACTATTGGGTCTACTATGAAATTTTACAAAACACTTAATATTAGCTTTTTCAACCGAAAAAGACAGATGTGATTATGTCTAGACTATGAAGTTGCAACGGTGGATCGGAAAACAAAATAAAAGAGAAATACGATGAGCACCTTAAAGAAAAGAAGATTTGTGTCGCCAAGAAAACGCCCAGACTGCCAAAACATCAATGATACATTCATTTGCTCTGTTTATGATTTACAAGCCGTCATGCAGTGCCTACCGAGACATTCGTTTTACAAATCAAAACTCAATTGTCTAAATTTCACTATAGTAGAATTAATGGCTAAAAATCAGAAATACCTAAAAACGTAAAAGAAATGAAGAAGACAATGACAATGACATAGTTGCTTACAGTGACGTGTACAGCTACTTTTGGGATGAAGTAAGGAAACAGGGATAATGAAAGAGGATAGTATTCTAGACTATCTGAACAACTTAAATGAACAAAATCCGAATAAAAATCTTCATGTCACTTTTTTGTGGACAGAATAAAAATAAGTTTATAATAACGTTATATTCTTATGCAGTTACTCATTTTGAAAACATAGAAACCATCACTCACAAATACCTCATCAAGGGACATACACAAAACGAAGGAGATAATGTTCATAGCTTGATTGAGAAAGAAGTTAAAAAAAAAAAAAAAGGTGGACCAATTTAAGCACCATATCAATATGTAACTCTGATTAAAAATGCACGTAATAATGGGAAACCTTTTACCGTTAAAGAGTTAACATACGAGTTTTTCACTAATTTAAAGGCACTTCAAGAACTATGGGGATATAATTTCAATGAAGATGATGATAAAAACAATGTTATTTTGAACGACGTAAAAGTTTTGCAGTTTAATAAAGCCGAAACATTTATCTTCTCTTATAAAACTTCGTACAGTCAAATTGAGTTCAAAAAGGTTAACATAAGGAACAAACGTAAGAAAATGATGAGTCCAGAAGAAATAACTGTGACCAAAGCATTTTCACAAAGACTAGAGTTAAGTGAACGTAAGAAAAAAGACTTGCGCGATCTCATTAATAAAAATCTAATTCCTAGTTATTACGCAGATTTTTATAACTCTATACTGTAATTTTTTGTTATTATGAAAGTTTTAAGTATTAAGTTCCAAACAAGTTCCTTAATGATTGTGATAAGCTATACCTAATTATTAGGCAATTTATATCAAAGATTTAAGTTTTGTTATGCAAAATTTATTGGTAAATTATTTACCATGGTTGCGATGATTGATAATAATAATAAAAGTAGATTTTTAAGCTAAAACTCTTTGTAAGTTTAATTTTTAATAAAACATTTTATTTCTTATGTTGTTTTTATGTATCGAATATAAAATTACCTTTAATTTAACTATTATAGTGTCTTATTTGTGAATGTAACGCATCTTACAGTCAAAACTCAGAAATATAGAGACCTAAAACATAAAAGGTCTTTTAAAAATCAATTTCCTATAAGCTATAAATGCCGCTACTTAACTAGGGCCTATGTTCGGCAGTGGGCATTTATAGGCTATAGATACCCATAGATTGCCTCATAGGGGATTTTGCCATAGTTGCCTCGCTTGGCAGGCGGATTAGCAACAGTTTTTATTATTAAAGTTATTATCAGGAGAGTTTTCTTATATTTACGCGAAGACTACACATTAAATGAAACTAATTTTTACGGATTATATCGTGTTTAATTTTACTTTTAATTCCCGACGTTTCGGGTGCTTTACAGCACCCATGGTCACGGTGTGTTTATGAACATGTTCAAGATCATGTTCATAAACGATTATAGTTTGTGAACATGTTCAAGATCGTCCGCCATTATATTAGATTTCTCCCAAAAGAACACCGATTCCTACCTAGGATGATTCGCGAGGCTATTGAAATTAAAACATCCTAATTTCAATAGAAGATGGATGGGCTGCCATCTGCTTGGGATCCTATAATTAATAACATTAAATTCAAACCCAAGTATACCACTGCTAGACTTCAAGATACTGTAAGCTCATTCTGCGTAGATCGACCAAAAATTAATATTAAAAACTGAAGGTAGCCGGGCTAACTATGACATTGGGACGTCAAACACCTCAGTCCCCCGTGACCATGGGTGCTGTAAAGCACCCGAAACGACGGGAATTAAAAGTTAAAAAGTAAAATTAAGCGCGATATAATCCGTAAAATTAGTTTCATTTAATATTATCAGAAAGATGCCGCCCATCTCCTGTTTCAGTTTTTCTCCGTCGCCTCTTACGATACCACAGATCCAGACTATATTTGAATGTGGATGAGTCTATACGTATGAACAAGTTTGCGCTCTTATGTGTGGCACATTCCTGTGTATTTGTATATTTGTGCACATGTGAGTAGCCACATTAGCGCTTCGTATCCCAATTCCATATATCAGTTTTGATAAACACAGAAAATAATTTTTCCTTCCCGGCGTTGCATCGCAATACTCATTGTCCTTTACAACGTCGGAATAAACTGGTTGTGTGTAAGCCGATTTCAGTTGAAAGGGAATTGCGTTTGTCAAACAAAGCCTTCATTGTTCAAGCAAGAGTTGTTTGTAGAGTCTGACTGCATTAATTGTAGCTTAAAATTGATTATTGTGCCCCGGAGAGTTGTAAAACTGCATTAACATGTATGGACATTACATACATTACATTACAGCCCATCACAAGTCCACTGCTGGACATAGGCCTCCCAAAATGCCACAAAGAACGGTCCTGAGTCACCTGCATCCATCGACTTCCTGCATGTCTTACCAGGTCGTCACTCCATCTAGTTGGGGACGCTACTAAATCCCGCCGGTACATGGTATGGCCGGCCATTGCCACTTCAGCTACACTAATCGTTGGGCTATGTCGGTCACTCTGGTTCTACTGCGGATATCCTCGTTTCTAAGTTTATCACGCAGAAACCCCGAGCATAGCCTCTCCATAGCTCGCTCAGCGACCTTGAGCTTCCTCATACGGCCAGCAGTGAAGGACCATGTCTCAGTTCCATAGGTTATCACTGGCAACACGCACTGGTTGTACAGTCTAGTTTTCAAGTTTTGAAGTATACCTGACGAGAGGTGCCATGTAATTTCCGAACGCTGCCCAGCCGAGTTGAATCCGTCGATTGACCTCTCGGTCGAAGTTGGACTTACCTAGTCGGACTATTTGTCCCAGGTAAACATATTCGTCAACAACTTCGAGCTTAGTGCTCCAACAACTACCGGCATAGGTGTGACATGGACATTAAACATGATCTTTGTTTTTCCATGTTCATCTTAAGACCTATCCGTTGGGAGTCACTATTGAGGTCATTGAGCATAGTGTTTAGGTCCTCAGCGATTCTTTCATAAGGACTATATCGTCGGCAAATCGAAGGTGAGTGATTTACTCGCCGTTGATGTTCTACATATCCTTTCCAGTCCAGTAGCTTGAAAACGTCTTCCAATGCAGAGGTGAAGAGTTTCGGGATATAACGTCACCCTGTCTTACACTTCTTGCAGTTGGATAGGATTCGTACTCTGGTTCTGTACTCGGATAGCCATCGTAGCCCTGCTACAACGCTTCAGCACCTCGATATACCGACAGTCAACTTGGCACCGCTGAAGGACTGCAGCACCACAAATTTTAACAGAATCAAAGGCTTTCTCATAGTCCACATACGCCAGACATAGTGGCAAATTGTACTCTTAGGACTTCTGTACAATTGCCGAAGGTATATGTGGTCTATAATTTTCGGAAACCGCTTGTTAGGAGGCTGGAAGTCGTCGAGTCTGCATGCGAGACGATTCGTAATGACTCTCGAAAACAGCACGTAGACGCGGCTCAGAAGGAAATCGGTCTGTAGTGCTTCAAGAGAGCGTTGTCGTCTTTCTTGAAAACAAGACCACCGCACTTCTGCTCCACGCCTCGGTGTAGTGCCACCATGGAGGACGGAATTATAGAGCTTCTGAAGGACTACAAGTACCGGTTTTCTACTGCTTTCAAGCTCCGCTGTAATTCCATCCTCGCCTGGGGCCTTGCTGTTTTAAGGTGCTGGAGAGCCATTCTAATCTCGCTCAGACTGACGTCCGGAATATCATCGGAATAGTGTCGGATAAGACTTACTCTTGGATCGTTACTCACACTTGCGTGTGGCTCAAGCGATGATGTGTACAGCTGCCCATAGAACCTCTCAATCTCACTCAAAATCTCAGGTGTCCCAAACGACGCTGCCACACTCGGTCTTTAGCTTTGACAGTTGGCTCTTTCTGGCAGACAGATCTCTAGCAAAGACTTTGGAGCCCTGGTTCCGCTCAATCGCTTCTTCAATACGAGCAGTATTAAAGTTGCGTAAGTCCCGCCGCATGCATTAGGAGATCTCTAGATGTATGGACATACAAATGTACAAATGATTTGTTGGCGTTAGTTACTTAATTTCACAATCTACAATATTTCTTCTTTCTCTTTGTCAGCTATCAATCTATAATTACCAATTGTACCTCATTGGATTGGATCTTTTGAGTACATAAACATAAGCACTCACGCCTGTCACGCAGATGGGTAGGCAGAGACTATGGACTTCCATTTGACACGATCCTGACACCTCTCCCTCGCCCTTTACATCCATTTACCCACGTATACACGCTCGTCAGTTAGGTAGGTACTTAATTTGGCCCATTTTCAATATATCGCCAATGTGGTCGATAAACTTTCACCTAGGGCGTCCCTTCCCGACTCTGCCGTTTACCTCTGCAACATAAATTTGCTTTGTCACACTTTCTCATTCATTATTTCTACATGACCAAACCACCGAAGCATTCCTTTCTTAATCCCGGTCACAACATCATCTTGCAAACCACACTCTTCTCTTATCACACAATTTCTCACCCTGTCATTCAGGTTCAGCCCTAATATACTCATTAATGACCGCACTTCTACAGCATTTATTCTACTCTCGTGGTTCTTCTGCAACACCCAAATTTCACTACCATACATTAAAGTAGGGACCAACACAGCATTGTGAATTGCCAAACGTGCCTTTTTAGACACATTTTGACTTTCCACAATAGAGTGTAGAGCCCCATTTACTCTATTTTCTGCGTTCACTCGTCGTTATCTATATATCCTTGTCATATCTACCATCCCTGCTAAATACACATCCCAAATACACAAACTCATCTACTTGCTTGACCAACTCGACCAAACTTTTGAGTACTTCTCGACAAATGAAAATTCAACTGGGCGTACATCTCTTCGCAGCGTCAATAAATCGAGTCGGTTAGAAAGATCTCATCTGACTATATGTCCGGCCAATATCCACTTCAGATTACAGGTCCTGGCTTTGTCGTTAACTCTGGTTCTGCTGCGGTTATCCCCATTTAAATTCTATCACCTTAAGATTTCTTATATGACTAGCAATGAAGGACCACGTCTCAGATTAAGATGCAGTAGCTACTTACCATCAAGTAGACTTTGAGTTCGTTAGTCACTTTTTTTTTCAAAAAATTCATTTTAAATTGGATGTAGCATGAAACTAACAAAACACTTAGTAAAGAACGTACTATAGTAATAGCTTAAACCCTATAACTATAGTCCCAGTTGAGTACCTTACATGTCCAGAAAATATTTGATTTCTTAGAAATAACCCGTATTTCTTGTATTTATATTTCTGACCGTTAAGTAAATGGTGTAAAGCATAAAATTGGAAGAAACAATTCAATAATTTCTAAGCCTCTGAGGTAACACGGGTAGATTGTTGTATAGTATGTAGTACTTGCGTATATGTTTACCTACACGGATATTAACAGCACAGTGCTGTGGCGGAACAATATTGACGTGGATGAGTGAGCGAAGCCTCGCTAGCTTAATTAATCCACGGAGCGTTTCAACGCTAATTAATAGGCTCATTGTTTTCACTCAAATGAATTCTTGTTCTGCGGAGTTATATTTGGTACAGCAACCGCCCCGGCTTCGTTTGGATAGAATCTATTAATGTGGCATTATGTAGATGTTAGTTAATCAAAGACTATTTATTTTATCATTTTTTGATAAAATATGGCCTAAACTCCTGGCACTGCTCTCTATTTTTGTAAAGATTCATCACAGATTAGCCTGGACAGACGGTCAGAAGGTCAGAACGTCATGAATAAATAAACTTTACATTATATGAGATATATTTTATAAGTTCATTATTTTTAATCAGCACAAAATCCCACCTAACTCAAAAATCTCTGATAAAACGTGCCAAGGTATCACATATGATACTCTGCAATACAAAACACAATTTAGACACCGATTTTCAAAATTTTCGGTCATTCTTATATAAAAATAAATAAAATGATAACTATTTCGACACTATCGCGATTTACTTTAAGAAATAAAGTTGATAATTTTCATCGACAGCTTTTATTACATACAAACCGAGAACTTACTTTATTGTAGTAAGATAAGATATTATGACTAGATATCATCATCATCATTACAGCCCTTCACAAGTCCACTGCTGAACATAGGCCTCCCCACGGAATGCCACAAAGCACGGTCCCGAGCCACCTGCATCCATTGACTTCCTGCATGTCTTACTACGTCGTCACTCCATCTAGTGGGGACGCCTACACTCGCCTGCCGGTATGAGGCTGCCACTCGAGAACCTTTCTTCCCATCGGTTGTCGGTTCTTCGAGCTATATGGCCGGCCCATTGCCACTTCAGCTTACTAACTTGGGCTATGTCGGTTACCTGGTTCTACTGCGGATATCCTCATTTTTAAGTTTATCACGCAGAGAAACCCCGCATAGCCTCTCCATAGCTCGCTGAGCGACCTTGAGCTTCCTCATACGGCCAGCAGTGAAGGACCACGTCTCAGTTCCGTATGTCATCACTGGCAACACGCACTGGTTGTACAATTTAGTTTTGAGGTATGCCTGACGAGAAGATGGGTCGTAATCTCCCGAACGCTGCCCAGCCGATTTGAATCCGTCGATTGACCTCTCGGTCGAAGTTGGACTTACCTAGTCGGACTATTTGTCCCAGGTTAACATATTCGTCAACAACTTGAGCTTAGTGCTCCCAACAACTACCGGCATAGGTGTGACATGGACATTAAACACGATTTTTGTTTTGTCCATGTTCATCTTGAGACCCATCCGTTGGGAGACACTATTGAGGTCATTGAGCATAGTGCTTAGGTCCTCCATGATTCTGCCATAAGGACTATATCGTCGGCAAATCGAAGGTGAGTGATGTACTCGCCATTGATGTTAATACCGTATCCTTTCCAGTCCAGTAGCTTGAAAACGTCTTCCAATGCAGCGGTGAAGAGTTTCAGATATTACGTCACCCTGTCTTACACCTCTCTGCAGTTGGATAGGTTTCGTACTCTGGTTCTCTACTCGGATAGCCATCGTAGCCCTACTGTACAAACACTTCAGCACTCGATATGAACGATATGACTAGATATAAAATAATAATAATAATCTTTACAGATAAGTAAGTAACGTTTTCATCTCCTTTTGATTTCTTTCATCTGGTGACAAAGCGTTGTAAAATTGTAATGCACAACTTATTCGTGGTTCTTTTCATTTTAGTAATTCTTCTGGTGCAGGCAAGGAAGATGGCGTTGCTGAGAGGCTGGTCTATGTGACACTGAAATGTGTATGTTGCTGTTGGTTTGCATACGTTTCACCAATGTGTAATTCTGGCGGCGCCGTGTTACGGTATGGTCGAACTGTAATTGCTCTATACTGAATGTATAGTGCGTTACGCTATCTATGTTACTGATAATTATTAATATCGTTAGCAAAGAGCAAGTTGGACATCCGCTCACACTTTAACTATTTTAACAACTAACCTTATCCTTATGTTAATTCCGAGATTCCGGTTTTTATTTGTTTTCTTGCAATCCTGTCTAGCCAAAGGTTGTCTGAAGAGATCGTTTTTGGCGACAAGACAGCCTATAAAATTCCATTTCTTTTTCTCCTTTTTTGTTCATATTACATATTTTGGCGTACAATAAAGTGTTATCTATCTGTATATCTAGTGGCTACTGCTGATCAGCACCTGCAACCAACTTAAAATAAAGAAGGCATAAGATGCAACAACGCATCTTACCCTGAGGGCTAAGATGCAAGCCTCGCAGCCTGTAATCATAATGACTCTTTATATCATTCAGAAAAAACACAGCAGTGCACGCACTGCTTTTAAGCAGAAATTGGTAAAGAGTAATATCTTCCTCGACAGACCCATAGGCATAAAAGGAGTCTATCAACTTGAAAAGTGTTGGCAGCTCAAGAATGCTGGCAAAATTGACGTCAGGTTTGATAGCCTTCAAAAGATTGGTCCGGGAACATCTCAAAAACAATGTCGTCAGTATAATATCAATACTGCTACCTTTATCCAGAGATATTATGTATCTAAGTATATATTTATTTATGTGTGTGTATGTATAAATATATTAAGTATATTTATTATATATGGATTATTATGTATTTTATTGTATTCATATGTATTTGTGTAATTTAAGCCTTATTTTAATGTGTGTTATATCTATATAAATTTATTATATTTAGTTATTTAAGTCATCTGCCACTAATTCTCACCACACCATGGGTTGACTGGCAGAGAATTATAACTGGCATTAAGTTCGCCCTTTGTAACTTTTTATTGGTCAGAACAATAACGTTTTTAAATAAATAGTTAAATAAAAAAACGTGAGCCTAGTAGAGGTGAATATTCTTACGTCGTCATCACACAGGATTATTACAGTTTGAGGAAGAAAAGAAGAAGAATATAATTATAGGAAATTTTAATGAGGAACATTACAAATTGGAAAATATATAATTCATAATTATCCTTTTAAATGAGCTTAATTTCCTAGATACCAATAAAATGTGATCCCAGCGGTTATTTGCTAGAACAGCAAAACGATGGGGTTCATTGCAGCGCGTCGACCCCTGCCAGCCTTTTCAGGGCTGCAACCCCACACAGCACCCATGCTAACGAGGGTTAGGGCGTCCCCGCGACGCACACCAGCTAGTCCCCGTTGGTGTGGAATGCAGCGTGCGCGGCGATGGGGACCGCCACCCGTCACGCACAGCCCGGACACGGCGGAAGGTGGAGGACAGAGTGCAGAGTTGGCACGGAAATGTTAGAGGAAGCATGAAAGATAAGACGAATGAGTTGATTGAAATAATGAAAGAAAGAGAATTAGATGTCGTGTATGTCAGAGACCAAACGGAAGGGCAGTAGAAGAGCCCTGGCGGGGCGTTAGCCTATGGTCCGGAGTCCGGAGAGCGAGAGCGCCCGCCAGAGTGAAAGCTGCTGTCGTCTCGGTTGGTCGACGTTATGACTGAATATAAGATTGTGAACTCAAGACTTCTCTGTTCGCTTTAAATTGGGACTGACGAAGTTATTCCTTTTAGCTGTTTATGCGCGGTAGTCGTCGTCCAGGGCTGAGCTGGAGGAGTTTGGGAGAATGCAAGAGAAGTTCTAGATTTGGCTAAGGAAACGAAAGAATTGTTGTATGTGGTGATTTGAATGGATGGTTGGTACCGCTCGACCAGGGTACGAGTCGGTGCTGAAAGTTTGGCGACAAAAGGGTTAATGATGCTGGCAAGCTTATACTGGCGGTATGCAAGAAAAGGGTCTTCTTGTGACAAACACTATGTTTAATCACAAGAAAATCCATATGTATACTAGAGAAAGTAAGAATGAGAGAAGTATGATCGATTTGTTCCTGGTGGATGACCGACTGCGAAAACAGGTGATGGATACGCGAGTGTTCAGGGTGCTGACCTAGAACGGATCACTATCAGTGATTACTAGATTTAGGGTCTGTTCGCGGGTTGGCGCTACCGGACGGCGGTAACAGAACCACAGTCGGTCTGTCGCATCCGAAGTTGGAAGCTTCAGGAAGCAGATACTAGGGACAAATATCATGCGAGGTAGCCGAAAAGCTTGACACCATCGATGGCAGAAGTGAATGTGGAGAGAACATGGCAGAACCTTAGGATGGAATGGTAAGTGCAGCGAAGAAGTGTGTGGAACAAAAAGAGGCAGGAAAGAGATGCATGGAATGATGAAGTGAAAGAAGCTGTAAAGAAGAAGAAGAAAGCATGGTTAGACTACTTGGCTCTAGTAATGATAAGGATATGAGAGAGAAGATGAAAGAAAGATATAAGCCAGAAAGTTCACACGAAAGCATTGATTGAGGAAATGCGTGAAAGGTGTAGAATGGAAGGGATTAAAGGTTGTCGCACAACTTTAGGAGAACCCAAACTCTTCTGGAAAGAGGTTGGAAGGACCCAGTGGTGCGACGGCCTTAAGAATGAACAAAGCTGAGAACTAATGACGTCCTCACAGAAAAATCGGACGTCATGCAGCGATGGAGCGAATTTTATAGAGAAATGTATGCGTGATGATCTTAGTGAGGATCCGGGATGACCTGTGACTGGTACGCCAGACTGGACCTCGATGACACTGAGGTCATCAGTATGAAAGAGATTGAACGTGCGATTCGAAGTTTGAAATGGTAAGGCTGCGGGACTGACAGAGTTACCTGAAATGGTCAAGTATGGTGGGCCTCGCGTCTGGGACAGCTTTCATCTGCTGTGCAATTTGTGCTGGCGGACGGGGATGTCCCGGATGATTGGCGATCCGCAGTCATTGTGCCTTTATATAAAGGTAAAGGTTCACATTTTGACTGGCGGGTGCTATCGGGCGATCAGCTTGACCAGTTTAAAGTAAAAGTATACTCGAAGGTTTTGACACGTAGGATGCAAGAGAAATCGGAAAGATTTCTATGGAGGCTCAATGCGGATTTAGACCTGGAAGAGGATGCACGGATCAGTGTTTTCTCCGCATGATCACGGAGAAGCTTCTGGCTGCTAACCAGAGGATTTTCTGTGCTTTTGTGGATCTTGAGAAAGCATTTGATAAGGTTGTAAGGAAGAAAATGGGAATTGTTGCCGGGGTATGTGGATGGTCGATTGCAGGGCTGCACAAGCACTTTACTGTGACTGTAAAGCCTGTGTGCGGGTAGGCATGACCTGTCACCCATGTTTAGCGTCCAAACGGGCGTAAAACAGGGTTGTGTCATGTCTTCCTGGCTGTTCATACTATATCTCGACAACTGTTTACAGAAGCTAAAAGATAGCTGTCTGGGTGTGAAATTGGTAAGTAAATTGTCTGCTGTATGCTGATGATGCAGTGCTTATTGCACCATCAGAGGCAGAACTGCAGGCATTAGTCACGTGTATGAAAGAGGAATGTGAAATTAAAGGTCTCCGTTTGAATGCCAATAAAACTAAGGTTCTGGTATTTGAAAGGGACGAAGAGAGAACGAAAATGAAATATGGGTAATCAGGAATGTCTAGAACAGGTAAATGAAATTGTATACTTGGGGAGTGCTTTTAGCCGGGATGGAAGATGTGATTTAGACATAGGCGTGAAACGTTGCGGGAACAAAGTCAATGGTGCCTTGACTGCGTTAGTCAAAAGGCAAGGCGTAGTGAAGAGTGCACGCCTTGCAATACATAACGCAGTGTTGGTACCGACTTTGTTATATGGCAGCGAAACCTGGGTATGCCAGAAGAAGCATAAAAGCAAGTTGAATGCAGGAGATGCGATCTTCGTAAAATGTGCGGCGTTACCATGGCTGACCGAAAGCGAAACGAAGAGATTCGCAATATGGCAGGTTTGAAAGATGACTTATCACAAAAATTAATAAGGGCGTGCTTCGATGGTTTGGGCACGTTGAGCGAATGAGTGAAGACCGAATGGTGAAGAAAATATATAGCGCGAAAGTTAATATTAAAAGGTGTCGAGGTAGACCGAGACTAACTTTCGAAGACCATGTGAGCAAACTGCTCGAAGAGGGAGGTCAAGAGTACTCGGATACCTAGACGCATGTATGAAGAAGATTATGAATCTGAAAGAAGCGAAAGAGGTATGTAAGGATCGTGACACTTGGCGATCTGTCTCTCTGGCTGCCTGTCAGGGACTGTGCGAAGATAAGTAAGTAAGGCAAGGAAACGATTTATAAACCTATTTACAGCGAAACAGGCGCAAAACGTTTCCAAACTGGTTGATGTTTCACTGAGTGTCCCAGGAATGGTAAATATAATGCATTAGGCGCAATTCAAGCACCTATAAAACGCAGTGTGGAATCTTTTGTAAAGGTAACAAACAAATACTAATATAGTTTCATTAAAATAAATATTTAATAATTGCATTATACACAACATAATCCAACATACACCGACATAGCCCAGTGGATTAGTAACTGAAGTGGAATAGCCGCAATTTACAATTAACAATCATCATGTCGGCAGTAAGAAGTATCTGTGCAGGATTATGTTATAGCGGATGAGTGTGCGTAGGTTCACCTCTATTCTAACTCATAATCCCATGGGACGGTGATCAACACGACTGAGAGAGATCAGGCGCACGACCAAAGGTTTAAGCGACCTTGGGCAAAGGGGAAAATACAAATACCTTCCTAACTCCTGGCTTGCTAATGAGAATTTGTCAATAGAAATACCTAATAACTAATTTTGACTTTAATTTAAACTTGAGATTTGAAGTTAGACTCCTCTATGTATGTTGTCGAAATTAAAGATTAATTTATCAAACATACTGTTGTTAATCACATTTGAATAGAAGAATCTCTGCTGCATCGTCACATTTGGACCGATTGCTATCAGAATTCTATTCATATTTCAAGAGTTAAAAAGATAATTTTAATCTATACATCTAAGTATATAAATAAATGTTGAATGTCTGTTTGTAATGTCAAAATATCAGCTTTTTACTAAATGCATATGAAATTATAAACGGTACTTATAAGAAAAACAATTTTAAT
>JAGSMP010003085.1:0-13009 GCA_029286625.1 Parnassius orleans | reverse complement strand
GGACTGTGCGAAGATAAGTAAGTAAGGCAAGGAAACGATTTATAAACCTATTTACAGCGAAACAGGCGCAAAACGTTTCCAAACTGGTTGATGTTTCACTGAGTGTCCCAGGAATGGTAAATATAATGCATTAGGCGCAATTCAAGCACCTATAAAACGCAGTGTGGAATCTTTTGTAAAGGTAACAAACAAATACTAATATAGTTTCATTAAAATAAATATTTAATAATTGCATTATACACAACATAATCCAACATACACCGACATAGCCCAGTGGATTAGTAACTGAAGTGGAATAGCCGCAATTTACAATTAACAATCATCATGTCGGCAGTAAGAAGTATCTGTGCAGGATTATGTTATAGCGGATGAGTGTGCGTAGGTTCACCTCTATTCTAACTCATAATCCCATGGGACGGTGATCAACACGACTGAGAGAGATCAGGCGCACGACCAAAGGTTTAAGCGACCTTGGGCAAAGGGGAAAATACAAATACCTTCCTAACTCCTGGCTTGCTAATGAGAATTTGTCAATAGAAATACCTAATAACTAATTTTGACTTTAATTTAAACTTGAGATTTGAAGTTAGACTCCTCTATGTATGTTGTCGAAATTAAAGATTAATTTATCAAACATACTGTTGTTAATCACATTTGAATAGAAGAATCTCTGCTGCATCGTCACATTTGGACCGATTGCTATCAGAATTCTATTCATATTTCAAGAGTTAAAAAGATAATTTTAATCTATACATCTAAGTATATAAATAAATGTTGAATGTCTGTTTGTAATGTCAAAATATCAGCTTTTTACTAAATGCATATGAAATTATAAACGGTACTTATAAGAAAAACAATTTTAATATTATTGTCTGTCTACTAAAAGGTCCTCGAACAACTTAGAATATCTCACCTCAATGAAGAGGAATCCAATGCCTTACTAAAATTTGTAAAGACTTCTCCGACATCTTCCACCTTCCAGACGAACAACTTACCTATACTAAGGCCACTGAACATAAAATAAGAACGACCACAGACATTCCTATTCAAACCAAATCCTATAGATTCCTGAATGCCACAAAAGGAAGTAGAAAATCAATTAAATAAGATGTTGGAACAAAAATAGTGATACCTTCAAATTCACCTGGTCATCACCCATTTGGGTCGTGCCTAAAAATTAGATTCTTCAGGAAAGCGAAAATGGAGAGTCGTTATAGATTACAGAAAACTCAACGACATTACCATCGGAGAAACTTATCCTATCCTCACAAATTACAGAAATTCTAGATCAATTGGGGAAAAGTCAATATTTCACAACTTTAGATTTAGCCTCAGGCTTCCATCAAATTCAGTATCTGAGCAAGACGCCCTAAAACTGCTTTCTCCGTACCTCAAGGGCATTTCCAATTCACGAGAATGCCGTTTGGGCTAAAAAATGCCCCGTCAACTTTTCAGAAACTCATGAATACATGCCTATGTGGACTACAAGGCTCACGCTGCTTCGTATACTTAGACGATATCGTCGTGTACTCACCTGACCTTCCAAGTCACATCCAAAATTTATCCTGTGTGTTCAATAGACCAGAGATTATAACCTTAAACTCCAACCAGATAAGTGTGAATTTCAAAAGAGGTCGCTTATCTTGGTCACGTCATTAACAAAGACGGTGTACAAGCAGATCCAAAACGATCGTAGCCATCACGGAATTTCCTGTACCAAATGTCCCAAAGACATTAAATCTTTTCTCGGACTCACCTCCTACTATAGACGCTTTATTCCAGACTTTTCAAACTAGCGAAACCACTAACTTCTCTCCTGAAAAGGATACACCTTTAATTGGAAAACGAACAGCAACTTGCTTTTGAAACGTTACAGAAAAACTAGTAACGTCACCTGTCCTTGCTTACCCTGATTTTACCAAACCCTTCATCCTCACTTGTGACGCCTCAAACTTCGCTGTTTCTGCTATTCTATCACAAGGTCCTATAGGAAAAGACCGCCCAATTGCATATGCGTCACGAACCCTTAATAAAGCTGAATGTAACTACAGTGTTACTGAGAAAGAATGCTTAGCTATCGTCTTTGGAACTAAAGCCTTTCGTCCCTACCTTTATGGGAATCGATTCACAATAGTTACAGACCACAAGCCCTTACAATGGCTTTTCAACTGTAAAGACCCTGGATCCAGACTAATTCGCTGGCGACTCAAATTAGAAGAATTCGACTATGAAATCATACATAAGAAAGGAAAAATAAATACGAATGCAGATGCTCTATCTCGATTTCCAGTTAATCCTATTCAAGATGAACCTCCTACAATTCCTGACTCTCCAACAAAACATCGACCTGAACTTGAAAATCTCTTACAAGACCCTCTGTTAGACTTACCTTCTCATATTCCATTCTCCTTTGAAAACGAAGACCTGCTCAACCGGGATCTTAACACTGATTCTAATACTATACCTACTAATCCACCGAATCCTGCACAACCGACATTATCTCCAGAACTGCTTGACCTAGAACCCAACTTACCTTATCTTGACCTCAGTCCTGACAGCGCAGACCTCAACCTTGACTTTGACTCACTCCAGATCCCTTCGCCAGAAACGCAACCAAATCTAAACAACGACAACTACTCGCAATTTCTGAAAACAAACCCGAATACAACAATACAATCCTAAAGGAACATAACGAAAACCTTTTGAAAACAAATTGCAAAATCATATTAATTCCTACATCTATAGACTTAGACGAATCCAATCCCTATATTTCTGATATAATCCCCTTCTCCGAAAACGTTGATGAAATTTATAGCTCTGAAAAGAATTACACCGATTTCTAAAACTAATTACGAAAATAAGACGGTTTACCTTATCTTCACTAAAGTTCATCATTTTGATGAATCATCCTATCCTGCTATTTTCGATACTCTCAAACAAGTAAGAGACGAAATTTTGAAATCAGAACAAACAACTGAGATTGCTTCCGACTTCAGAATCCATTTGATCATCATTCATATACTAAAATTTACAATATTCTTACTCATATTTTAATAATACAAAATTCAAATTCATGTTTACCTAAATAAAATAATATATCCCACTAAGTGAAAGACTAAAATATTGCGTGAAAACCACGATATCCCTGCATCTGGACATTTGGGATGTGTACGGATGTATAACAGAATTCGAGAACAATTTTATTGAAAGGCATGAGAAGCGACACAGACGACTATGTCAAGAAATGTAAACTTTGTCAAGAAAATAAAGCACTAAGAAAATTAAACAAAGCCCCTATGGAAATCACAACTACATCCACATCACCATTTCAAAGGGTAGCACTAGATATAGTAGGACCCTTACCTGAATCCGCACCGCCAAACTCAAATATATTCTAACCTTACAAGATGACCTGACGAAATATTCAACTGCTTATCTATACGCGCATACAACTGCTGAAGAATCTTGTGACTGTCTTATCCACTTTATTTCTCTCTTTGAATTCCTAAATCTATTCTTACCGATCAAGGCACCAACTTCACATCCGACTTATTCAAAACAACGTGTCGGTTCTCAAGATTAAACAACTTTGGTCATCGCCTTATCATCCTCAGACACAAGGAGCCCTTGAACGAAGTCATTCAACTCTCAAGGAATATTTAAAATCATTTGTTAATCAAAACCAAGATAACTGGCCTACCTATGTATATACAGCTATGCTAACATATAACACAACAACGCATTCTACTACAGAAATTCCCTTACGAACTAGTCTTCGGTCACAAACCTTTATTCCCAACTCTATATACGAAAACGAACCTAGCGCAACATACTGGACTACATAAGAATGTTACAACATAAACTCAAATATACTAGAGAACAAGCTCTAGAAAACATACTAAAATCCAAAGAATCTTCTAAATCCTATTATGATTCTCACACCAGATCACCACCACGATACAAGGATGGTGACTACGTCTACCTTAAAATCATCTGAGACTCAAAAGGCCTTATCACCTGTTTGGAAAGGGCCATATAAAATTATAAAGGTAAATAATAATAATACAGCCACACTCTTAATTAATAGACGTCACGTGACGCACCACTTCGATGAAATGAAACCAGGAAGTCAGAGATCTTGTATCGCAGTAATACTAGTTATAGAAAGTATCAATCAGTAATATATTTATCTAACCTCGTTCATTCTATTTCAGCACATTGAACAACGCACACCAGGACTTTATCAAGTCACTTCCTTCTAGTTCTGGCATCTACTTCGACCCTATAGGTTCCTTAAGTTTAGTTGATAGTCACCTTAGTATAGTTATCCCATATGATATTTCCTTTATTAACCCAAATATTATAAATCTCGTCAAATTTTGATAAATCTAAACAAGTATGTGATAATGATAAAATTTTCGATTATTTAGAATGTACAAATCTTTTGAACCATTAAATACGCGTTTCAATGATATAGCTCACGATAACGAAGCTATTTTCACCTACATCTCGCCAGTCGAGAAGATCTGCACTTCTAGGTTTCGTAGGCACTCTATCTAAAAAACTATTTGGCACTATGGATGAAGACGATGCCATTCGATATGACAATGCTATTAATGAGGTAGAAACAGATCAAAAGAATCTAGCCCGTTTAATGAAGGAAAATATATTGGTCACCACCTCTTTACTTAAATCGGTTAATGAAACTCTATCCACAATCAAAGAAAATGAAAAACACCTGAAAAATGCAATTGACGCAATATCTCAAGATATTCTAAATCTGACATACGTCTCAAGAGAATTAGGTATTAGGTCTCGCATGCTAGAATTAACGTCTATGATAGAAAATAGCCTACTAGCCTTATCTTTCAAGGTTGAAGACATAATTAACTCTATCATGTTTAGTAAGTCTAACATCCTATATCCCACTATCTTAACACCTAAAGAACTCTACACCGAACTGGTAGATAATTACAGATTCTTACCTGAATCCAAACAACTTCCGGTTCCTTTAAATCTTGATAACATTCATACTATTTTGAATATATCTGAAATATCTAGTTACTTCAATAAAGAAAAGTAGTGTTTATAGTAAAAATTCTCTAATTAATCCTTTACAATTAAATGTATATCATAACTTACCCTCTGGTTCCTCATGATAAAATAATCCAAGGTCGTATTCGACCATCATCCCATCTTCTAAGTACATAGGTATAAGTAAAGATAAGTCAATGTATTGTAAATTAGATAAGCTAGATTACTGTAGAATAATTAATAATAATCATTACCTTTGTGAAACATCAATATTGTACTCCTCCTCTGCTACACCTTCCTGTGAAACGGAAATTATTACAAAGGTACTTACCTCGATACCGCCGATTTGTAAAACTAAATTCATTCACGGCCACGTCAGCATTTGGCAGCCACTACGCCATAATAGATGGTTATTTGTAATATCTGAAAAAACTAAAATAAGCATTGAATGTAATAACTCTCAATCTAACGAATTAGAAATTAATGTAAATGGTTTACTATACTTACCTGCTTAATGTATCGCCTATTTTAAATATACTCTTTTAATACCTCATTAAAACCGTTAAATCCAAATTAAAACTATTGTCTCTAATTTTAATATTTTAAACGACTCTTGTTGTAATGTAATAGCATATAATAATATTGTATCAAACTTACCTGTTGTTAACCTTAAGAATGTAAATTTAGATTCGTTAGCTTATGATAATCCTGAAATTCTGAAAAGCCTTAATAATATTATTGAAAACCACATATTGTTCTGTATCAAAGGTATTATTCTAGCATTATGATTGTAACTGTAATCTTTATCGTATTGTTTATTACCTATAAGTTGTATAAAACTGGCATACACAAAAGACTAAGGAAATCTAAAGAAAATAATACTCCTGAAAATGATAACCATGAATTAGATGAAATTAGCACTTCAAATATCAATACGGGACCCTCTCTTAGAATTGGCTAGAATATAATTCATTTACTTTTAAAATATCCGATCTCAAACGCCGAATCGTTACCATCTCTTGCTTTCGTGTCTGCCAGTTCGTAATTCTAGTTCATAATTCTAGTTCATATTTCGTAATTAAACGTTTATTTGTGCAGCTCACTTAAAAGTCTTTTTTTAAAAACCCTACCGAGGGAACCCGTATAATAGAACGCATTAGCAGTAAAAACAATATATCACTAAAATAAATGAAGTATGCCAACCAATGAGATGGGCATAAATGACATAGGGCAGCCTCTCTGCAACACGTCTGACAGAAAAACGGCAAACCATTAAGACTCGTGGAATGGCAAATTTTTGTTGCCTGCGTAGCATTTTATACTATTCGAACAAGTTCAATTCTAACACGTGTGAGCGCTTATCATCCTTAACATATAAAAGATAAAGTAATTTCACACTTGGAAATCATTACGAAAAGAAGGATTAAGTAAATAAACATGAAATATTTATTTTTCTTTGTATTCTTCTCTCTTCTTAGTATACACAATTTAACACCGTGTATTAGGAATCCTATTCTCCTTAGAGGTCTGCCTGCGAGATTACCATCCTCTTGCCCATTTCTGCTGCTAAATAGCAGTATAGTTACAGGCTGTGAGGCATTCTATCTAGTCTAGTCTAGTCCTCAGTGACGGCAACCAATCTGTAGCCTTCTTTGTTTGAAGTTCGCTGCAAGTGTATATGGACTGCGGCAGCCTCTTACCGAGTGCTTCCCTCAAATTGCCTCATAACTGCTGACTTCACTTTTTCGTCGATATTGAATTTTTATTCCCAAAGTTCAGTCTTCAATTGTGTGAACAAAAAAATATAGCTCGGGGCTAGATCAGGGCTATTCGTTGGGTGATCGAGTTCTAGGAAACCGCACTCATGAATAGCAGCCTTAACAACTGCAGTGGTATGGACAGGCGAGTTACTTGCAGTAGAATACGTATAATAATGATACCTGTTATCTTAGTAATCAAAATATGTAAAAATTTACTTTTAATAAAAAGTAAAAGCTAACTTCTAATAACTAAATAGAATAAAATAATTTTACATTCTGAAGTCGGAGCTTTGATTCTTACCTACATTATGTCTTATCAAAAGTTATTATACTATAATATATAACTCTTTTGAATTTACTATGGAAAAATCTCTATAATAAGTTTTCAAAATTGTACAATTATTAATTACTATTCTTATTATTTTTATTTTTATACATGTTTTATCATGATGTTGGTAATATTGGTGGGCATTTCGTTGCTGTAATCCAATCATATATATCCACAGATGTTTTGAGTGTTGAAGGGAATGAAAACCTTTGCTTGAAATTGGTTGTCAAAGACATGCAGTAGCCACCGACCATTATTAATTGCCACTTGCAAATTATTAATATATTTATGCTATAAAAATCAATTTTGTTTTTTTTAAAGAATTAGGATGACAAATAGCAAAATTCACCTGATAGTAAGTGTATGCAGTGGCTCAAAGACCTACATCTAACCTCGATTAAGAAACAAAATGCAGATGTGTTGTCAACCCTTAGGGCTAAGTTGGAATGCGTCGATATCAGTAAAAGGGTCTCCGGTTCTTGACACTTATCACAAAACACAGCAGTTAACCTGTTACTTCACGTTGGTATTCAGTGACAGCGTTGTCCTTCTCCGGTCGAAACGATGATAACTATATTATTAGCGTGTTGCAACCATAATGTAGCTGCAGCGTGGCTCTACCACGTTTAACTAGTAATTTTAAGGTACTAATAATCAACACGAGGCCCTTAAAAATAATAATAAGGTACGTGAGGGTAATATGGTCACCTTAAGCTTTGCCGCCCTATAAAAACAAAACTGGGAGAAGGACACAGACAAAAACACATAGTCGTGTACTATAACTAATCTATTAAGAAAAAAATAGCTAACAAGCTTTGGCAATAATTAGGAACACTTCAAAAATTTACATTAAAGAAATTTACTACATTACACAATACTAAAATCGACTAAAATATTTACTATAATGTCGACTGTCAAAATGGAGTCGATAAACAGCGCCTTTTTGACCCTTTATTATTTGATTGACTGATGAAGTGCTATCGTGTCACAGAGCCATTAATGCAAACAAGGCTAGTTTTTGAGTTATAAGAAAGTGACCATATTAACCGGATGACTATATTACCCTCAAGTACTATATTACATTTAAGATAGATTTAATTATTACCGACACAGTTTCCACAGGTATTTATTTAAAAATCATCGCTATGAAATATCTTAATTTAATTCCACAATGAGCACTGAACACAACTTTCAGTTGTTTTGTTCCGGTCGCATTTGTTACGAAACCGTCTCGGAGGAAATCAAAGCACCAGACAATTCTATATCTCTGCCTGTCTGTCTCTGACAGCTTCCTTCTGTGTCGGTTGGCGTAATAAGCTCTACTAGACTGGAATTCAATGAAAAACAATAATTGTACGAGCTATTGTTTGTCATTTTATTTGACTTTGAAAAATATTAGGTTTTCAATTATATGAATTCTTTTTGTGTGAATGCTTACGCGTTATCTTCGTTAATTGTGAACCGATTTTTATGATTCTGTTTTTAGTAAATTGGTTATACTTCAGAAGTAGTCCCATATAACTTTGGAGAAAAAATTCTAGGAATTAAGTTTTATTGTTAGTATTAAGACTATATTCTAGTTGTATTCTTGAGTTTTTTAGTCCGCTCAGTATAGCGAATAATTAAACTATTAATAAAAAGTAAAAGCTGACTCCAAAGAAGTAAAAAGAATTAAATAACTTTCCACATACTAATGGCATCCAGACCAAATTGTGACCACTGGTTTCGAGACAAGCCATCTACGCAGAACATGATTATAGTGCAGGAGTGTGTGCGCTGGCACAGATGCACACTCAATCCCCTCATTCTCATTTTCCGATGGGAAGGCAATTCGACACGACTGTAAAGTGATCAGGCGCAGGACCAACTGCTTTACGTCCTCTCTGAGGCACGGGGTTAAAGTACATCTCTTTTCTTGATAAAAATCTTATCTATTTATTGCAATAAAAGGGAAATAAATACAAATAAAAATGTTTTTTTTTTTTGTATAAAATTATTAGATTTTTTTTCGATAGTGGTTTCAATTTTAGTATAAAACAATAATGTATGGGGAACTGTATCCACGACTTATCGTCGCCGCTGGTGAGAATAGGGCTGGTGCTTTTCTCGCTCAAGGGCTATATATTATATATTGCCATTTAGCGAGAAAACGCAGCCAGCGTTCTTGGTTCTTAATTTTTTTATTTTTAATCGAGGATGGATGTGGAGACTATGGACCACAATATCCACTTACCATCAGTTGGACTGTGTGCTTGTTTGTCACCGAAAATACCAAACAATTTAAAAAAAAAATAGTTTTTGGCGAAAATTAATATTAATTATTCGGTGTATCGTCTATTATTGTCAACGTATTGTTGTCATTTTAAAGAAAGTTCATTGATGCCTCTGCTATAGAAATCCTAGGGACGAAACTCGATAAAATCTTTAGTCGAATTGAAATTTTTCACCTTTTAAAAGTTATCAGAATTTCGATGAAATAAAAATCAATAGAAGAAGAGTTACTTTTAAAATTTATTTATAATATTTTAGCTTATAAAATTTTTGGCGTTTACATATTTCATTTGAAAGTTTATTATTTTATATAAAATTATGGTTGTAGCACGAATGGGTCGACTCGACCGGTGCCTAGGACCCAGGACCATGCTCTCGCAGAATACCACCGTAAAATAGCAGCTCTATGCTACTGTGTATTGTATGGTGAGTGTAGAGAACCGAAGAGCCTTTTACTGAAAACGAGGATTCCATCTTAGTTCTTAGGGGTAACAACGCATCTGCATTTTGATTCTTAATTGAGGATAAATGTAGCATGTCTGGTTGCGCGAACGCACACCTTTTGTATTTCGTTAGTTTAGGATAGGCTGGCACAAACTCCTACCCCTATCTCCCTTCCCGGCACAGACCGAGTGTGGATTAGATCGCCGAGTCAGTCAGTCGTCCGAGGACAGTCATAGACGCTAACCGCAAGAGGACGGATACCCCAGTTCATCGCTCACCGCTGGAAGGAAACGCCACGGCCTTTACCGTGTAAAATTGTTGTTCCTAAAAGTTATTTAATCGTTGAAAGTTTGTTTTGATGCATACGATTTTATCGAGAAGAGATGAAGTGTCATCATAATTTATCGCGTGCCCAGCGGCAGTCGTCACGAGATAAGAGGCACGCCGCTTCTTCTCAAGGTACTGTGCTAACTATCCTTTTTTATGAGCTGTTTTATTTGTTGTTCCTTATTCCTCAGCAGCTCATTTTCCCTTCGTGCCAGCCAACGAATTAAATTAATTTTACGCAGAATATATTGTCTAAAGCACATAGAATAAAACTAATTTTACGGATTATATCGCGTTTAATCAACTTATTTTTATTTTTTATTAATTCCCGACGTTTCGGGTGCTTTACAAAACCCATGGTCACGGGGGACTGAGGTGATTGACGTCCCGATGTCAAGGTTAATCCGGAGTACCTTCAGCTATTTAATTATTAATTTTGGTCCGATCTACGCAGAATGAACTAACTGTGTCTTGAAGTCTTGCAGTGGTATGCTTGGGTTTAGTTTTAATTTTATTAATTACAGGATCCCAAGTAGGTGGTAGTACCCAGCCTCCCTCTCTATTGAAATTAGGATGTTTTTTAATTTCAATAGCCTCACGTATCATCCTTGGCAGGAATCGATGTTCTTTCGCGAGAATTTGTGGTTTATCAAATCTAATGTAATGGCGGGGGCCGTCTAGGATATGATCACAAACTGCAGACTTCCCGGAACGTTGGTGCTTCACGTCAGCTATGTGTTCTTTTACGCGGGTTTTAATAGATCGTTTTGTTTGCCCGATATATGAGAGACCACATTCACAATCAAGTTTGTACCCTCCTGCATCTTGTAGAGGGACATTACACTTGACTGATGGTAAAAACTGACTAATCTTCTTCAGCGGCTTGAAGTATGTTTTAATGGAAGCACGCTTCAAGATGTAGCCAATCTTGTCTGTGACACCTCTGACATAAGGTAGTACAGCAGGCACACGCTCGACTGTGGCCGGCTTCACTCGGTCACTGTGACGTAGGCGCGGGACCCGAAGCTTGTTGTCGTGCAGAACCTGCTTGACGTGCTGAAGCTCGGCGGCCAGGTGTTTGATGTCACAGATCCCTCGTGCTCTCTGTAACAAAGATTTACCCATGGTAGCTAACTGCGAAGGATGATGGTGGGATCCACCATTTAAATATCGGTTTGTATGGGTATTTTTTCTATACACAGTGTGACCTATGGTGTTGTTAGGATTTCGAATGACTAACAAATCTAGGAAATCTAAAGAATTATTTGCCTCTAATTCCATAGTAAATTGAATTTTAGAGTTTATGGAATTAAGATGTTCTAAAAATGCAGTTACTTTGTCTGATGGTAAAATTGTGAAAGTATCGTCTACGTACCGCTTGTAGAACCTTGGAGTTACTAGTGCAGTAAGGGCTTTCTCCTCAAAGTCGTCCATGAAAATATCGGCGACAATGGGAGATACCGGTGATATTGCAACATCTACTTGCTTGTAAAACTCTTCCTTCCACAATAGATAGCCAGATGTGAGCCAATGTCTAAGTAACACTGCATATTCTGCTGGCATGTTGTTTTCCTCTAGTTTCCTAGTTACAATTGAGATGCAGTCTTCAACAAGTAGGCATGTAAATAGAGACTGAACATCAAAACTGACCATAGTTTCATTGTCAGAAAGACATAGGTGTTTTATCTCACTAACAAAATGGTATGAATCCTTAGTGTGTGCTCTTGTGTCCGAGCTCCAACACGTCAAGCAAGTTTTGCACTTGTAAAGCTTGCACCATTGAAATTGTAAATTGCAATTTGAGGTACTAACTTATCACTTCCCTGGCGGTGAATAAAAACATCATGAGGAAACGGGAATGCCTCACAAATTAGAATTAAATAATTCGAGGATATGTTAACTTTGCCAACATACCTCTCAAAAGTATTTTTTTTAATTAGTTATTTTTTTATAAACTTGAAGTGTCAAACGAACTTACAGTCCAATGATGGTAAATGGCTACTGCAGCCCATGGATAACAGCAGCCAATTTCAAATTCCATCTGCTTGGGATCCTATTATAAATGAAATTAAATCCAAATCTGAGATAACTACTACAATGACTTCAAGATACTATAAGTTCTTTCTACGAAGGTCGGATCAAAAGCAATAATTTTAAGCTTAAAGTAGCCGTGGTTAACTAGGACATTGGTACTTTGAACACTTAAAAAATACTCAAATTATCAGAAATATCAAAATAAGTCAATTAAAAGCAATAAAATCCGTAAAATAACTAGTTTTATTTAAAATATTTTATAGTTCGCTATTGCATTTACTAGGTCGAGTGCTGTTTCCAAATCTAGGTCTACTGACGGCTGATTGAAATGCACGCAAACGCCGCACCAGGCACAAAGTAAGTAGAATAATATACAAGGGGGTTTCAAACTACGACTCACACGCTAATATCGGTCCGCCAGCAAAACAAACTTGTATATTAACAGCATATGAAGAAATGAACATTTGTAATTCAAAACTACACTATGTCTTTATGACAAGCTAAATAGGTCTTGGCTTTTGGGGCTTAATGGAAGGAGTCTTGGCTCTTAGACTAAAAGTTTTGAGACCCCTGGCTAAAGGCAACATTCAGCTGCTATTTGAAAATTGTCTCTATGAACTGACAGAGTTTTATACGTGGTAAAGCCGTATTACACTGTGTGGCTGTGGCATGAAAGGATTTAATTTTAGTAAAAGAAATCCCGTGTAGTGGCGGGTTAGAATACCCACTACCCCATATCTTCCCGTGGGTGTCGTAAGGGCGACAGAGGAAACTGAGGCAGAAGATGGGCAGCAGCATCTTCTGATAACAG
>JAGSMP010003084.1:0-17330 GCA_029286625.1 Parnassius orleans | reverse complement strand
AAAATATTTTATAGTTCGCTATTGCATTTACTAGGTCGAGTGCTGTTTCCAAATCTAGGTCTACTGACGGCTGATTGAAATGCACGCAAACGCCGCACCAGGCACAAAGTAGTAGAATAATATACAAGGGGGTTTCAAACTACGACTCACACGCTAATATCGGTCCACCAGCAAAACAAACTTGTATATTAACAGCATATGAAGAAATGAACATTTGTAATTCAAAACTACAGTATGTCTTTACGACGAGCTAACTAGGTCTTGGCTTTTGGGGCTTAATGGAAGGAGTCTTGGCTCTTAGACTAAAAGTTTTGAGACCCCTGGCTAAAGGCAACATTCAGCTGCTATTTGAAAATTGTCTCTATGAACTGATAGAGTTTTATACGTGGTAAAGACGTATTACACTGTGTGGCTGTGGCATGAAAGAATTTAATTTTAGTAAAAGAAATCCCGTGTAGTGGCGGGTTAGAATACCCACTACCCCATATCTTCCCGTGGGTGTCGTAAGGGCGACAGAGGAAACTGAGGCAGAAGATGGGCAGCAGCATCTTCTGATAACAGCAAATAATAAAAACAATAAGATAAATGAAAACACAGCGCACCTGATGGTAAGTGCATGCTGTATGCTGTGGCCTACGTCTATTCTCGATTTGGTATCAAACTGCAGTTGTGTTATCAACCCTGTGGACTAAGATGGAATACTTCGTTTCCAGTAAAAAGGGTCTGACTTATTACAGGTGATGATTAAGTATCCAATTTCCTAATGTCCGATACCCATGGGACGCAATAGGATATGATAAAATACCTTGAGCAATCTTACAAATTAAACATTTCTGCATATTGGAGTATTCTATATATCCATCAATTGTAGCCTATAAGTGTCCTCAGCTGACTATAGGCCTCCCTATTAGATTGCCTCATCAGAGGGATTTTGCCATAGTTGCCAGGCTTGGCAGGCAACCGCAGTTTTTTTATTATTTTATTGTTTTAAGGAGGTCTGTCTTTCCGGCCGAATACAATCTCTTCATGAGCGTCTTTAAGGCAAGAGTGAATAGGCTTTTGTTACACTAAAACAGTGCTATTTACAATCCAGGGTTTCATCACCACTTACCACCAGGTGGGATTGTGGTCAAGTACTGGCTTACGATAGGAAAAAAATTTTTTTGTCAAAAAGATGCTGCTGCCCATCTCCTGGTTCAGTTTTCCTTTGTCGCCTCTTACGACACGCTCGGGACAATATGGGGTAGTGGATATTATTAGTATTCTTACAGCGCCACTGCACGTTTATTATGTAAATGCATTTACCAAAATCATATCTTTCGTCTACATCAGGCTATAAAAATTCCACAGCAACACATAAAAGTAAATATATGCATGTAAATTCAGCTAAGCTTGCTAGGGACCCTTTTGTGGTAGAGTTTAACATTTATATTATTCTATTTTTGTATTCCAAATTTAAGAAGGTTTTCATAAGTAATTTCGAAGCGTCCTAAAAGAATTTTGAAATACATAAAAACGTAAAGGATCGTTTATTCATGTTCAAGATTGATAAAAGCTTAGACTTTTATATTCTCCTTTCAAGTACTGAGTTAAAAAGCTCTTAGAAAAGATCGCCTTTCTCATGTTTTAATGTCACCTTTATTTAAAAAAAAATAATCTGTTGACCAGTATGAATATAAATTTTAATACAGTTAATTTAATAAAATAAAAGATGAGAAAGATTACACAAGTAGCTTTAAAAAGTAAAAAATAGTTTTCATTTTATTAAAAGTTACTTTCACATTAAAATGAAACTAAGTTTTACAGATTTTATCGTGTATATTAATTTATTTTAAATTACCGACGTTTCGAGTAACATCCAGTACCCCCTTAACCATGGGTGCTGGAAATTACTCGGAACGTCGGGAATTATCCGTAAAGCTTAGTTTCATTTAAATATGTAATTTTCGCATAAGAAAACATTACGTTACTTTCACACTAGGATTATAATAGGAGAACATGTAACATGGTGGCGTAAGACATATAAATTGCACAAGGATAACTTCAACCAGCAAATATTATTTGTAGGTCATATAAACACTTGTTTTGTGCGGGATTCGAACCCGCGATCCTGTTTGTCGCAACCGAACGTCACTGGATTGGAGTAGTGCAGTAAACTCTTTCTCACGTTAAAACTTTCTTGTAAATGAAGCTTGTTTAGCAGTGGAACATATATTAGCTGTTACTCTAACTTGACTTTTTCTCGTATAAAGCTACGCTTGATATGCTTTTATACGATAAAAATAGCTGATGTAACTCAGGGGCTTAAGGCTCGCCGTATATAATATAATACACGAGCAATCCCCACCAGCACCAATGAAATTATTATTTGCTATGAAGTAAAACATTGTAACGAAACCTGCATGTTTAAAAAAGATATATTTTCGAAGACATGTGAAGTCCACCAACATGCACTGTTGTAGCGCGGCGGAAAAATCCTTGCCCTGGGCGGAAAAACACTCTCAGAACTGAGAGAAGACCTATTCCTAGGATTAGGACGTACATACGCTTCTAATTTACTTTTAAACATACGATGAAGATCAAGAATTTGATAAAGAAGAGATTAATTTTGATATTTTTTGTTAAAAAATGTAATAGAATTGAATTTAATGAAACCGGAATTAACGCCACTTTTTTATAGAATAAGAGTAAAACCGAACACACAGTCCACCTGATTATAAATGTATACTGGGGCAGATAGACACTTACTCTGTCTTACATTAAGAATCAAAATGCAGGTGCGTTGTCATGTCTGAGGACTAAGATGGCATGACTCTTTCCCATTAAAAAGGGTCTCCAGTTCTTTTCACTCACCATGTTAAAAACTGCAGCATTATGTAACTACTTTACACTGGTATTCCGGGAGAGCCTGGTCCTTCGCCAGTCGAGCCTACCCACTAGTAAATGTTAAAGTAAAGTTACAGCCTATATACGTCCCACTGCTGGGCACAGGCCTCCTCTCATTTCTGAGAGGGTTTTTTAGGGCAAGGAAATGTCAGCCGCGCTGCCCCAATACATGTTGGCGAACTTCACATGTCTTCGAAATATTTTTTTGTTTTCAGACATGCAGGTTTCTCACCATGTTTTCCTTCACCGCCGAGCACGTGGTAAATCAGCACTTAATTTCAATTAAAATTTCATTGGTGCCGGCGGGATCGAACCCGGTTGCTCGCGTACTGTGAAACTTACAGCGAGCGCTAACCATCTGAGCTACCACAGCTCTACCACTAGTGCTACACTATAAGATAGCTGCAGCATAGCTCTATCACCTATATATTAATCGCATTAAGAACACCTGCGGGCTTAGCCAAGTTGACTTAATGCATTCGTTGACTTTGCTTGAGGATAGATGTAGATGTCTATAGGCCTCGCATCCACTTACCATCACTGGCTGCCCATTTTCACCCTTATTCTATATAAAAATACCGTGAATAAATAAATGCTTGTGGTAGCGACGCAAGAGAATCCACCATCCAATTTCGTCCGTGGGTGTTGCAAGAGGCGACTTTGGGATATGCTAGAATATTCTCATGACTTCTGGTAGGTGGTAGTTTATATCAGCGTACCTACATCGGTGATATGAATTTAAAGGTAGGAAACGTCTGGTGAATGAATGAACGAATGAAATATACTTTTTCGTACACCGTAAATTAAGAGAAGAAAAAACAAGAATTTATATAAAAGAAGCTGGTGCTGCGATAGTCAATCCTATTGCCAACAATTAAGGCAAATACTCCCTACTATAGGAAAGGCCTATATCCAGCAGTGAATTTCTTCAGGATGATGATGATGAAGAAGAAAGTTGGTGAGATACGTGTAAAATGTTCGAGAATGAACGAATGTATTTAAATATTTATTTATAAAACTGAAGTGACAAACGAGCTAACAGCCAACCTGATGGCAAGTGGATACTGCAGTCCATTGACACCTTCAACCAACTTCAAACAAAGAAGGCTCTAAATGTGTTGTCACCTCTGAGGACTAATATGGAATGCCTGATAGCCTGAAACTATATTGGCTCTCAATACCCTTCAGACCGGAACACAGCTGTGCAGTGCAGAAATAGGTAAGGGGGTAGTACATACACATACGGACTCCTAGGCAGGAAAGGAATTTTTCTTCCTAGTCTATTTTATGTATTATATACTATATGTATTTCATCAACATTATGTTGAAATTTAGTCTTTCAATCTCGGACCTCATGCAACAGTTCCAAATAAAAAAAGAGGTTAATAATGATCAAGTAGACGGTTTTACAAATTCATTACTCAATACGGTGTAAGAAGTGCCGTATTTTTAATGGACGTGAATATGAAATCGAAGTATTAAGCAAGCTCAAAACCCACAAGAATCAAAAAGGAAGTAACAAGTACAGTTAAATTGCAACACTCAAAGCTACACTGGAAAGACTGAGCGGTTACACGAAATGCAAACAGACATATAGGATAGACCAACACACGTTTGTTTTTATTCATTTAAACTACAACTTTACGCGGTCGAAATAAATGTATCATTTTATCACGCTATTTAGTTCTATGCATATAAAAATAACGTAACTTATTGCCGAAAATTTCATAATCATACCATGCTCTCTACCATGCTGCAGAATGATGATTCATTCATTCACTCTTAGGTGAATGAATAAGACTATCATCTAAGTTTATTCTGAACATATTTACCATAGTAGCCATGCTTGGCAGGTGGGTTGCTACAACAGTTTTCAATTTTCTTGTTATTGGGAAGACGCTGCTGCCATTTTTTGTCTTTTCGTCTTTTGCGACACCATGGTACCGTATGGGATAGTAGATATCTTTGTACCGCCACTTCACTGTTTCTATGTCACTATGACATTATGGATGTTGTATGTATTGAGCAAAATGTCGATTTAACAGTTTGACCCTTTTTACTGGAAACGGGGTATTCCATCTAAGTCCTCACGGGTGACAACGCATCTGCATTTTGATTCGAAACCGAAGATAGATGTAGATGTCTGTGGGCCACAGCGACCACTTACCATCAGGTGGACTGTGTGCTGGTTTGTCACCCTTATACTATAAAAAAATATATATATGCTTTATCATGTATTTGGGAGTTAGATAGGTTAGTATGACTTACGATGGCGATGGCGATGACGACTTACCACGATGTCCAGGACCACGCTCGCACAGAAAAACAGTTTGATATAGCAGCATAATTCTGCTTTTTTTCTCATGGTGAGTGACAAGAACCGTAGACCTCTTCATGATTACTAGGCACCGCTTCAAAATCAAAATTTATGATTCTCAATCAATATATTATGTAGTTTGGAAACCTACACAACCTGGTCCACAATATCCACTTACAATAAATTGGACTGTGTGCCTGTTTGTCGACAATACTGCTATAAAATATATCGTCTATCTATTGCATCCAACCTTAGTCAGCTCGCTACTAGACAAGCAAAGGCAGGTAGGTATACAGGCTATACAATTTCTTACATATAATCAACAAAAAGTTTATTATTGAGTTAATCGCAGACTAGTCTTTTTACTTTGGAATAGATCTTTCTTATTTCTTCTTCTTCCTCAACGGCCTGTAAGAGTCCACCTCTTGGCCTCTCCCGTCGTAGAAAAGATTTGTTTTAATCGTAGGCAGGCGAATAGACGACCGCAGTACCAGATTAGGACTAAACGTTGCCCCTCGCCTGAGGAGTACTCATATTTTAAGTCAGAAATTGGTGAGATGGTTATACCGTTATCTGTCGGCAGATTATTCTAGAATTTCCGATAGCAGTTACAGCCTACATACATCCCTCTACTGGGCACAAGCCACGTCTCATTTCTGAGAGGGTTTTAGGGCAAGCACTATGTCCACCTCGCTGACTCAATGAGTGTTGGCGGACATCACATGATTTCGATTTTTTTTTAATTTTTCAGACACGCATGTTTTCTCATCATGTTTTACTTTAACGCTGAGTACGTGGTATATCAGCACTAAAATTTCAATACTCATTGTGCCGGCGGGGATCGAACCCGGGTTGCTCGCGTACTGTGAAACTTACAGCGAGCGCTAACCATCTGAGCTACCACAGCTCTACCACTAGTGCTACAACTATAAGATAGCTGCAGCATAGCTCTATCACCTATATATTAATCGCATTAAGAACACCTGCGGGCTTAGCCAAGTTGACTTAATGCATTCGTTGACACTTAATTGAGGATAGATGTAGATGTCTATAGGCCCTCGCATCCACTTACCATCACTGGCTGCCCATTTTTCACCCTTATTCTATATAAAAAAATACCGTTCGAATAAATGGTCTTGTGGTAGCGACGCAAGAGAATCCACCATCCAATTTCGTCCCGTGGGTGTTGCAAGAGGCGACTTTGGGATATGCTAGAATATTCTCATGACTTCTGGTAGGTGGTAGTTTATATCAGCGTACCTACATCGGTGATATGAATTTAAAGGTAGGAAACGTCTGGTGAATGAATGAACGAATGAAATATACTTTTTCGTACACCGTAAATTAAGAGAAGAAAAAACAAGAATTTATATAAAAGAAGCTGGTGCTGCGATAGTCAATCCTATTGCCAACAATTAAGGCAAATACTCCCTACTATAGGAAAGGCCTATATCCAGCAGTGAATTTCTTCAGGATGATGATGATGAAGAAGAAAGTTGGTAGATACGTAAAATGTTCGAGAATGAACGAATGTATTTAAATATTTATTTATAAAACTGAAGTGACAAACGAGCTAACAGCCAACCTGATGGCAAGTGGATACTGCAGTCCATTGACACCTTCAACCAACTTCAAACAAAGAAGGCTCTAAATGTGTTGTCACCTCTGAGGACTAATATGGAATGCCTGATAGCCTGAAACTATATTGGCTCTCAATACCCTTCAGACCGGAACACAGCTGTGCAGTGCAGAAATAGGTAAGGGGGTAGTACATACACATACGGATTCCTAGGCAGGAAAAGAAATTTTCTTCCTAGTCTATTTTATGTATTATATACTATATGTATTTCATCAACATTATGTTGAAATTTAGTCTTTCAATCTCGGACCTCATGCAACAGTTCCAAATAAAAAAAGAGGTTAATAATGATCAAGTAGACGGTTTCAACACAGAATTCATTACTCAATACGGTGTAAGAAGTGCCGTATTTTTTAATGGACGTGAATATGGAAATCGAAGTACATTAAGCAAAGCTCAAAAGCCCACTAAGCGAATCAAAAAGGAAATGACAAGTACATTTAAATTGCACCACTCAAAGCTACACTGGAAAGACCGAGCGGTTACACGGAATGCAAACAGACGTAAAGAATAGACCGACACACGTTTGTTTTTATTCATTTAAACTACAACTTTACGCGGTCGAAATAAATGTATCATTTTATCACGCTATTTAGTTCTATGCATATAAAAATAACGTAACTTATTGCCGAAAATTTCATAATCGTACCATGCTATCTACCACGCTGCAGAATGATAGTCTTATTCATTCACTCTTAGTAGAGTGAATGAATAAGACTATCATTCTGAAGTTTATTTCTGAACATATTTACCATAGTAGCCATGCTTGGCAGGTGGGTTGGCAACAACAGTTTTCAATTTTCTTGTTATTGGGAAGACGCTGCTGCCATTTTTTGTCTTTTCGTCTTTTGCGACACCATGGTACCGTATGGGATAGTAGATATCTTTACACCGCCACTATACTGTTTCTATGTCACTATGACATTATGGATGTTTTATGTATTGAGCAAAATATCGATTTAACAGTTTGACCCTTTTTACTGGAAACGGGGTATTCCATCTAAGTCCTCACGGGTGACAACGCATCTGCATTTTGATTCGAAATCGAAGATAGATGTAGCTGTCTGTGGGCCACAGCGACCACTTACCATCAGGTGGACTGTGTGCTGGTTTGTCACCCTTATACTATAAAAAAATATATATATGCTTTATCATGTATTTGGGAGTTAGATAGGTTAGTATGACTTACGATGGCGATGGCGATGACGACTTACCACGATGTCCAGGACCACGCTCGCACAGAAAAACAGTTTGATATAGCAGCATAATTCTGCTTTTTTTCTCATGGTGAGTGACAAGAACCGTAGACCTCTTCATGATTACTAGGCACCGCTTCAAAATCAAAATTTATGATTCTAATCAATATATTATGTAGTTTGAAACCTACACAATCTGGTCCACAATATCCACTTACAATAAATTGACTGTGTGCCTGTTTGTCGACAATACTGCTATAAAATATATCGTCTATCTATTGCATCCAACCTTAGTCAGCCTGCTACTAGACAAGCGGCAGGTAGGTATACAGGCTATACATTTCTTACATAATCAACAAAAGTTTATTATTGAGTTAATCGCAGACTAGTCTTTTACTTTGAATAGATCTTCTTATTTCTTCTTCTTCCTCAACGGCCTGTAAGAGTCCACCTCTTGGCCTCCTGTCGTAGAAAAGATTTGTTTTAATCGTAGGCAGGCGAATAGACGACCGCAGTACCAGATTAGGACTAAACGTTGCCCCTCACCTGTGGAGTACTCATATTTTACGTCAGAAATTGGTGAGATGGTTATACCGTTATCTGTCGGCAGATTATTCTAGAATTTCCGATAGCAGTTACAGCCTACATACATCCCTCTACTGGGCACAAGCCACGTCTCATTTCTGAGAGGGTTTTAGGGCAAGCACTATGTCCACCTCGCTGACTCAATGAGTGTTGGCGGACATCACATGATTTCGATTTTTTTTTAATTTTTCAGACACGCATGTTTTCTCATCATGTTTTACTTTAACGCTGAGTACGTGGTATATCAGCACTTAAAATTGCAATTATCAATTTCATTGGTGTCGGCGGGGATCAAACCCAGGTTGCTCGGGTACAGAGAAATTTACAGCGAGCGCTTAGCTCGAATTTCTAATAGTCGCCCCTTATTTCTAAATTCTTTTTTCGTATATTATTAAGCTAATATTGAGATATACGAGTATAAATTCTAAAGAATTCTATTCAATTCTTGTTTTCTTGTTCGCTTAAGGTGCTGTAAGCGCGTTATTACGCTTTTGATAATCGTTTTGATGATCGTCCTTTACAATAATACGTAATTCTCTTTGAATTAGAAAATTGTGTCTGAGCAGAAGATTACCTTGACCTTTTATTGTCCTTTATTTGACTACTTAATATTGTACTCGTTGGTCTAATGGTCGTCACCGTGATTGTAGATCATGAGGTCCCGGTTTCGAATCCCGGGTCGGGCCAATATCAGTTATTGGGTATTTCTGTCAAGAAATTCTCAGTCAAGCCGTTGCTCCTGCACCTGATCCCTCTCCGGTCGTGTTGAATAACCGTCATATCGGAGAATGAGAGTGAGGGAATAGAGGTGAACCTGTGCTTGCGCATACATTTTGAGCAATATAATTCATTTGCGCCATTTACTGCGCAGATGGCGGCCAGTCTCCATTGAGACCGGCCGCCCTGACCGAAATTGGTCTGGAGGACATTATTGTACTAAGAGCCGATTTTTCAATCCTCGGATAAATTTTATTCATGGGATAAAATACAACATAAACAAATTACAAAATTAGATTTGAGAATAAAGTAGTTCAATTGCATCACTTTTATATTCAGTCAGGTTTTATTTTTTATGAATAACTTTTATGTGACGATTGAAAAATTTGCACAATGTCTTATAAAATAAGCACATTTATATAATATCACTGAGCTCTCTAAACTATGAATGACGTAAGCCTTAATCGAGGAAGAGAAAAATGGTCTTTTCAATCAATCAATCAATATATCCTTTATTGTACACCAATACACATCAGAACGATACAAAATGAAATAAATATATACAAAGTACAATAGGCGGTCTTATCGCTCAAGAAGCGATTTTTTTCTATAGGAGAGGGGGCAAACGAGCATGCGGCTCACCTGATGGTAAGTGACTACCGCCGCCGATGAACAACTGCAACACCAGGGGAACTAGGGGAATTGCAGATGCGTTGCCGGCCTTTTAAAAAGGTTTAGGCTCTTTTCTTGAAGGTCCCTAAGTCGTATCGGTCCGGAAAAATCGCTAGTGGTAATCGATTCCACAAGGAAATTGTGCAAGGAAGAAAACATTTTCTAAATCGCACAGTGGTGGACCACCAATCATCCAGATGGTGTAGATGGTATCGGGAGTTCGTAAAATTTGGCGGCTTGGATTAATCCGAATAATTCCTCAGAGCACTTCCCGTGTTAAATGCGAAAGAAAATGCAAAGGGATGCAACATCTCTTCGCAGCGCCAATGAATCGATCCGATCAGAAAGTACTCGGTCGTAGACGATTCGAATCGCTCTGCGCTGGATGCGGTCAAGTGGAAGGAGCTGGCACTGAGGAGCCCCAGCCCAGAGATGGGAACAGTATTCCATGTGAGGCCGAACCTGCGCCTTGTAAAGTTGCAGGCGTTGTGCCGGCATGAAATACTGTCCCGCTCTGCTGAGCACGGCAAGCTTTTTAGAGGCCAATTTGGCCTTCTCTTCCAAGTGATCATGAAACTGCACGTCACTTGATATGTCGACGCCGAGGATTCCGATACTGGCTGAGGCAACAAAGGAATGCCCTGAAACTGAGGAGATACGACAAAGGGGTTCTTTTTAGCGGTAAACGCGCAAACTTGTGTCTCCTGAGGATTAAACTGGACTAGATTTAGTCGCCCCCAATCCGAGACTTTGTTCAGCAAAGACTCGACTTCAGACACAAGTTCGTTCCGGTACTCGGCGACGTTTTCTCGAGAAATATTGGCACGGCCGGTGTATAGATCATCACCAGTGCTGTCATCCGCATAGCATTGAATGTTACCAGTTTGCAATATATCAATGATATGCAGAAGAAACAGCGTTGGTGATAGCACGCAGCCTTGTGGAACACTAGCGCTAATAGGCTTGTAGTCGGAGTATGCACCGTCTACAACGACCTTGATGCTCCGATCTGCAAGAAAGCTGGTGATCCAATTGCACAATTTCTCGGGAAGCCCATAGGAAGGGAGCTTCGAAAGAAGCGCTTTGTGCCAAACCCGATCGAAGGCCTTCGCAATGTCCAAACTAACGGCCAATGCCTTCCTTGGACTCTACTGCCTCCACCCATCTATGAGTCAGGTAGACCAGAAGATCACCAGCTGATCGACCCCGACGAAAACCGTACTGGCGGTCACTAATCAGCTGGTGATCCTCAAGGTACTGCATGAGCTGGCAGTTTATAATGGATTCCATTATTTTGGAAAACAAGGAGGTGATGGCGATAGGCCTGTAGTTGGACGGGTCTGAGCGGTCGCCTTTTTTAGGGATCGGGTGGACAAAAGCTGTCTTCCTTGATTTCGGGACTACGCCTAGGGAGTAGGAGTACCGGAAAAGACGCGTTAGAACCGGTGCCAACTCCGAAGCACACGTCCTCATTGGGGGGATTCCGTCAGGCCCACTCGACTTGTGGATGTCCAGGGA
The DNA here is from genome assembly GCA_029286625.1 of Parnassius orleans. Taxonomy (NCBI): domain Eukaryota; kingdom Metazoa; phylum Arthropoda; class Insecta; order Lepidoptera; family Papilionidae; genus Parnassius; species Parnassius orleans. The sequence goes on along the minus strand of JAGSMP010003084.1, from coordinate 5,800 downwards.
GAGGAGCGCTTTGCGAACCGAGCGCTGTGAGAACCGCACACCCAGCATGGAGCACTCACACCGCGGGATGGTCGGCGGTGTGTTCCTCCGTCATCAAGAGTCGAGTTGGACGCAAAAAGGGAGCCTAAAAGGTCGGCTTTCACTTTTGCGGCGTGGGACAGTGAGTCGTCCTCCCTGTGCAGAGATAGTAGTGATTGGACAGCCTTGGAGAGAGACCAGAATGCACGGGTTCCTGAAGGAAGGCGAACTATTTACTATTACTATTTCTTCAAGACAACCCTTATTTAGCAAAGAACTGTTGTTTACAGCAAATTGCAAATAGGGAAGGTGTACATAAATATGAAAATTACGTAAAAAAAATTATAAGTATACAAATACACACAAGATGATGACGGTTGAGGATAAATAGGATAGATACAATTAAGGACGGGAATTATGATGGGAAATATTAGAGTTCCAAGTAATAAGTTTTGAGTAGATTTTTGAAGGAAAAACGAACTGAGCACGTCGAATATATAAAAGCAAGGAGTTCCAAAAGCGTTCAGCTGTAAGCGAAAAAGATTTATTGAAGAAGGAGGATGAATGTGCTGGAATATGAAGCAAAAAATTGTTAGTGGAACGTAGATGACGATCGTGAGAGGAGGAAACGAATTCAAAGCGGTCTTTCGGGTAAAGTGGAGTAGAGGGATTGAACAGTATTTTGTATAAAGCAGAAAGGATGTGAGTATTCCTGCGAAGGCAAATCGGCAGCCAGTTGAGACGTTTACGAAATTCTGAAATGTGATCATATTTACGGAGTCCAAATATGAATCGTAAGCATAAATTTTGAATACGCTCAAGTTTATTTAACTGCGCTTCGGTAACGTCCAGATAGCAAACATCAGCATAGTCAAGAATAGGCAGAAGTAGGGATTGAGCAAGCGTAACTTTAGTGGCAGTAGGGAGAAAATTTTTAAGTCTCCGCAGAGAGCTTAGCGCTGCAAACATTTTCCTACTGACTTCATTAATTTATGGTGACCATGTTAGACAGAAGTCCATATATATTCCTAAATTCTTAACTTTATCACTATAAGGGATGTGAATGCCATTGAGGAGAATAGGTGGTATGAGAGAAAAGTCAATCTTGGCAACAAATCTCGAACTACCAATAATTATTGCTTGAGTTTTAGTGGGATTAATGGACAATCCATAAGATTTACACCAGTCCAAAATACAAGCCAGATCAGCGTTCGTTGTGTCAATAGCTTTCGGTAAATCATCCAGAGTAGATTGAGTCTTTTCATTTTGTAATATACTTATTTTGGAATATTTTTTCATAGAATAAATGTGACAAATGAGCACACAGTCCACCTGATGATAAAAGGATGATGTGGCTCATATCATATCTCAATTAAGAATCAAAATTCAGATGCGTTGTCACCCCTGAGGATTAGGATAGAATTCTCGTTTCCAGTAAAAAGTGGTCTACGGTACTCTACGCTCACCATACGAAATACAGCAGCTATTTATCGCTGGTATTCTGTGAAAGTGTGGTCCTTCACCGGTCTACTACAAATCGTTGGTTGGTTGAAAAAGATCGGATTCGAGAAATGCTAGAAAAAAAAACTCATTGCTTCCTCTGAGCCGAATCACCCATTTCAGAAATACTCACGTCAAAATGAAAAACTAAACGCCGTGGTTTAGCAATGAGTTGCGGCGTATAAGCCCTCGGGTTCGAATCCAGCACGGAACAAGTATTTGCATGGCCTTTAAATAACTGGATGTTTGTAATAGCCACCACGATAAAGGAGAAGATTTTGTAAAGGATTTCCAAAGAATTCTAAACATAAATCAAGTCTAACGACGCCACTATAACGGACCAGCTTACAAGGGATAGACCCTTACCAGTTTATAAGGGATGGACCCTTGTAAACTGGTCAAATCCTAAAAATATTATCGCCAATTAATTAAACTTCCCGTATACACGCGAGCAGTCACACAACATGGGTTTTATACTACTCGCGCTAATAACACCTAAGGCAAACGCACAGCTACTTATTTAATTCCCCAATTAATAAAAAAACATACCCTCTAATTTACGTAATAACATTATACGAGAAAATATTAGGACAAAATTAAAATCTTACTTTCTACTAATACACTGTTCTTGACACTTAGAAATGAACTTACCAAGCATCTAGTTATATAATTGGTTACCTAAGTTATCAATATTATAAAAGCCCGATTAAAACTATTTGCAACACTATGTAATATTACGTATATTTTTTTCTTTATCAAAATCCTAAGGAAATGTCGATGTAGATGATAGCATTATTTACAAACCTTTGTGGTTTATATATGCTATTTTACTTAATATGCTTTTGTATTCAATTAGTAAATGGTAAATTAATAATAAAAAACAAAGTTGTCAAACCAAAGAACTGCCAATGTAAGAAGGCCTCCATCCAGCAGTGGACTTTATTACAGGCTAATAATATTGATGATTCATCATTTAAACGTACGTATACTCTTATGACTGTACGGAAGAAAACGTAGAGCGCGAATAATTACTTCGGTCGAAACCTAAAAAGATCTCATGGATAAATATAATTCACTTGGGAAGTCGAGATCTTAGTAATTTAATTACACTACCCTAATCATTGATAGGCCTAGTTAACGTGATTAAGTAACTGAAATGAAGATTTGTGAACTGCTAATTATTCATTGACTCGAGAATAATTTCATTAATTATTGTAACTTTGAGCATCTCGGAAATTAATGGTTATTGATTGCTTATTTTAATAAAATACAATCTACCTCACAATATATTGACTTTCACTTTGCTTCTGTTATAAAAGAATAATCAGTTAAATTAACTTATTATGCAATTACTTCAATTATTCAGTTTTACTCAACCTGCCCCTAATTTTCAACGTTAATGATAGGTATTATGATATTCTTCAATTTTTTTCAGAATAATCCTAAATGTATTAATTTTTTATAGCAGTAGTGCTGACAAGCAATCACATAGTTCACGGGATGTTAAGTGGATGTTGTCGTCCTGAGACACCTACATTTATCCTCGATTAAGAATCTACTTAAAGATGCGTTGTCACCCCTGAAGACGAACATCGAATGCTTCGTTACCGGTTAAAGGGTATCCGGTTCTCCACACTGACTATACGGAACACAGCAACATTAAGATGCTATTTTACTCTGATAATCTGCGAGAACATGGTCATTCTCCGGTCAAGCCGACCCAACAATTTAAATTAGTTTTAATAATACAAAAAAATATTACTTTTAATTAGTTTTGATAATACATTAAATATTATATCAAAGTGTTACAAAAGTACGAAAATATCAGTTCCAATTGAGAATAAAATATTTATACGACGTTGTTCACTCAAAGGTAATAATACAGTTGAGTTAATTTAATTCTATGTAAAGTAGATATCAACAATAATACCGTTTAACAACTTCAACTATGTAAACGAAATAATTTATTTCGTATCAACGAGCACTGTCAGTTCTTTTAGTATAACATGAGTTTTAAGGACAGAAAGTAAGTAAATTTCCCTATTTCAAACGTTACGTTCCTTTTACACGTGGTAGAGCCACACTGCAGCAATATTATTGTTGTAGCACATATGGGTTAGCTCATCCAGGGAAGGACCACGCTCTCACTAGGAAGGACCAAAACATCAGCGTAAAATAGCAGCTCAATGCTGCTGTGTTTCGTATGGTGAGCTTAGAGTACAGGAGACCTTTTTTACTGGAAACGAGGCATTCCATCTTAGTCCTCAGGGGTGACAACGCATATGCATTTTATTTCTTAATCAAGGATAAATGTAGATGTTTATGGGCCACAGCATCCACTTACCATCAGGTGGGCTTTGTGCTCATTTGTCACCCTATTCTATAAAATAAACAAAAATTAAAATGACTTCCTTTCTTTTGGCCGACTTCAAAAAAGGAGGAGATTTACAATTCACCTATATATTTTTCTTGTATGTATGTCACGCTCTGACCTCCATATATGTTGTGTATATAGATGTTAGTGATGTTACGGAATATCTTTGCTAATTATGAACCGATTTTGATGACTATTTTTTTATTAACTATATTATAAGTACTTCAGGGGCAGTCGCATATAAATTTGGAGAAAAAGTTCCATCTCCAAAGGTGGCAAAATAGGGGATGAAGTAATTTATGTAATCATTTAGACGACATAAAGATTGCGATATTCCTTTGTCTTAGCTGGCTTTCTCAAAAAGAAACATTAATAGAACATGAAGTGATTCTATTAGTGTACGATACTTTTGAAGAAATTATGGAGGAAGTTTTGTTAAGCTTAATAAACAGAATAAATCTGTTGTAATATGTGGAGACTTTAATATCAATCTCCTAGAAGCTTCCTCTACCAATATTAAATTTTGATAATTGTTGAAATCATATAGTCTTTTTAATTTATTTTTAGAGCCAACGCGTATTACAGAATGTAGTGCAACATGTATAGATAACATTTTTACAAATGTTAAGCCGTTGCATAAATGTGTAATTCAAAAATTGAGTTCTGATCACTGTGGACAGTTAGTTTCGTTACCTTATGTTCACAAAAATCAAGTAGATGAGAAAATTGTGTTTGTTCCAGTAAATGCACGTCGCTTGGAGAAGTTTAGAAGTAACATAGTGAAGAAACTTCTATCACTTTCATACCAAAATAATCCAAATACTTTGTATGGAACATTGTTTAAGCTTATTTGAACTGAATTGGATAATATTTTTACTTCTAAAACGTTCTCCTTGAACAGTCAACATGCATTCAATGAATGGGCGACATAAGGAGTCCATAAGAGCAGACAAAGATTATATGAACTTTATCATGAAAGGTCATATAACACTAGCGTCAAATTTAGGGAATATGTAAAAAAATATTAAAAAATATTTAAAGAAGTGTGCTCCACAGCCAAGTCTTTGCATTTGAGCAACAAAATTAAGACGGCTTCTAATAAAATTAAAATGACGTGGAGTATAATTAAAAGTGAAACTGGTAAGGTCAACTCTCGCAATTCAAATTACCGGTTAAGTTTTAACAACAAATTAACGGAATCAGATCAGGATATTGCAATGATTTTTGAGAAATATTTTACTGATATTCCGTTCTTAACCTCTAAGTCACTGAATTCTTCTCCTTCTGTCGCCGAATCATTACTTAAGCAAATGTAAATGCGTGTACAAAGAATTTTACATTTTATAAAAAATCATCAAAAGATATTGTAAAATATTTTAAAACTATTGATATTAACCTTTAAGTACCGACGTGCATGTTTTGTAACGTTAGTACCGACGTGAGGCCTGAGAGGCCGCGTATATTATATAGCGATTTTTAAAGAAAGTGATGATTTAAATATCTGTCTTAGCATTATGATAAAAAATAAAGGCTTTTAAGAAAAAATAAGTATAAAAAGAAAATCAACTTCAATAATTTTTTAAATAGAACACTGCAATAATATTTGTCTTGAATTTTGGGGAAAAATCCGACTATTAGATATAAAAAATCAAAACACAAAGAATACTCCTCTCAGAATAACATAAAAATAGTATTTCTTACTTATGACTAATATAACTTTTAGAAAAAAAAATTAAGTAGGAACATAAACCTTCTAGAAAAAAATGACCACAGTTCAACTACACCTTAGATTCTAAGCACAGTCAAGGCACACTTGTTTCGCCCACTGTAAACAAACGTGTTTTTTTGCACGAATAGCATATATGTATATGTCGCTTTTCTTTTCAAATGACATGAGAATAAGTCTTC
>JAGSMP010003083.1:0-14054 GCA_029286625.1 Parnassius orleans | reverse complement strand
TATTTGTCTTGAATTTTGGGAAAATCCGACTATTAGATATAAAAATCAAAACACAAAGAATACTCCTCTCAGAATAACATAAAAATAGTATTTCTTACTTATGACTAATATAACTTTTAGAAAAAAAAATTAAGTAGGAACATAAACCTTCTAGAAAAAAATGACCACAGTTCAACTACACCTTAGATTCTAAGCACAGTCAAGGCACACTTGTTTCGCCCACTGTAAACAAACGTGTTTTTGCACGAATAGCATATGTATATGTCGCTTTTCTTTTCAAATGACATGAGAATAAGTCTTCGTGTCTTGACTTCCCGGCGGCCCCGCTATTCCTAGCTACGGTGGCGACCACGGTAACGACGGGGCAGGGGGTGCTAGAATCATCGGTGGAGGTTCGGTTGTCACCTAAGACGACTCGACCTGGCAACATACAACGCACGCACCCTGAGGACTGACGAGAAGATCCTGGAGCTGGAAGAAGAGATAGACAAGTTGCGCTGGGATATTATAAAATTATCTGAGGTCCGAAGAGAGGGGGAGGACACGGTAATCCTCGAATCTGGCAACTTGTTCTATCACCGGGAGGGTGACCATCTGTCCCAAGGAGAAGTCGTATTTATCGTCCACAAGTCTCTCGTTAACAACGTTGTAAAGATTGTGAGTGTGTCGACGAGGGTTGCGTACCTTATACTCAGAATCACCAAACGGTATTAGTTGAAGGTCATACAGGTTTACGCACCAACCTCGGCACATCCCGATAAGGTGGTGGAGGAATTGTATGAGGATTTTTTTTATATTCTACTAAGCCAGCGCTTGTCTACGATCCCACCTGATGGTAAGTGATGATGTAGCCTAAGATGGTGAAGCGCACCGACTTAACAAAAGCCTATTCACTCTTGCCTTGAAGACATTGAGACAAGACATTGTAATCGGAAGGAAACACTGATGCTGGCAACTTATTCCACTCCTTTGCTGTACGCATGATGAACGACATAGCGAACCGTTTCGTTCGAATGAGTGGTAAGTCAACAACGAAAGGGTGGAGACTGACCGAACATCTGGATGTCCGATGGTGGAAGGGAGAGGGAGGAATTAAATTATGCAATTCCTGCGCACACTCCGAAATGCATCCTGTAGAAAACCGAAAGGTTGGCTACTTTGCGTCTGTGTTCGAGGCTGGTAAGATTGGTTTTAACCAAATTCGGGTCACCAATAAGCCTCTTAGCACGCCTTTCCATTGAGTCCAAAGCTGCTAGGTGGCAGTTTGCAGCACCAGCCCATATATGGCAGCAATACTCTATGCACGTCCGGACTTGCGCTTTGTATAAAGTAAGCAGCTGTCCCGGCGTGAAGTATCGCCGCACCTTTGTAAGGACTCCTAGCTTCCTTGCAGCTGCTTTGGCCTTGGACTCAATGAACCGCCCGAAGTTCAAATTTGAGGATATCTCAACCCCCAACAACTGAAGAACATATATAGTAAGAGAACATCACTTAATCTTATCTTTGGGTAAAATTTACGAATTATGTTAGTAAAATAGAATAAAAAACTGGCCAAGTGCGTGTCGGGCCACGTACAATGTAGAGGTAGGGTTCCGTAGTTGCCCGTAACAATACGTGGGCTTCCTTGATAATGAGCAAAGTGAGTTCGCGGTTTAACCGCTATAACGACTAAAAATGGGCCCAAATAGGAAGATCGTAACTGAAGCACTTATTTTCAAATCAGCCTTACAGGGAAAGTATTCGAAAAATATTTAATATAAAACCTTTTCAATTTTGATAATAATACCCTATCTATCCCGCAAATTAAAAAGTAAAGCTAATAGTAGTAATGCATATAAGTCGTTTCTTCATAAAGTGTTTATATTTAAACAGTTTACAATAACATTACAAAGTGATTAATGCTCGTAGTTTTAGGTCATTTTCTATGGAGTTGTATCGAAATTTTTACTAATCCAAGTGCATTTTATAAGTCGGTCGACTATTACTCGTTAACTTCTTAATCCTACTTAACTGTGATATTTTTCCTTTTAACTTCATTGTATATACTACTATTGTGTATACTTTTTTTAAGATTTTATTTCACAGTTTTCTAGGCGTGATTAATATCTATAACTATGCCAAATTACAGATTTGTAGCACCTAGGGTCTCTGAGCGAAACCGCGGACGAACGGACGGACATGGCGAAACTAAAAGGGTTCCTTGTTATGTAACTACGGAACCCTAAAAACTATACTATGACAATACTTTAAATATTTTCCGGGCCAGTTTGTTTGTGACTGGACAGTCTGGCTTATCTTATCACTAATAACCTTCAGAATAGTGTTGGAGCTCCCTCGCACTCTGCGCATAAGAGACGCGATTTGTTGGCGTATTACAGCGTGAAAGCCGTCGGTATGCGCTTGCACAAAAGCTCGCTCTTCCTTACATTATAAATAAGGCCTTATGATTTCTAAAGGAGATTGAGTTTGTTTCGCTGCTTCTTCGTTTGGTTTCTTTTAACATTTACCATATAGCGATATTACGTATCGCAATTCCATAGATTTAGTATAAACTGAACTGTATCTATGAGCAATTCTAAATAGTCAACAGTTCTTAGATAAAAGAGTAATAAAACAAAGAATACATCGTATTATAAGTTCCCATTCGATAAAGATATAAAACTGTATTATATAATACATGTTTTAGTGTTTATGTCATTGTTAATATTTTTTAATTTATTTTTAACTCGAACTTTGAACTTTTTTAAGACTCAAACTTTGAACAATTAAAAACTCAACCCAATAAAGTTTCCACAAAATGTTTACATCTTTAGATTAAAACGTAATATCATCCGACTTGAGTTAAGAGTCATGCACGTAGAATGCTGGCAGCTTGGCACTCACTGGTGGTTGATGCATTCCTTGAAAATAAAGCTTGTTTACATATTTAGCATAAAACTTGGCTGGTATGCCAAATCGAACCTGTTTTGAATTGTCATTAGTCTCATCATTACATCCCTTCACAAGTACACTGCTCAATAAACGCCTCCCCCAAGCAACGGCAAGAAACACTGTCCCGAGCCACCTCCATCCATCGACTTCCTGCGTCTCTTATGTCGTTATTCCATCTAATGGGGGGCCGCTCTCCACTTCGCTTACCGGTACGTGGATGCAAACCCTTCTTCCCCAGCGGTTGTCTGCTCTTCAAACTATAGCCGGCCTATTCCCTCTTCAGCTTACTATATTAGTACTATCTTATTACAAAACCTATCAAAAATAACTCCGAGCATAGCCTTCTCCATTGCTTACTGATTGATCTTAAGTATCATCATTGGCAACACGCACTAATTTTACATTCTTGTTTTCGAGTTTTGAGATATAATATATGTATGTGACGAGAATTGTGTCGTAATTTCTTGGACGCTGCCCAGCCGAGCTGTATCCGTCGATTGACCTTTCGATCAAAGTAAAACTTACCTAAATTCCGGACGCCAAGCAGGAAGAATTTCGTACTTTAAACTGTTATTACCTGTCTCTATCACTCCCGCGTAAATATAATGCGTCTCGCTCGCACAGATGCAATGGCCGCCATCCTCAGGGATTGTAAACCTTTTACCGGATACTGTAAGGTTTGTTCTTGTTTGCATGTGGTTTTTGGTTTGTTTGGTTTTGGTCTCTGTTTTAATTGTTTAGGTTCAAAACATTCGTCGAAAGTTTGTCACTCACATAAAAAATGTCACATTTGTAAACACAAGCATCACTAATTACTTCATCCTAACCCCAAACCAACCTCAGGTCCGTGCAATTCAGATTCTCAGCAATCTGGATTGGTGTTAGAAGTCAATGCAATGGTATATAACGTAAAGGCATCATTAGATAATTCTGAATCAGCTTCCAATTTTACATCACATTTTTCGAAGGAAACAGCACCTAAAAAATCTCTACTAGCAACGGCTCTTGCTGAATCAAAGGCAAGAAATGGCTATACCCACTTGTTCAGAGCTCTCTTAGACCAGGGCTCCCAGGCGTTTTTCGTGACAGAATCGGCGGTACAATTGCTTGCCTTAAAGAAGATACAAAATAAGAGTATCATATCAGGTCTTGGCGGTGATAAAAAGAGTGCTATGGCCTCGAAGTAAACCGTTATGATGGATATTCAATCACTTCATGATCCAAGTTTTCAAGTAACTGTACGTGCGCATGTTCTCGGTGCAATTACGAGTCTCCTTCCGTCAGAGAAGGTATTAAATTTTGATTGGCCAGAATTAACTAATATAACATTGGCTGATCCACAGTTTCACATCCCTAGCAAAATTGATATTTTGCTTGGTGCTGATGTTTATGGTGAATTAATAAGAGAAGGATTGATAAAAGGCTCCAGAGGTATGCCAACCGCTCAGAACACAGCTTTAGGATGGATACTATCGGGTCCGACCCATCAAGGTAAGAGCATTCAATCTCAATCAGCACATTGTCATCATAATGTTATTATAAGTTCTCACTGTCACAATGATGACAATGAATTGCTCAAAAATTTTTGGGAAAACGAAAATAATTTTTAGAGGACCAGACGAGATGCATCCGGTCGGTATATTGTTCGCTTGCCGTTTCGTGAGGACGATCCAAAGTGTAAGTATGGCAATTGAAGAGAAATTGCAATAAAGAGATTTCAACTTCTAGAAAAGCGCTTGAAGAAAGATGCCGAACTCAAGAACAAGTACTCAGAGGTAACACAACATCATCGGACTACATGGGTGAGGTAACAGAGAGGCGTGCATTCTCTGTTACCTCACTCATATAGTCGATGGGACGGTTATTCGACACGACCGAAGAAATCAAGCGCAGGACCAACGGCTTTACGATACGTGTTTTACTGATAAGTTTTTGACTCTATAACTGATTTTTATTTGGCCCGAGCCGGGATTTGAACCTGGGACATCATGAAAAACAATAGCGCTTATGGCCACTAGACCAACGAAGCAGTCACGGCACAACACAACACCTGAACACATACTGAGTACCTACAGAGCTAGCGTGGTCCACAGCTGCTGTGTCGGACGAGCGCCCCCACTGCAGCCGCCACGTATTCCCCTACCGGTGAGATACCTTTATTATTCAAACCTTTAATTACATTAAAAGGGTAAGTACAAGAGCCCCCTTTAGGGCATATGTCCCTTAATTAAGGGGGCATAATATGCTTACCGTGTAGTGGCGGTGTAAGAATAACACGTCGTAAGAGCCGACAGAGACGAACCAGGAGATGGGCAGCGTCTTCCCAAAAACGAATAAAAATAAAAATAAACTGCGGTTGCCAACTCGCTTGTCAAGCGTGGCAACTATGGCATATATCCCAACTGTAAAGCAATCTATGGGGGAGGCCTATGATCAGCAGTGGACTTTAATAGGCTGTAACGGTAACGATAATATGCCAAAGGCTAATTTCATCTGCTGGCTGTGTATCCTACAGACGGGCGAGCCAGGACGGGCCAGGGCGGCAATCAATTGATGGCGGAAAAACCATTCAAAACTACCGAACTCAACTTTCACAGACTGGTTACCCATCCATTACAGCCTATATAAGTCCACTGCTTAACATTGGTCTCCTTCATAGATTACCTCAAAGGGAGGGTTGGCAACCTCAGTTTTTTCTTTATTATTATGAATTGTTATCAGAAAGATACTGCGGCCATCTTCTGTTTTAGTTTCTCTATGTCGCCTCTTACGACACCCACGGGACAATATGGAGTAGTGGATATTCTTACACCGCTACTAAACGGTATACGAACTGGCCTCGCGATTCTGCATTCGCGGACAATTTTATAACTATTATTCTTTGTAGTGATAACTTCCTGCAGTATTCGGAAATTATCACCGTGGTGGAAATTGGCCAGAAGCACATATAAATGATCTTCGTTTCAAATAGTGCTTCCCGTCACCACATCTGAATATTTTTTAATCGACTCTCACAATAATTATTTCTCTTAGTTTTTCGATTCTTTGCGACATTGCACCGGGCCCGCAAAATATTTCACTTAGAACAATTCCGCAGATATTCAAGATTAGGTAATATATGCAATTTTCATTAAATGTCTTGTATCCAGCGACCTATGAAAGTAGACAACGGTTGATTTGAAATTTGAATTTGTACGTAGTAGAGCCACGCTGCACTGCATAATATGGTTGTAGCACGAATAGCTAGGCTCGACCGGGGAAGGACCACGCTCTCACAGAATACCAGCGTAAAATAAGTTAGATTGCGGAGGCAGGGACCTGAAAACTAACAATTTGTTTTTGCACATCGTGAATCGAACCTAGGAACTGCGACTGTGACAAAACCGTCACTGTTGAACTGACTTATAATAAAGGGAATCTCACCAGCATCAGGCACACAATTACTGGCGCGCGCATCACGCTATAACCAGGCCTCTGTCACTTTTGCTACCTGCGTGAAATAATTACCTACAACCGCGAGGCGCCCCAGGGCGGTAGCGAAGCCTCCATAGAAGCTGAGAAGCCGGGCTTCTCCTTTCAAACTGCTCAATCAATAATATCAACTAATAAAATAACTCGTAAACTGTTTCAAACTATTTCAAATTTCCCGCGCGCTTCTCTGTCGCTGTCGCTGATCTGTTCTACACAGGCTATAGATTACTGTATATACAAAGGCCTTATAACGTCAACACGCGGCAAAACTGCGCGATTAGGTTGTCATAAAAATTAGTCGTATCTCTCGCACACGTGGGCTTTTACCGGGCTTTCGAGAAGACGATCGCTCCCTTTCTAACCTGTGGTAAAATGTTCTATAATGAAATATAACTACGATTGTTTATATAGCAATTTGTACGTAGCGAAAAGCCCGGCTTTTAGTGTGAAGTTAGTCATTAGTCAAGCGCGGGCGATACCTTTGCAAGTTAACTTCACATTTCAATGTTTACTCTGCGTGTTTACTTAAGCGAATAAATATTGCGAGTTGAAAATTTATGTTTTTTTTTATAGATTTTTAGTGAAAATGGAGGATAATAGTGTTCCTTGTGATAAATTAAAGTGTGTTAAAGTGCTAATCGGCGAGGAAAGATAAAATCGAAAAGAGAAAGGTAAATTTTTATAAAACTGCTAAAACAACAAAACCATATCTTGGGCTTGCCTAGTTTGGAGCCTAGCTTCGCCACTGCCCCAGGGTAGATCGCAGTCAGGGCTAGCGCTTTCTGGGCGATTGAACGTTAAAGTTTTTAACGCTGTTTACGCAAATAGTTTTTGTAAATACTTGTCGAAATAGTTTTGTTTAGTGTTGAGTATATTTAATTGTAGGATAAAATAGTTGAAAAAGTTTTAATGTAATTTAAGAATAATATACTCGTATATGTATATAACCTATCTATTTGATAAATTATAATGGCAAAACGTCATTCCTACTATAATTGTTGCGGGGATGGATGCTTAATGAGCAATTAAAAGGATTCAGATATATCAGGATAATGAAAGGTGAATTTATTTCATTTTTTTGTTAGATAGGTACTTATAGCGAAAAAAGAATTATGTAATAATTTAACTACAGAAGTAATACCTAAGTAATTTATTACAAAACTTAGTTGAAATTTACTTCACTACCCAAGTACCTACTTACATACCTATACTCGTCTTTGTAATTAAAATATTTTAAGTTATAATAGCACAAAATACTGAAATTAAAACTTTGTTTACAAGATTTTCAACTAAGTAGATTACGATCATATTTCTGTTAGGAATCGTATTTCGGGTTTGTTTACGCTATCTACCTATACGAACAAGCATCGCGATTCCCGACGAATGGCCTTGCAAGTTGCATGCGTTGGGCATCACAGAACTCACATAGTGGATAATATGGTCGATTATAGTCAGCATAGGTACTTTACCTAAGTAACTTACCATTTCATATGTATTTTTTTACTCTTTATTAACAGCCCTTAGTAACCACGGAAAGTCCGTCGTGACGTAGGAAGGGGAAAAGTAATACGGACACTCGCGCGCAGCGATAAAGTTTTATTTAGCTTCCGTGCGCGATTAATCTGATTAATGATAACTATGTAGGCTATTAAAACGTAGGCAAGCAGTCAACATCAAATGAGTGCAACTTTTGTACATAGTCTATTATTTATTCTGTGCTATAACTTCGAACCGCGCGTACTGTTGCTTCACTCTCTCTTCACAATCGCACTATGTTAATGATTTTGTAATGTTGTTAAAATAACAATAAAAATCCTCGTGTAAGTTGCTCATGGTTATACATCGTAAAAATGTGAAGCAACGTGTTCCGTTAGCTATTTACAATATGAATGATGTAACTAACAAAATCGAAGTTTTTGTTAGTGTTCTCGAAGGTATTAAAGTTATACCTTCCTTATAATATTAATACCTATTAATTAGTTAAATTCGTCGCTAACGCTGCAAACGTCGTAGCGCAGCGGGCTCTTCCCTATATTCACTGAACCTTTATTGAGTTTGAATAAACGTGACCTCTTTACTAGAATTTCTCTTCTTTTTATTTTACCTTTGCGTGAGGGGATTAAAACTGCGGCAGCGCAACTAAATATATTACAGCCACTGCCACTGTATTAATTATAAGCCAAGCCACTATATTAATTATATATGCAAGGAAATTGGGAGTAAAATTAATCTTTAAAAATAATATCCATAATAGCTTCTGAAGCTGATGCCAGATATAGTGTATAGAAGAATTAAAGTCTTGATTTCAGAAGCTATTATGTGGAAATTATTTTCTTCTTTTTAGTCTTTGAAGTCTGCTGATGCATTTAAGTTTAATTTTTTGACCCTTTTTATGGACTAAGAAATATCACAAGCTCAAGGTAACTACTAGAATATCGTCTAAATATTTAACTTAAAAACATCACCCTTATTTTGCACCCTTAGGGTTGGACTTTTTCTTTAAATTTATATGAGATCGCCTATGAAGTATAAACATTTTAATGAAAAAATAATAATTAAAATCGGTTCACAACTGGCGAAGGTATCGCGTATGTATATACAAAAAAGAATACGGTCCAGAACGGAACCTCCTCTTTTTTTTGAAGTCGGCTAAAAGGATGAAGTTATTTACGGGGCGAGGATTATGTTCAAAAGCCTCATCACAGACGCAGTAAGTATCTTCAGGTTGTTCCATGAGACCGACCCTGACCACATCCCAACTTTCGTTCAACACGTGATCTTATAAGCTGCCTCCCGTGTCGTTCGAGATTGTCAAGACATCACCACATTGAAGGCCGAAGTCACGGATATCCATTTTTTTTATTTAAGTGTCAAACAAACTTACAGTCTAAGTGGCTACTGCAGCCCATAGATATCTGCAACCAACTTGAAATAAAGGCTACGGATGCGTTGTCACCTCAAGGACTAATATCGAATGGTTCCCAGCCTGTAATTATACCCTTCAAACTGGAAGACAGCACAGTACACGCGCTGCACGCAATGGCGCCAGAAACAGGTAAGAGGGTGGTATCTACCCAGACGGACTTCGAGCCAAAAAAGGAATTCAATTGCCAACCAAGTGGGCACCTATACAAAACTGCAAGAATCGGAACGAGCCGCAACAGAACGAACTGAGGAAGAGGTAACTATGTATGTTGCGCAGTATATCAGCACCTGAGAATTCACCGTCGTCACAACATGTAAATATGTTAAGAACCTGACAAAACAAGTAACATTCTGTGTTTTTTTTCCAGACACAGATGCAGAAACACAGATAGGGGGATGGGTCGCTCGCGTCCGTAGGCTTTGACCACCTAACCCTTGGCCCACCCTACACGTGTCCCCCGGGTGGTGCTAAACGAGCGACAAAGCCGAAAGTATAGACTCGGCTCCTCGCCGTATGGTAGCGGCGTAAAAGCTACCAACCCTTAGTTCGCACCATGAGCCAGCAATTAAAAGAAATGGCCCCGAGTTCCCGGCGCCCCTTTAATGGGGCAGGGGTGCGAAGAATCTCCGGGAGGAAAACCGGCAATGAGGTTCGCCACCCGTCACGTTCTGTCTCCCGGAGGGGCGAAAAGTGGATTGCGGAGGCCCGTCTGGCTACGCTGAATGTATGTGGAGCAATGAATGATAAGATGGATGAAGTATGCGAAATGATGAATGATAGAGGAATAGATGAGTTATGTGTAAATGAGACGAAACGAAAGGGAAAGGATGCCACTGCACATGGTATGTATACCGCTTACTGGGGTCTGGTGTAGACGAGACCGAGCGGGCATGCCAGGGAGTCGGTGTCATCCTTTCAGAAAGAATGGGTCAATGTGTGAAAGAGTATGAATGTGTAAGCCCAAGGCTGCTATGGATACGAATGAAAGTGGGCTTAAAGTTGTTTGTGCTAGGGTGTACGCCCCAGATATGTCTAAGCCCACTTATATCCGAGAGCAGTTTTGTGACATGGTAAGGATGGTGTTGATGAAATGTAAGGTAAATGAAAATATTATTATGTTAGGAGATTTTAATGGAAGGGCCTCTGAAGAGGTCTGGTTATGAAAGGATATTAGGAACGCTTGGCGATGAAAGTATAAATGAGAATGGTGAAGACCTTCTCACCGTATGTGTGGAAAAGAATATTTTTGTGACGAACACTTTCTTTCGTCATAAGAAGATTCACATGTATACATGGGAAAGAGGTGATGATAGAAGCATGATATATTTCATAATTGTGGATGAAAGAATGAGGAGCGCAGTTGTAGATACAAGGGTTTACCGGGGGTCCAACGTAGGGACGGATCATTACTTGGTCTTATGCCGAATTAATGGTCTATTCAAGCGTTGGCGGCATCGGACATCTGTGTCTACCACTACGTTACAGCGTATAAGAATAGAGAGGTTACAAGATGAAGGTTTAAAAGAGATGTTCAAATGTACACTGAGAGAAAATATAAGTGGTATGGATGAATTTTGTATGAATGATTTAGGCTTGGAGACTGTGTGGTATAATGTCAAGAAAGGTTTGGTGGATGCAGCCACCGAAGTATGTGGTGTAAGTAAGAGAACGAATGAAAGGAAAAATAATACGTTGTGGTGGGATGATGAGGTACGGATGGAAGTTGAAGCAAAGAAGAGAGCATGGCTAGATTTACTAGCAACCAAAGCTGGTAATTCTAGCGGTATGATTGATGAGATTGAAAGAAAAAAGGCAGACTTTAGACGTATAAATAATAGAGTAAAATAAGTTGTTGAAAGGAAAAAGCAAGAAAGAACGGATAAGAATGATAGAAGGATATCTGATAACTTCCAGGCAAATATTAAAATGTTCTGGAAACTCGTAAGACCTGCCAGGGGAAATTCAATTCAGCCTAGAATGAATGCTATACGAGACGAGAATGGCTGTATGCTGAATGATGAAGTCTCTAATTTAAAGAGATGGAAGGAATACTTTGAAAGCATGTTTATGAGTGAAGAGTCGTCTGAATTAAGTGAAATAGAAATTCCGAAAGAAGTGGAGAGAGGTAGGGAGATAAGTGTACATGACATAATGAAAGCAATGAAAAGCATGAAAGCAGGTAAGGCAGCCGGATATGATAGAGTATCACTCGAAATGCTAAGGGCTGGAGAGGGAGTGGTGGCAGGTACACTTTGTTTAATTTATGTTGGGAACTGAAGCGGGTACCGGAAGACTGATGCAAAGCCGTTATAGTCCCAATATATAAGGGAAAAGGGTCACAGCAAGACTGTATAAACTACCGTGGCATTAGCTTGCTTAGCAATGTAGGTAAACTGTATGCTAAGGTGTTAATTGAAAGAGTTATGGAAGAAACTGATGGAAAAATCTGGATTTAGAAAGGGGATGGGGTGTACGGATCAAGTCTTTTCCATGCGCATGATTGCGGAGAAGTTTTTGGCCAAAAACCAGAAAGTTTTTTGTGTGTTCATGGACTTGGAAAGGTTTATGATAGCGTGGACAGGAATGTGTTATGGCAAACACTGAACTCATTTGGGTTGAGCGCTCGTTTGATACAGGCATTAAGGTATCTTTATAGGGACTCCAGTGCTTGTGTCAGGATCAACGGGGTCTACTCGGACTGGTTTGGCATCCAAAAAGGTGTCAGACAGGGCTGTTTAACCTATTTATGGACAGTTGTTTGCAAACTTTGAAAGTTGAAGAATGTGGGTTGAGAATGGGTGAGTTAACCGTCAAATGCCTTTTGTACGCCGATGATCAAGTCATATTTGCATCGTCGGCGGCCGAGTTGCAAATGATAGTTACTTTAATGAACTGGTCATTAAAAGAAAGGGGTATGAAAGTGAACGCAAGTAAGACGAAAGTGATGGTTTTTGAAAGAGAAGAAAGTAAAACGTTATGTGAAATAAGAATAGAAGGGGAGTTTATTAAGCAAGTGGATGAGTTTGTATATTTGGGATGTTTATTTAGCAGGGATGGTAGATATGATAAGGATATAGAACGACGAGTGAACGCAGGAAATAGAGTGAATGTGGCTCTACACGCTATTATGAAGAGTCAGAATATGTCAAAAAAGGCACGTTTTTCAATTCATAATGCTGTGTTAGTCCCTACTTTAATGTATGGTAGTGAAAGTTGGGTCTGGCAGAAGAAGCATGAGAGTAGAATAAATGCTGTAGAAATGCGGTCATTAAGGAGTATGCTAGGGCTGAATCTAAATGACGGGGTGAGAAATAGTGTGATAAGAGAAAAGTGGTTTGCAAGATGACGTTTTATACCAGGATTAAGAAAGGAATGCTTCGGTGGTTTGGTCATGTAGAAAGAATGAACGAGGAAAGAGTGACAAAGCAAATTTATGTTGCAGAAGTGAACAGAAGAGTCGGGAAAGGATGCCCTAGACGAAAGTTTATCGACCAAATTGGCGATATATTGAAAATGGGCCAGATTAGGAGTACCCTTAACCGACGAGCGTGTATGCGTAGATATATGGATGTAAATGTGGCCGGTGGAAGGAAAAGGGGAGATCTCCCGCCGGACAAGGTGTTCTGCCCGGGGAGCGGCCAACGCTCCGAGTGGTAGTTCGGAGCTATTCTATATATACTGTTTTTGCTTCGGAACTTAGATAGCGCGATTTAGGCTTCGATGTATTTTCGCTTGTGGCGCGACGACACCGCCGCCACATCACCCCCTGCTCAGACCGGAGGTCGATAGTGCAGTCTAGATGTCGACGAATGTGCAAGTTGCCAGGGAATTGCCTTGTAGTCTGCGGTGAGTCGAGAAGAAGGCAAGTAATCTGCGAGAGTGCCGTGAAGCAGAGGCGAGCAGTAAGGCTCAGAGCCGTGCCGAACACTGTAGCGCAGAGAGTAGCTTGAAGGAACAGGAAGCATTATTATAGTGCTGCGATGAACCTTTGTAAAGCTAGATGGCTTGCAGGATATGAAGACTGAATATTTGCTCGGGAGCGAATGAATGGGGTACTTGAGAACGATGACGAGGATTTGAAGTTGTAGTTTCCGAAGGTTGCGTGTTCATATCACGTCGGGGTCACCACTGTAGCCGGTGGAAGGAAAAGGGGAGATCTCCCGCCGGGTAAGGTGTTCTGCCCGGGGAGCGGCCAACGCTCCGAGTGGTAGTTCGGAGCTATTCTATATATACTGTTTTTGCTTAGGAACTTTGATAGCGCGATTTAGGCTTCGATGTATTTTCGCTTGTGGCGCGACGACAGCGCCGCCACATAAAGGAGGCGAGAGAGGTGTGTCAGGATCGTGCCAAATGGAAGTCCGTAGTCTCTGCCTACCCCTCTGGGTGACAGGCGTGAGTGTTTATGTATGTACACAGATGCTTCCAAGAGGCAAAAGCCTCGGAGGTTAAGGCCAAATAAACTTTCTACTCCACAGTTTTGGGCTCCCCGAAGACTATGACAGATGGACACAAAAAGGATGTAAAGTATGGTCCACGTGAGACTTGAAACCTTACTTCGTAAAAGCTTTTGGGACCACTATGGGTGAATATGACTCGGCCTATTGTCACAAAGGCGCTCCGTACTCTTCGGTAAATGTGACTTTGGGAAAAGATTATTTTATTATTTATAAATGTATAAATGAATGCTGTATAAATATATAAATGAATATGTAAAATAAATAACGCG
>JAGSMP010003082.1:0-15135 GCA_029286625.1 Parnassius orleans | reverse complement strand
AGGGAGATCTCCCGCCGGGTAAGGTGTTCTGCCCGGGGAGCGGCCAACGCTCCGAGTGGTAGTTCGGAGCTATTCTATATATACTGTTTTTGCTTCGGAACTTTGATAGCGCGATTTAGGCTTCGATGTATTTTCGCTTGTGGCGCGACGACAGCGCCGCCACATAAAGGAGGCGAGAGAGGTGTGTCAGGATCGTGCCAAATGGAAGTCCGTAGTCTCTGCCTACCCCTCTGGGTGACAGGCGTGAGTGTTTATGTATGTACACAGATGCTTCCAAGAGGCAAAAGCCTCGGAGGTTAAGGCCAAATAAACTTTATACTCCACAGTTTTGGGCTCCCCGAAGACTATGACAGATGGACACAAAAAGGATGTAAAGTATGGTCCACGTAAGACTTGAAACCTTACTTCGTAAAAGCTTTTGGGACCACTATGGGTGAATATGACTCGGCCTATTGTCACAAAGGCGCTCCGTACTCTTCGGTAAATGTGACTTTGGGAAAAGATTATTTTATTATTTATAAATGTATAAATGAATGCTGTATAAATATATAAATGAATATGTAAAATAAATAACGCGGTAATAGTATTGGCGACCAGTTCAAAACATCTTACGTGCTATTTATTTTCTCAATCGCTGTAGAGGTAAAACTCGCAAAACACCCCTTAAAAGTTCACTGTTGGACGCACACGTGTACCTAAAACCGTGTTACTGGTTGCAAATGATATTAGATAAATAAGTACATGTGTGCTTGTTTTTAGAATTAGTTGAACATAGTTTTGGCTTACTTTTTTCTTCACTTGAATACATTTGTAATGTATTCTGTGCTTAGTATTCAATACACCACAATAAATAATAAATTCAGTTAAGAATCAATACATCACCGCGTCTGTTTATTCGTACTTTTTACTCCGGTACTACTAAAAAAAAATCCATCCACCAAGTAGTACTTAAGAATTCGAAGAACCTACAACTTTTTTACACTTTTTACTATTCACAGTGCACTATTATAACATAGGATATCAATAAAAACTAATACACAGTCGCCCGTATGGGATTTTAGGTTATAATGAGATTGCCGTTTGATTGTTATTTTCTCAGTATTCCCTTTATATATGGTACAACTAATATTACTATAGTAATCTAGAGATTATAAGGAATAAATCTACATACATTTCATTACGAGTCATCACAGTTTTTGGTGGGCCCATTCTCCATACAAAAAGAAACTGTCTCCTTTGGTTGCGGGTGTCAATGGGCTGCAATAACTACTTTTATAATCCAAAAAATCAACACCTTTTTCAATTATACAGAGTCTATGTTTATTCTGTATAATATTTCAGACAATTTGCTTTACTTAAATCTCATCAGTGGGCTTCACTTCCTATCTGTATAATTTATCTTTGCGTTGACCATAATTTTGCACTTGAAATCACTTTTGATTCTTTGATATCTTTGATTAAATATTTTTTAACAAAAAATATTTATTACCAAAGCAAATAAAGGAGACAAAAACAATAAATATTTTTAAAAGCTATTAAAACAATTTATCCTATAAATACTTAGTAACTATGTTCCCGTTACTATTCTGTAGATCTGTGTCTTTCCATAACATCAGTTACATTTACCCACTTTAGATGTATAATATCGTATTAGCAAAATAATAACGCTTAATGTATATTGTAAAAGTTTTAATGTAGTGAATATCAAATAAGAACTAAGTTAAAGCAAAAACACCTTTGTATGTTAGATTATAGACATAATGAGTGTTGGAACTACAATACCATATTACGTTTTACGATCACTGGATAGTGTGTATAAAATTTAGAGCAATGTAAGTTTCTCATGTAAGTGAATGTTTTAATTCTTTTGAGAAATAAATGACTTGGAAACCGTGAATGACTTATGACCATTTAAATGAGACCCAGATCCTTATAATCGTAACTAATGATCTTTTCCTATTTTTTAAAATGTACATTTACATTTACACACCTTCTGTAAAACAATAGTCTAGTTTGTAAATACCCACTTTAAGCCTAGTATGTTTTTTTCCCATTCTTTTAATAAGATGAAATTTAAAAAATATGGTAGCCAAAAGAAAGCAGGATCACACATTCAAGGCAAACCTTACTAGTTTATACAAACATGTTAAATCCAGATTTGTATTCAACTGAGATAAATGACAATAAATAAAAAAGCACATAAAGCAACGACTTTATCTGAATAAGGCGATCAGAGCCGCATATTTAATGTTAAAGTTTCCATACAGAAAACGTTAGAATCGATTAGGTCCATAAATGGCACAATTTATTGTGGCTTATTTCGCTAATTTACATTTTTATAAAAATCAAATGTACCAGATTTTTAAATTTTAACAGATTGAAAACATTGGACGTTTTAGAATAAAACTTGTAATATCATTCTCGATAATTCAGAGCCAGAGACAGATAAACAAAATCAAAGAGATTCTTGAATAAAACTAGTTTTACAACAAAATTCCAGAAAATATACAAAATACGTACGTGGTAGAGCCATGCTGCAGCTATATTAGTAGTATAGTTGTAGCACGAATGGGTCGGCTCGACCGGGAAGGACCACGCTCTCACAAAATACCAGCGTAAAATGGCAGCTTGACACTGCTGTGTTTCGTATGGTGAGTGTAGAGAACCGGAGACCCATTTTACTGAAAAGAGGCATTCCATCTTAGTCCTCACGGGTGACGACGCATCTGCATTTTGATTCTTTATTGAGGATAAATGTAGATGTCTATGGGTCACAGCAACCACTTACCATCAGGTGGACTGTGTGCCCGTTTGTCACCCTATCCTATAAAAAAATACAAAATATGACTTCCGCCAAGTTTACAAATGTTATTCAACAAAGATGGTATAAAAGGGTTATTATAATATTAAGGAATTTATGGATGAAAAGAACCCTGGAATGAGGTGATCGCTACCAAGCTATTTCTAATTTGTTTTGTGTTGTTAATTATTGTGTAATTTTAATGATTTTCTGTTTAAATAAAAAGTAGTGCTTGGTTTCTTGATGGTTCTTTTCAGGCTGGAGGTATTTTCCAATCCAATGATAAATTAAGCATAAGAGTGACTTTCAATAAGTATGATTTATAATTAATATTGAATAAAAAAGTTTCTATTTCTATTTACTTTGCAGCGCCAATTGTCACGGGGGAGAGGGAGACTGGACGAAATGTAGGGAACTAAAAACAAATAAATTTAAACGCGATAAAATCCGTAAAACTAGTTTTATTCAATGTAGTGTAGCGTTCGCGTACATATAAAAAATCAAAGAGATTTTGTTTAAACATTCTACTTATTATAAAAAATAGTAAAGAATACATTAAATAAAGTTCGCATTTTGAAATTAAAAAAAATATTTTGAATTTTTTTGCCAGGCTTAAGCTACTTTATATAACCGAAAGTAGCTGAAAGGGTGTGGTGGGATTTGGGCAATTAATGTCGATGTTTAAATTGTTTTCAAGATGTAACAATTAAAATTAATTAAGAGTTTTTGGTGGTATATTGTTAATAAAATATCTTTATTTGGTACTCGGCGTTCTATATAGAAGTTAAATGTTTTACATCTACGGTCTAATGACTACAGTCGTCTAAATTGCTTGCCATGAACTGTTTTAATAGCACTAACCGAGATAATCGCAATAAGTGTTCTAGACTAAGACTTAAATTAGTACGTATCACCTAAGCAATATTTAACACAAAAAGGACTTAAGTGCTGAACACTGACGAATTGAATCTAAACTTACTTATCAGTCCTGTTTTAAGTTCAATTAAGTATGACGACCAACACATTGTGTCACGTCTTATATATGTAAGAGCAAGGGAGAGGTAAAAGTATGTATAAGTTTGATTGCTTCTGTGGATGATAGTTTGTCCCAGTAGAGACTGGCGCGGTAATTTTCGATTACGACCATCGTTAATTACTTATAGGTAAGTTAAGTACTTAAAGGTGGGAGACTATTAACACAGAAGCGTGGGTTGTAAAAGTGGGAAAGCATGAGATACACTGAAATGGATTTTATAGTTACTAAAGGTTAATGGATGTTGCGCACATTCGCACGCACACGCTGACGCACATGTATACACATAACGTATATTAAGTTATTGAAATTAATTATATCATAAATAAGTTGGTTGTAAATATAAAGTTTTTTTTTTATAGAATAAAGGTGACAAACGAGCACACAGTCCACCTGATGGTAAGTGGTTGCTGTTGCCCATAGACATCTACATCTATCTTCGTTAGCGAATTTAAATGCAGATGCGTTGTCAGCCGTAAGGACTAAGATAGAATGCCTCTTTTCCAGTAAAAATGGCCTCCGGTTCTCTATACTCACCATACGAAACACAACAGCATTAGCTGCTATTTTACGAGAGCGTGGTCCTTCCCCGGTCGAGCCGACCCATTCGTGCTACAACTATACTTTTTTTATAGGAGAGGGGCAAACGAGCATGCGGCTCACCTGATGGTAGTGACTACCGCCGCCCATGAACAACTGCAACACCAGGGAACCAGAGGAATTGCAGATGCGTTGCCGGCCTTTAAAAGGAGTAGGCTCTTTTCTTGAAGGTCCCGTATACTATTAATATAGCTGCAACATGGCTCTACCACGTAATAAAAATTCTTTTTACTATCCTAACTTTACAAAATATACTGTTAGTCTTGGGTGCGTTTTAAACAAAATATGGTAATAATGCTCCGGCTTAAACTTCAGGCATTACAACGCCATTTGGCCAATGCAGATCTGTTTGTGAAAACTATGCATTCTTTTACTCACATAAACACCAGCAAAGATTTTCCCAGTCTCCTAATAATCATTTTCTAGATTTGTGGTACAAGCTCAAATTAAAATTTTAACTAAACAGTTTACTTTGCACATTACCATAGAATATTATAATATGGTATTCTATGTATATTACGTTTTTTCCTTTATGAAATCCTGAACCAGTGTACCTGCTACTGATCCACTGTAACCTATACCCACATTCACTGTGATGCACAAGATAATATTCCATCATTGTTATAATTTTCCAAAAATTAAGTTGATAAAATTGAAAAATCATTTCGGATTTTTTTCAATTTTAATAATGGGTTTTCTAATTTTCTAAAATTGATTGCCTTTTAATAAAAATCTCCCAAGCTACAAATACCATCTTGAAAAAATTTATCAAGTGTGCCCTCCTATTTCCGTGCTGCGACAACGTGTTTCAGAGCTAGTGTATTCCCTTTTTAGACGGTTTATATTAGCTCGACTTGTACCTATGTATTTATGTGTTTTTTCATCCACTTTGTAAGAATAATCTGTAATTTTGCAGACGTATTAAGAACCTTAGATCACATTACAATTATAACCTGACTATGACCTAGTAATCTTACTAGAATCATTACGGCTTATGATCATTGTGTGTTATTTAAGTTTTTTTTTCAATTCTAATAGTATTTATTAATTACACAATGAATAAAATTTATTTTACGGAATTCAGCGCAATACCGAGATATTTGACCTGATATCATATTTAACCCTCACTACCATCAACTTTTAAATATTTCTCTTTTTTGCAATTCCATTTTGTTAATGATCAGTAGTAATCTTTTCAGAGAATTTTTGGTTTTTCAAATCTGATGTTAGGTTTATTGGTATAGGTTAAAATTTATATTGTATTATTTTTTGACTTCTTAATGAAAAATATATATACGTAAAAGTTTATTTTCCTGCATCCTTATTTTCTATTCCAACACGTCTCGAAAGCTGATATGTATCTGAAGCGTCGGATTCATTCAATAAAATCTCTTGGAATTATGCAGTGCATGTGCTTGAGAACTGAACTTATTGCCGTTGTTCGAATAATATTAAACACTTATATTTTTAAATTTTGTGAATCATTTTCATTGAAAAAATAAATTATGCGTAGGTATTTATAAATATAACTCACCAACTGTTCCTAAAATATTCCTTTAGCTATGAGTAAAACGAGCACACCATCCACGTGATGGTAAGTGAATACTGTGGCCTAAAGGCATTTACGTCTATCCTCCATTAAGAATCAAAACGCAGATCCGTTGTCACCCCTAAGGACTAAGTGGAATGCCTCATTACACTACATTCACATTCGATCATCAAAGTCACATTTCAATTAAATTAAATTTACCCTCGAATTGTAAACCTTTTTATCCGGCTACCACAGAAGCAGGGTAATATTTATTCGAGTGTATGTATATATGTCTATTTCTTTGGCACACTCTGTAGGCTAAACAGCCTGATGGATTTGAACATATGGGGTATCGTTCAATTCGTCTTATTTGTGGAAGTGACATAGGAAATAAAAAAAAAAACCTTTTCAGTGAAATTTTTACGCAGTTTCGTTTTTTAAATTACTATAGGGCCTGTTTATAGAATAAGGGTAACACGCGAGAGCCCCGTCCACCTAATGGTAAGTGGATGATGTGGGCTATAGACATCTTCATCTATCCTCGTTTAAGAAACAAATGCAGATGCATTTTCACCCTTTCTGACTAAGATGAATTGCCTCATTACCAGTAAGAAGGGTCTCCGGGTCCCCATACTCACTCTACGAAACATAACAGCACTAAGCTCCTATTTTATTTATTTAAACTTTATTGAACCTCACATCAGTACAGGATCAAAAGGCGGACATAATGCTAAGAGCATTCTCTGCCAGTCAACCTTAGGGCAGTGATAAAACTACGAAGGCGGTTACAAAGAACATAAATATATATACATAGATATAAATATAAATATAATATACAGCCTAAGAAGAACATACAGTCAGTCATCGCGTTTGATGTTGCCGGAAAGGCCGACAGTATAAGTAATAGATTGCTAGGGTTTTCAGAACGGGAAGTAAAAAAACTGATGTTACTTTATTTAACCTTTAAACAAATTAATGTGTATGTGAAAACTGATGAAACTGATTCCTTATCTTTAAATGACGACGACCCATAGTTTTTTACCGCACATATAGTGTGAACCATGATAATTTATTTGCGTGACAGGACAACCATAGCGGTCAGTTACACAAGTACTCAGCCCGCATCTCGTCCCGTACCGCACCACGCGATTGCCTCATCTAGCGCCTTCGGTGAACGACTGTTAGTAGTAGTTAGACTGTGCATATACATAATATACCGAAGAGAGATAAGTAATATAATGATGACGACACACATTTTTTTTACCGCACATGTAGTGTGAACCATTTTAACTTATTTGCGTGATAGGACAACCATAACGGACAGTTACATAAGTACACAGCCCGCGTCTCGCCTCGCACCGCATCGCAAAATGGCAAAATAAGAGATTGCACCAGAGTTATCTTTACGGTGACTTGAAGAAAGTTCCTAAGACGGTTAAAAGTACTGAGCTTAGCAAAAACAGAACTACTGATAGTCTTAAATTGAGCGGACCAAGGTTGTATAAAAGTAGACACCTAGATTTTTAACACAATCAGAATATGGTATGATAGAACCATCAAACGTGACAAGCGGAACGCAACTGACGTCAAGCTTAGACAATTGTTGAACACTACCAATTATTTTACGCTAGTATTCTGTGAGAGCGTGCTTCTACCCTGGTCGAGCCGACCCATTCTTGCTACAACCATAATAAAGCTGTAACTCTACCATAGCCAGGTTCATAAAGATGATTTTCATTCTTCGAAAAACACACGAAATTGAATATAAACGTTTCTACCAGAAAAGTGTAAAATGAAAATACAGGCGCTCGGTCCATAAGGTAACAATGTCCACAAAAATATAGAAAAGAAGTCTATGGTTAATAATTCACCTTTAATTATTATTCAAAGCATAAATTAATTACGAACGTGTAATGGTGCGCCTGCAATTATATGAGAAGATTGCAGTGATAGCGTAGAGGCTATTACTGCAGAAGCAAACGACATAATTAAAATGTTCAAGTTAATAGCTGAAATGGGAAAAAGCTTTGTGGAAATTAATATGACGTTATTTTGAGTTATATCGATAAAATGAAGAATTTCAATATCGCTGCAGCTATTAAATAAAATTTAGAAGACGCTATAAGTGCATTTTATATCATTTTATTAGCATTTTATATATTACCTAAGAAATTGTCATAAAATATATATTTTGGTAAAATATAATAGATAAGAAGAATTTTGATGAATAAATCTCAAGAATTTTTTATAAAATTGGAGTGATGAATGTACTAACATTTCATCTGATGGTAAGTGGTTACTGCAGTTCATAGAAACCTGTAATTTAAACAATGAAGTCTACTGATGCACTGTCACCACTGAGGACTAAGATAGAATGCCTCACAGCTTGTAATTATACTGGCTTTCTATATCGTTTAGATAAGATTGCAGCAGTGCGATTTAATTTGCTTGCCTTCAAGAAATAAATATATTTCATGTCATTACATTTTAATCTCAAATTGACACATAGCTAACATAGCTATTCAATCATCAATATTTTGTTGTCTTTGATTGGGTTTGCCTGGTCGAATTTACGATATTATTCGAGGAATGAAATAAGATAGTAAAATGTCCCATATGATCGCGACTACACAGAAAATGTTTAATGCACCAAGTTCATATTAAATTTCCTTACATAAGTTACCACAAATATTTCGGATTCAATTATGCAAGTGTAGTACGTAATTATTGTCTTAATTGCACTAGCAAATGATACAACTACAGTGAAGCAGAGCAAATGTTTTAAATTTTGTGGCTCAACTGTGACGTACTTAGCTATAATAGTAGCTTTCGCACTAAGATTAATTCAAACAGGATTAAGATTTATCTTACCTTCATAATGATATTATATTTTGAATACTGTTTATGCATTTATTTATTATTTACTGTACACCAAAGGACAGATTACGAATAGAGTACAATTTTAAGTATATACTTACATATGTATGTACACTCTGAAAGTGCCTTCCAGACAACCTTTGCGTGGAGGACTGATTCAATCAAAGAAGAAAATAGTGAAAGGGGTGGTTAAAGTTACAGCCTATATACGTCCCACTGCTGGGCACAGGCCTTCTCTCATTTCTGAGAGGGTTTCAGGGCAAGGAAATGTCCGCCGCGCTGCCCCAATGCATGTTGGCGAACTTCACATGCCTTCGAAATATTTTTTTTCTTATTTTTCAGAGATGCAGGTTTCCTCACGATGTTTTCCTTCATCGCCGAGCATGTAGCATATCAGAACTTAAAATTGCAATTAACAATTTCATTGGTGCCGGCGGGGATCGTACCCGGGTTGCTCGCGTACTGTGAAACTTACAGCGAGCGCCAACCATCCGAGCTACCACGGCTCGAAGTACAAAAAAATATACAGGTTTAAATACCTTACTTTGCCCTCAGGGGTGACAACGCATAATATACATTTTGATTCTTAGTCGACGAGGTGAGAGCCACAATATCCACCTATTATCATTTGAACTATGTGCTCATTTGTGAACTTTATTCTATAAAAGAAAAAAAGAAAAACTCTGAGTATCACAAGTCCGAGTGCGGGACGTTGACGTACTCCTAACACATATTTATATTGTTAGAAATTATCCTCAAAATTATTTAAATAAAAGAACACTACTCGGTAACAAACCCTCCTTAATATCAGAAATTATTCTGGAGGCTTATTGCCAAAAATAACAAAGGTGTGAGAGCGGATGCTCAGCTTGCTCTCCTGCTTACGCAACCGATCACTATCACCAACGAAATAGGGCACTGCACCATACATTCAGTATATAGTAATACGGTTCGACCAACCGTAACATGTTCCCGTCACAATCACACACCAGTGTAACAAAATCATCAAAACATCGTACAAATCAGATTTTAGTATACAACGCTTCCTACTAGAGCTTTTAACACGTCACATATAACACAATCTTCTCTGAGGAACACTGTGCACTCGGCACTCGCGGCACCGATCCGTCGCGCCGCATTCGTGCCAGTAAACCGTCGCGCCGCACTCGCGCCAGCAACCAGCTTGGGACTGCTAGACGCCAAAGTGGTACGTAAACACCAAGGTGTAGCGATAAACTCCAACCGACGAACGTCCGAGTGACTAGTACCACAGCGACTAGCACTTACACCCAGCCCAATAGACTATCACCCAGACTTTAACACTGTAGTTATAGGCACCAAGTTTGCATACCTCCCAATGGCTGTTGACATAAGCACAAAATTAGCGTTAATTAGTACCTGAAAAATTTTTCATATTGGATTTTACTCTAAGTAGTTTTAATGTAAGATTTTAAGTACACAACAGTAAAAGCAAAAGTCATGGAAACAACTACGTCAGATGCACAGGCGTGCACTCAAATACATTCAACACAGGTCTCGCAAAATAAGTATCCAAGGTATATTTAGATTGGAATAGATGTAAAAAGATAAGTACTTATTGGTTTCAGGTGCATGAAAAGAAATAAATAATCAGTCTTGCAAAATTAAAAATTAAAAGAAATGAAGATAAATGTATTGCAAACCATAGAATTTCGGACTTCTAAAGTTCACCACACATTGTCATAAGAAACGGCAACGGTGCGACATGGCATTCACAAACCATTGCACACATTGCAAAAACGGCAACTATGTGGAGAGACGGATCTCACCACATATTGCAAAAGGAAGAAAGCAACTGAGCAAAAGGTACGCATTGCAAAAGGCAACTGCCAGCAGCATGTGGCAACGCACTCAGCGCGGCTGCTGTGAGGCGCTGCTCCGCATGCGCTGCTACATGTAGAGCGGAAGGCAGCACATGACACAGTGACACAGTGCAGCGGGACTCACGTGGGGCAAGCGGTAGGCGTAGAGCAGGCTGTAGCGAAGCTTCAATCTTATCAGGGCTCGGCTGCACCTGACCATGTCCAATTGGCCGTCACGACATCTTCCTCATTGATCATTGTTGTAGCGACTTCTACGAACCTCTCGAAATCAAACCACAATCTTGTTGACTATATAATATTTGGAGTAAACTGTTATAACATATATTTTGTATTCTAATGTGTATATATTACATATAAACACATTAGAATACAAAAAGGCTACTAATTTTTTTTTCAATTCATAGCACGTTAAAGTAAAACATTTATATTGGTACATCGCCTAAACATTTCTAACTTTAAATTGTAGCCCATGTAAATCATACTTCGCATGAACTATCAAATTATAACATAACTCGAGCAGTTTGAATTTCAACTGAATGCAAAACTATAACTCATATAGAATACCTCCAAGATTTTTTTCGATATTTGTTAACGTATTTGAGTGCTATATGAAATTATAAAGGTACCTTTAATATAAATCTAACAAAAAGATATGACTTTTGGCTTAAAATATTTCACTTTAAACTTTTACTCTACACTTAATTGATACGTCAATATCCAAAATAAGACAACAAACTTCATTACGATATTTAACATAAAAAACAAAATGCAACGTAATAACCCTCCACATTATACGAAGATTATATGTGGACGATAACAGAGACTTTATCCCACTTCTGATGTTAGGAATTATCTCAAATTTATTTAAATAAAATAACACTACTCGGCAACAAATCCTCCTTATTATCAAAAACCATTCTGGAGGCTAATTGCCTAAAAATAACAAAGGTGTAAGAGCGGATGCTTAGCTTGCTCTCCTGCTTACGCAACCGATCATTATCACCAACGAAACAGGGCGCTGCACCATACATTCAGTATAGAGTAATACGGTTCGACCCACCGTAACATGTTCCCGTCACAATCACACACAAGTGTAACGTGAAGGTACTACATAATAACACCACAATAAGCAAACCAACAGCAACCCTACCCATCTCAATGTAATACAGGGCAGCCTCTCAGCAACACGATCTTCCTACACTAGTAGAATGTCCCAAAGGGAATTGTAACGGCAGTGGGACTCGTAGAATTACCGACTGATCCCTTTTAGTCGCCTGCGCGATACTTTGTACTGCTAGAACGAGTGGGAGATTACAGTTCTACCCTCAATTCTTCGTATTTCCTTTTATTTTTTTTACCTTTATTCCTAATAATATTTTATTAAGTGTTAAAACCACGGTGCAGCCCATAATTCCTTTACTGCAAAATTCTAGCTTTGTGTGTGTATATTTTTATTGCAGCCGATGAACCTGCAAACTACTTTAAAAAAAAGAAAACTCGAAATATGTTGCGGCTGTCTTTCCAGTTTATAATAATTTAAATGATGTGCCCAGCGGTTTCGCCCGCGTATATCACGTGACTGAGGCGCGCGACATGACATGATACCTAGTTCAAGCATTTAGGATAACAATGTGTTGAAAAATTGGCAAAATTAATGGAGCACTTTTATCTATCGTTATATGTACGTTATAGACGCCCCAGAAAGTGTCCCGAAGCGCGGTTTTTTCCAGTTTTATAGAAAACGGTACACGATACATGAAAAGTATGTAGGTACGAAATGTTTCTCGATAAATTTGCTATCACCCTTTTCTACATACAAAAGCGATATCACTTATAGTTTCCGCGCAATCTGCCACAAAATATATATATTTTCTACCGACTTCAACAGGAGGAGGTATTCAATTCGACTGTATGTTTTTTTTTATGTGTGTTACCTCATAACTTTATACTGGGTGAACCGATTTCGATAATTCTTTTTTTTGTTTGAAAGCTGATGCCTCACATGTAAATGTGGTCCCATATAAAATTGATCAAGGTCTGACCAATAGTTTTTGAGTTTATTCTTAATAATTTACATTGAAGTCGGTTGTACAAAATTTTTAATTTTTAATTATTATCATTTATCGATAATTTTTGGCTCAAAGTTTAGTTTTCTCAAAAATTTGCCACTTTACCACCAAGATATGTATAACTAAAGTAAATAATATATATATAAAAAGATATTTTATATATTTTCTTTAAAAAGAAGTATGATTTACTCTTTCATTTCACGTTGCTATGCTATTTTGAAAATATAATTGATTTTGCTATTCAGCGATAAAAAATGATAGCAAATTTTCCAAGGATTATTTTGTACCTACACACTTTTCATGTATCGTGTACAGTTTTTTTTAAAACTGAAGAAAAAACACCCTTTCTGGGGCGCGGGGGGGGGGGGGCTGATGCTCACCCGGGAGGGGGAGGGAGACTTGATAAAATTAAGCTTCGCTCTATAACGTTCAAATGCCGATAGATAAAGTAATCCATTAATTTTGACATTTTTTTAGCAATAATGATTTAACTAACCTCGCTTATAGAAGCATTTACTGCTGGTTTCTCTCGAGTCTCATCGGACAGCTAGGGTTTATGCGTCATTCGCGCGCCAAGCCAAGTATTGAATTATTTTAATTTTACATTATCTCTTAAACTATGTGTCAAAATAACATGCTATAAAGAGGAAAGTTTATCTTCATAAAATTGCTTTGATTATGAAGTAACTTTCGTTCGTTATGATTATTATGTCATGCCTAATAATAACGCTCATAAATCAATATTTTTTTTGTCATAAAATACCTAATTGTGGCTTTTGTATAAGAAATAGGCATATAGTATCGCGGACTTTTTTTTAATGCAGTAAAGGTCTTTTTTTATATTATACTAAGCCAGCGCTTAACTACAACCCCACCTGATGATAAATGGTGCACAAATGTTATGTAAGTGCACAAATGTGTGCACATACATAATGCTGATGCTTCTAGCAATTCTAGTAACTTACCAACAGTCTATTAAAAAGTAGACGAGTAATACTTCTCAATATTTATTCGTCGTAAATGTAAGCTTTGCGTGCAGTGGCTGTGTAAAAGAATCCATTTGATTATTATCGTCCCGTGGGCGTAGAGGCGACTGAAGAACATTCTAGAAAAATCTCATATCTGTTGATAGAGGTAACATAATCATATCACTTTATTAAAAAATAAGGGTGACAAACGAGCACATAGTCCACCTGGGTGGATGCTATGACTCATAGACATCTACATCTATCACCAATTATGAATCAAAATGCGGATGCGTTGTAGCCCCTGACGACTAAGTTGGAATTTTGACGGCTCCGTGGCGCAGTGGCTTAGCAATGAGTTGCAGCGCTAAGGGGCCGCGGGTTCGAATCCCGCACGGAACAAGTATTTTAAGGCCTACAAATAATTGTTCCGGGTCTGAATGTTTGTACTTGTGAAATTTATGTATGTAAACTGCCCCTACGATACAGGAGAAAATCCTAGTGTGGAGGTAACGTTTTAAAAAAAAGAAAAAATGCCTCGTTACCAGTAAAAAATGTCACCAGTACTTTACGCTATGAGAGCGTGGTCCTCGCCCCGGACGAGTCGACCCATTCGTGCTGCAGCTATGTATACATAGCATAGCTGCAGCGTGGCTCTACCACCTTTAAAGTAGCGTTAAGTAGTCTGTAAAGCAGCGTTAAAGGTGCGAGATATCTGGTACTGCGATCATCAATCAGCCTAAGTGTAGAAATTATAGCAAATCTTTTATAAAGTGGCGGGGCACATGTCTAGCAGACATTGACAGACCGAAGAATGGCATGTTAGAGGTTAATAGTACGAACTTCGCATATGGGTACTCGAAATATGATCTTCAGGCATTTCTCAAGAAGACTTTTTCGCACGATGCCCATATAAATTCTTTTTTTGAGATAATAACCGATGAGAGTGAAATGTTCTACAGTGACATCTTCATAATGAGGATTTTATGCTTAATGGCATCAAAATTACAAATATATTACCACATCCAGTTTTATTACTCAGCAATTTATCTCTACGAGTTTGATTAATACATGAAATTAATAATATGAGTGTATTCGGAAAAGCACACGTCTACTTCTGTCTACTTCATTTCTCCCAGGCTTTAGGTATTGTGGATTTTTAATATATCCCAAAAGATTTTTAAATTATTTTAAAGTCACAGTTAAATATTTATATTCATAATTTAAAATTTTGTACAACCGATTTCAATATAAATTATTAAGAATAACTCAAAACTATTAATCAGACCTTGATCAAATTATATGGGACCACATGAGAAGCACCTGCTTTCAAATAAAAAAGATTCGTCGAAATCGGTTCACCCAGAAAAGAGTTATGAGGTAACACATAAAAAACAT
>JAGSMP010003081.1:0-42515 GCA_029286625.1 Parnassius orleans | reverse complement strand
TGCAGCTATGTATACATAGCATAGCTGCAGCGTGGCTCTACCACCTTTAAAGTAGCGTTAAGTAGTCTGTAAAGCAGCGTTAAAGGTGCGAGATATCTGGTACTGCGATCATCAATCAGCCTAAGTGTAGAAATTATAGCAAATCTTTTATAAAGTGGCGGGGCACATGTCTAGCAGGCATTGATAGACCGAAGAATGGCATGTTAGAGGTTAATAGTACGAACTTCGCATATGGGTATTCGAAATATGATCTTCAGGCATTTCTCAAGAAGACTTTTTCGCACGATGCCCATATAAATTCTTTTTTGGGATAATAACCGATGAGAGTGAAATGTTCTACAGTGACATCTTCATAATGAGGATTTTATGCTTAATGGTATGAAAATTACAAATATATTACAACATCGAGTTTTATTACTCAGCAATTTATATCTACGAGTTTGATTAATACATGAAATTAATAATATGAGTGTATTCGGAAAAGCACACGTCTACTTCTGTCTACTTCATTTCTCCCAGGCTTTAGGTATTGTGGATTTTTAATATATCCCAAAAGATTTTTAAATTATTTTTAAAGTCACAGTTAAATATTTATATTCATAATTTAAAATTAAAAATTTTGTACAACCGATTTCAATATAAATTATTAAGAATAACTCAAAAACTATTAATCAGACCTTGATCAAATTATATAGGACCACATGAGAAGCACCTGCTTTCAAATAAAGAAAGAATCGTCGAAATCGGTTCACCCAGAAAAGAGTTATGAGGTAACACATAAAAAAAACATACAGTCGAATTGAGAGTACACCAGATCTCGAAGAAGAAGAAGGCGAGCTCCGAGGAGGTAGCCAGACTCTACGGGGCATACCGAGCGGCTACAAAGGCGCTACAAATTACTATAGCCAACGCCAGGTCTCGGTCCTGGAAAGAGCTTCTGGAGGGATTCAACGAAGATCCCTGGGGGCGTCGATACAGGATGGTACTGGGTAAGCTCCGGCCTTGGTCGCCCCCCTTGACGGAGACTCTCGATCCGGATCTTCTGGGAAGGGTGATCAGCACGCTTTTCCCAGAGGACCGGTCAAGTCCCTCAGGTCACCTACCATCGTCATGGGAGTGGCAGGATGAGATGGGGGTGACCTTCGAAGAGCTGGACCGAGCCGTTAGCCGCTTAAAAGCCCGGAACACAGCACCGGGGCCCGATGGAATACCGGGCCGGGCCCTAGTGCTGAGTCTGGCTGCCCTGGGGGACAGGCTCAGGCAGCTGTTTACCAGCTGTCTGCGTTGTGCCACGTTCCCCACAGCCTGGAAAGAAGCAAGGCTGGTCCTCTTGAAGAAGGAGGGCAGGGCCGCTGATTCTCCCTCTGCGTACCGCCCCATATGCCTGTTGGACGAGATTGGCAAATTATTCGAGAGGATAGTTGCCAGTCGGCTCAATAGGCATCTGTCGCGCGTCGGTCCCGATTTGGCTGATAGCCAGTTTGGGTTCCGACGGGAGCGTTCCACTTTAGATGCGATTATGCGCGTCCGCTCCCTGTCGGAACAAGCAGTATACCAGGGTGGCGTGGCGTTGGCGATAAGTCTTGATATCGTCAACGCCTTCAACTCCCTACCCTGGGATGCAATCAGGAGGGCACTGGCACATCATCAGGTGCCCCCTTACATGCAAGGTATTATCGGGGACTACTTGCGCGACAGGTACATCCTTTACATGGGGCAAGATGGTAGGAAGATCCGGAGGGAGATTAAACGTGGGGTTCCACAGGGCTCGGTGCTGGGGCCGCTACTGTGGAACCTCGCCTATGATGCGGTTCTGCGAATCGATCTTCCCGCTGGCGTAGATATTGTCTGCTATGCTGACGACACATTGGTGATCGCCAGCGGGATCACTTTCAAGAGGGCCAGGAGCTCGCTGAACTCGGGGCGAAGTCGTCGTCGCCAAAATCCACGAGTTGGGATTAGAAAAGCGTCTCACAAGACCGAGGCCCTATGGTTCCATAAATTACCAAAGGGCAGGAACCACCTGACTCGTGTGTCCGCGTGGGTGAGTCTGATGTCAGAGTGGGAGGCACATACCTAGGCCTCCACCTGGACAGTCGCTGGGGCTTCGAAGAACATTTCGAGCGCCCAGTCCCCGGATCGAAAGGTGCGTGTGCCATGCGCAGACTGCTGCCCAATCTAACGGAGGAAGTACGTCGCCCTATGCGGGAGTTATACGATCCGTAGCTCTGTATGGAGCGCCTGTATGGGCAAAAGGCTGGCCATCCGACGCTGTAGAACTAAAATCTATAGTGTTCAGCGGAGGATGGCCATACGGATCGTACGAGGATACCGCACTATATCCTTTGAGGCGACGACAATCCTGGCTCGCTTTCCACCACTAGATATACTGGCGGAAATGGACGCGAGTGTACTTCCGAATCGTGCCCTCCGCCAGAGCGGTGGTAGTAGTGAGCCAGAAGAGGCGCTCGAATCAATTAAACGGCAGGAACGACAAAACGCTCTGGCGTCATGGCGCTCGACTTGAGGTGCGCTATGAACGCAAGCGCGTCATTGAGCAATCCTGCCGGTCTTCAGCCTGGATGCGGCGACGAGCAGGAAGACTCACCTACAGACTTACACAGATAATTACCGGGCATGGGTGCTTCGGTGATTATCTGTGTAGATCGGACGCGAGGCGACGGCGAACTGCTTCCACTGTGGTGGACGGGACCAGGACTCCGCTTCCCACACGCTCGCAGTATGCCCAGCGTGGAACGGGAGCGAACGATCCTGGTAAACCGCATCGGACAGAACCTCTCCCTGCCAGCAGTCGTGTCGGCGATGCTGAGCGGGATTCGGCGTGGAGGCCGTAGCCACCTTCTGTGAATTCAGAAGGAGGCTTCTGAGCGGGATCGGGAGGGCAGATCCCGCGCGGAGACGACGTCGCCAGGCGTTCGTCACGGCCTCCTCTTGAAACGGTGTTCCCCTACCAGAAACGGGGCCTTCGGGTTGCAGACGCTCGGGGCGGGGGCCTCGAACGCCTAGTTATGTAACCCCCGAGGAGGACGATGACTCGGAAGTGGTCTCGAGACATCGTGATAGCACTGCGAGGGTGCTGGGGGTAGCATGTACTGCCCCCGGGACGTGCTATTAGTGTAGCAAAGCGATGGAGGGGCCCCGGTTGCGTTCCGAACGGAGATCCCGGGACCCCTCGTATACGCTGATGGTGACCACCGTGGGGTTTTAGCCGGTAAGAGTCCGGCATAAACTTTTAAAAAAAAAAAGAGACTTTTTTGAAACCTAGCCATCGCGATCCTAAGATTGCAAACTACATCTTAGTTAGAAATGAAAGGCTGACCAGCCCTAGAGGCGGCACTTTGATCTACTACAAAACGTCCTTGCACTGCGTACCAATCTACGCTCCCCCGTTAACCAACATAGAAGTTTCTATATGTAAGGTTGCTTTCTCGGGCCTACCGCCACTTACCACCGTATCGGCTCATCTAACGCCACGCAAACGCATAGTTGAATCGGACTTTGCAAAATTGTTTAATCTAGGCTCATCATCATCATTGCAGCCATTAACAAATCCACTGCTGAATATTTAAACGTGGTAGAGCCATGCTGCAGCTATATTAGTAGTATAGTTGTAGCACGAATGGGTCGGCTCGACCGGGGAAGGACCACGCTCTCACAGAATACCAGCGTAATTTTTTTTTATAGGAGAGGGGGCAAGCGAGCATGCGGTTCACCTGATGTTAAGTGACTACCGCCGCCCATGAACAACTGCAACACCAGGGGAATTGCAAATGCGTTGCCGGCCGTTTAAAAAGGAGTAGGCTCTTTTCTTGAAGGTCCCTAAGTCGTATCGGTCCGGAAAAATCGCTGGTGGTAATCGGTTCCACAAGGAAGTAGTGCGAGGAAGAAAACATCTTCTAAATCGCACAGTGGTGGACCGCCAATCATCCAGATGGTATGGATGGTATGGCGAGTTTGTCGCGATGTGCGATGGTGAAATTGAGCGGCTGGAATTAGTCCGAACTATTCCTCAGAGCACTCCCCGTGGTACATGCGATAAAATACGCAAAGAGATGCAACATCTCTACGCAGTGCCAGTGAGTCAAGCCGATCGGAAAGAACTCGCTCGTCGACGATTCGATCCGCTCTGCGCTGAATGCGGTAAAGTGGAAGGAGCTGGCACTGGGGAGCCCCTG
Organism: Parnassius orleans; assembly: GCA_029286625.1. Taxonomy (NCBI): domain Eukaryota; kingdom Metazoa; phylum Arthropoda; class Insecta; order Lepidoptera; family Papilionidae; genus Parnassius; species Parnassius orleans. Next base: position 38,319 of record JAGSMP010003081.1, on the reverse strand, counting down.
CCCAGAGATGGGAACAGTATTCCATGTGAGGCCGAACCTGCGCCTTGTAAAGTTGCAGGCGGTGTGCCGGCATGAAATACTGCCCCGCTCTACTGAGCACGCCAAGCTTTTTAGAGGCCAACTTGGCCTTCTCTTCCAAGTGACCACGAAACTGCACGTCACTCGATATGTCAACGCCGAGGATTCCGATACTGGCTGAGGCAACAAGGGGAGTGCCTTGAAACTGAGGAGATACGACAAAGGGGTTCCTTTTAGCGGTAAACGCGCAAACTTGTGTCTTCTGGGGATTGAACTGGACTAGATTTAGTCGCCCCCAGTCTGAGACTCTGTTCAACAAAGTCTTGACTTCAGACACAAGTTTGTTCCGGTACTTAGCGACGTTTTCCCGAGAAATATTGGCACGGCCGGTGTATAAAGCATCACCAGTGCTGTCGTCTGCATAGCAATGAATGCTACCGGTTTGCAACATATCATTGATATGCAGAAGAAACAGCGTTGGTGATAGCACGCAGCCTTGTGGAACACCAGCGTTAATAGGCTTGTAATCAGAGCACGCACCATCTACTACGACCTTGATGCTTCGATCAGCCAGAAAACTGGTGATCCAATTGCACAATTTCTCGGGAAGCCCATAGGAAGGAAGCTCCGAAAGAAGCACTTTGTGCCAGACCCGATCGAAGGCCTTCGCTATGTCCAAACTAACGGCCAATGCCTCCCCCTTGGACTCGATCGCCTGCGCCCATCTATGTGTTAGGTAAACAAGAAGATCACAAGCTGAGCGACCCCGATGGAAACCGTACTGGCAGTCACTAATCAGCTGGTGCTCCTCGAGGTACCGCATGAGCTGGCAGTTAATAATGGACTCCATTATTTTCGAGAACAAGGAGGTGATGGCGATAGGCCTGTAATTGGACGGATACGAGCGGTTACCTTTTTTAGGGATCGGGTGCACGAAAGCTGTCTTCCATGAATTCGGGACAACGCTTAGGGAGTAGGAGTACCGAAAAAGACGCGTTAGAACCGGTGCCAACACTGGAGCGCACGTCCTCAGCACAATTGGCGGGATTCCATCAGGCCCCCTCGACTTGTGGATGTCCAGAGAGAGGGGTGCTTTGCGTACTGAGCACTGTGTGAATCGTACATCAGGCATAGAGCACTCACACTGCGGGATGGTCGGCGGTGTGTTCCCCCCGTCATCAAGAGTCGATTTGGACGCAAAAAGGGAGCCTAAAAGGTCGGCTTTCTCTTTCCAGTGAGTCATCCTTCCTGTGCAGAGATGGTAGTGATGGCTTACAGAAATTCCCTTGGACAGCCTTGGCGAGAGACCAGAATACACGGGTTCCCGAAGGAAGGCGAACTAGTTTCTCGCCAATTCTGCCTATGTGCTCTGATTTTGCCTTGGCAATAACTCTTTTGAAGGACCTGGCGGCGAAGTTATACATCTTTTTAAGCATGCTGGTGTTTACAACCCGAAGCCTCAGCCCAGGCCTGATAACACTCCTGCTTACTGCGTAATGCAGTCTTACAGGAGCGACCAAACCAAGGCTGTGATCTGCCACCGATGGGTACCACAGATGATGGAATAAATAGTTCCATTCCCTGTAGCACAACATCGGTGACAGAGTCAGCAACAGCGCTGGGATCATTCGGCGAGAAGCAAGCCCGCCCCCGTGGGTAGAATGCAAAGAAAGACCGCATTCCATCCCAATCCGCCGACCTGTAATGCCAAACACGGCGGCAACCTGCAGAACGCAACCGCGAGGAGAGCGTGAGTGGCACCACACTCCGGATCAGACAAGGGTCCGAAGAGCCAAGAAGGGCATCGACGGAAACCTGATATCCGTCCGGATAAGAGGTCAGCAGAAGATCCAACGGGGAAGGTGTATGATCCTCCACATCTGGAATCCGCGTAGGCGAAGTAACCTGTTGTGTCAGACCATATGCCAAGGCAAAGTCATAAACAGATCTCCCCGCATGATCGGTTAAACGTGAACGGAGCCATTGCGTGGTGGGCGTTAAAATCGCCAAGTATCACGATCTCTACGGATGGGATCTGTTGTAGCAAGAAATCTGTAGCCATTTGGACGTGGTCGATGAGTCGGTCTGTGTCGGCATTACCGCTATGGGACCTATACAGGCACCCGTAGACGCGGGGATGGTCGTCGCTGTCTACGCGCAGCCATAGGATGGACAGGTCCGTACCTTCAAGACTGCCGAGGTGTCGAGAACAGATATCCTCTCTGACGTATACGCAAACTACAGCCCGGGGCACAAAGAAGTGTTCTAATTTGTACCCCGGGTAGGAGAGGTACGAAGTATCAGCCGGAAAGGACACCTGCGTCTCGGTCAAAAAGAGCAAGGCCGGCTTAGCCGTCTCTAGATGGTAGTGGACGGCGTTAAGATTCGAGTGAAGTCCCCTGACGTTGCAGAATTCCACCACGGATAGCGTGGCAGGGGTCGCCATGGTTTTATTGCTCTGTTTTCCCCCGTGCAGTGTTAGTGTAGAGCGGGATTTTGCCCCCCCCCCCCCAGAATACGCGGGGCAGCCTGAGCACCCACGCTCAGGAAGAAGGTAGCTTGACCGTGGATGCTCAGTGAGGGATTCTCCATTACCAGGAGTGTTGGTACCCTCCTGGGGTAGTTCTTTCTTTTTAAATTCCGCTACCATGTTATGGTGGGGGGGGGGGATTGGGCCTCCGGCCACTTGCACTAACCAAGCGAAGCTAAGCTCCTACTTTACGTTGGTATTCTGTGAGGTAGTGGTACCGCCCCGGTTCGAGCCGGCCCATCCATGCTACAGCAGAAGCTGCAGCGCGGCTCTACCACTGTTAAAATAGCAGCTTAACACTGCTGCGTTTCGTATGGTGAGTGTAGAGAACCGGAGACCCTTTTAACTGGAGAATAGGCATTCCATCTTAGTCCTCACGGGTGACAACGCATCTGCATTTTGATTTGTAATCGAGGATAGATGAAGATGTCTATGGGCCGCAGCAACCACTTACCATCAGGTGGACTGTGAGCTCGTTTGTCACCTTATCCTATATAAAAAAACATAGGCCTCCCCCAAGGAATGACACAAATCACGGTCCCGAGCCACCTGCATTCATCGACCACCTGGATGTCTTACCAGCTCGTCACTCCATCTAGTGGGGAGACGCCCTACACTTCGTCCGCCGGTACGTGGCCGCCACTCTAGAACCTTTTTCCCATCGGTTGTCGGTTCTTCGAGCTATATGGCCGGCCCATTGCCACTTTAGTATACTAATTCTTTGGTCTATGTCGGTTACTCTGGTTCTAATGCGAATATCCTCGTTTTTAAGTCTATCACGCAGATTAACGCCGAGCATAGCCCTCTCCATACCTCACTGAGCGACTTTGAGCTTCCTCATACGGGTCATCACTGGCAACGCACTGGTTGTACAATCTAGTTTTGAGGTTTTGAAGTATGTCTGACGAGAAGATGTGTCGTAATCTCCCGAACGCTGCCCAGCCGAGTTGAATCCGTCGATTGACCTTTCGGTCGAAGTTGGACTTACCTAGTCGGACTATTTGTCCCAGGTAAACATATTCGTCAACATCTTCGAGCTTAGTGCTCCCAACAACTACCGGCATAGGTGTGACATGGACGTTAAACATGATTTTTATTTTGTCCATGTTCATCTTAAGACCTATCCGTTGGGAGACACTATGGAGGTCATTGAGCATAGTGCTTTGGTCCTCCAGCGATTCTGCCATAAGGACTATATCGTCGGCAAATCGAAGGTGAGTGATGTACTCGCTATTGACGTTAATACCGTATCCTTTCTAGTCCAGTAGCTTGAAAACGTCTTCCAATGCAGCGGTGAAGAGTTTCGGGAAAATTACGTCACCCTGTCTTACACTTCTCTGCAATTGGATAGGTTTCGTACTCTGGTTCTGTACTCGGATAGCCATCGTAGCCCTACTGTACAAACACTTCAGCACTTCGATATACCGACAGTCAACTTGGCACCGCTGGAGGGACTGCAGACATTTTAGCAGACTAAATTTCGACGGAATCAAAGGCTTTCTCATAGTCCACATACGCAAGACAATGTGGCAGATTGTACTCTTCGGTCTTCTGTACAATTTGCCGAAGGGTATGTATGTGTTCTATGGTGCTAAAGCCTTTTCGGAATCCGGTTTGTTCGGGAGGCTGGGAGTCGTCGAGTCTGAGTGAAAGACGATTCGTAATGACTCTCGAAAACAGCACGTAGACGCGGCTAAGAAGGGAAATCGGTCTGTAGTTCTTCAAGAGAGCGTTGTCGCCTTTCTTGAAGGCAAGGCCACCGCACTTCTGCACCACGCCTCCGGAGTAGTGTCACCATGGAGAACCGAATTAAAGAGCCTCTGAAGGACTTCAAGTACCGGTTTTCCACCCGCTTTCAGAAGCTCCGCTGTAATTCCATCCTCGCACGGAGACTTTCCATTATTAAGGTTCTGGAAAGCCATTCTAATCTCGTTCAGACTAACGTCCGGCATATCATCGGAATAGTGACGGATGAAACTTGCTCTTGGAGCGTTACTCACACTTGCGTGTGGCTCCAACGATGACGTATACAGCTGCCCATAGAACCTCTCAATCTCACTCAAAATCTCAGGTGTCCCGGAAACGATGCTACCACATTCGGTCTTCAGCTTCGACAGTTGGCTCTGTCTGGCTGACAGATCTCTAGCAAAGACTTTGGAGCCCTGGTTCTGCTCGATCTCTTCTTCAATACGAGCTGTATTGGAGTTGCGCAAGTCCCGACTTTTGGAGATCTGGCTGTTCAGTTGCCTGTATGCTGTCAATTCTGCTGAAGACTGTAGCTTCATCTCCCGTCTAACAGCCATGAGATTAAGAGTGTGATCGGAGAGTTTTTGTGGTCTTCTGCGACGGGTCTTACAGAACTTAGCTCCGATCGCATGGAAAGTTTCCACAAGCTTGTCATTCATATCGTCCACTTCATTGCGATCTTCTAGGCACTGAAAACAATTTTGTAACTCCAGCTGAAAGGTTTCGGGACTCTGGATTAGATCACCAGGGGGTCGGAGCGTTGACTTCATTAGACGACACCTCTCCAACTTAACGTTTAGGTTCAGTGTGCCTCTAACCATTCGGTGATCGCTACCAGTTTTCAGTCGTCATAATGAAGTGAATCTCATTTTTTGTCGAACCGTCGGGCCTCGACCAGGTCCACTTCTTCTGGGGCCGCTTCTGGAGAAAGAGTTAATCATAAAGAGTCCCTCTTTCACCATGAAGTCGGCCAGCTGCTGGCCTCTTGGGTTCCGTTGCCTTAATCCGAATTTCCCTACTTTCAGTCACCCTTATGCCTAGTTTTGCGTTGAAGTCCACCCATTAACACCGTATAGTGGGTTTTGGAGGAATGCATGCTTCTAGAGATATCCTCATACATTTCCTCCACCTCCTCATCTGGATGTGCCGAGGTTGGTGCGTAAACCTGTATGACCTTTAGCGAATACCGTTTGGTGATTGCGAGTATAAGGTACGCAACCCTCGTCGACACACTCCCAATCTTTACAACGTTGTTAACGAGAGACTTGTGGACGATAAATCCGACACCTCCTTGGGACAGATGGTCGCCCTCCCGGTGATAGAACAAGTTGCCGGATTCGAGGATTACCATGTCCTCCCCCTCTCTTCGGACCTCGGATAATCCTATAATATTACAGCGCAACTTGTCTATCTCTTCTTTCAGCTCCAGGATCTTCTTGTCAGTCGTAGGTGGCAACCGAACCTCCACCGGAGATTCTTAGCACCTCCTGCCCCGCCGTTACCATGGTCGCCATCGTAGCCAGGAATAGCGGGGCGCCGGGGACTGGGGGCCATTTATTAGTATCGTTGCTCTTAGGGGTATATTGCCATGGTTGCCACGCTTGGCGAGCGGGTTGGCAACCGCAGTTTTTATTGCCTTTTGTTTTTATCAGAAAGATACTGCTGCCCATCTTCTGTCTCAGTTTCCCTCTGTCGCCTTTTACGACACCCACTGGAAGAAATGGGGTAGTGGTTATTCTTACCCGCCCCGTGTAGTGGTGTAGAATATCATCAATTGAAACAATATTAGTACTTGACTCGGACCATAGACCAGTCCTATTGCAGCTGGTCCAGCCCGCATGTGAGGTCTTTCAGACCAACACCATCGTGGACTGGCGTAAACTCGAGGTCAAACTCGAGTCTACGACCTCCCAACACTTAGACAAAATCCCGAAAAAAATAGACTCGCCGGAGGAGGCCAATGAGGCGATTAGCGCCCTATCGGCCCACCTCACCTCTACAGTTGAGGAATGCTCTCGTAAGGTTCGTGTGTCGAGCAATCAATACATTAAGTTTCCGAGTGGTATTCTACCACTGATCAGAGCAAAAAACGCGGCCCTAAGACAATACGATCACTATCGTACTTTAGATAACAAATTCCGTCTGCGCTACCTCCAAAACGAGTTGAAACAGCACGTTAAAGAGTTTAGACAGGATAAGTGGGATAGTCTGCTGACGGACATCGTGCCATCATAAACTGCCTTCTGGCAGTTGACGCAAGCTCTGAAAACAGAACAATCCTCACCTATGCCGCCTCTCATCAGGCCAGGAAACCCCGATCTCGCCTTTGACGACTCCGATAAAGCCGAATGCCTCGCTGACAGTTTAGAGAGTCAATGTACTCCCTCAAATGAATCTATAGATCCCGCTGACCTTGCAGAGGTCAAAGCGGAGGTCGAGCGTAAGTCTGCACTACCACCTGCGGGTGACCTCCTAGAACCTGTGACTGTTGACGAAGTCACAGAAGTTATTAAAAGCCTTAAAAAGAGATCAGCACCCGGACCCGATGGCATTAGCAACAGGGTACTGAAATCTCTCTCCGCGCCGCTAGTATGCTTCCTAGTAGACATATTCAACGCTCTTTATGCATTCGACGACGCATTCGATGTTCTGGGCAGTGAGAACCGCCCAGGGACGCGGGTGTACGGTGTATACGCGGTGTGGAGTGGTGTGCGGCGCGCCCGTCTGCGGATTCGCTGCGTCCCATCCGTTGTTGTCCTAACAGTGTTTGTGGCACTAGGTGAATGTGTAGTGGTTGAGTGTGACTGGCCGGCGACATTTCGGTCATCGGCATCTAGCGGAATAGGGGGTTCGATTAGAATGTTGCGGGGCCTCCGGAGGGTTAGCGTAACGTTCGGAGTCGGAGCGTAGGTGGCTGCTTTGTTTACCACTAGCGGGTTTGGATGTGTCTTGACCTTCTCGAAATAGCGCCGAGACATATCCTTGAAGTATTCAGAGATCGTCGGAAGTTGACAGTCCCTGTGTAAGTCAGAGTTTCGCTGGTACCATGCTATTTCTGATGACTATGCGAATGAATCTATTTTGGACCACTTGGAGATCGTATAAATGATTATAGTGTACGTGAGCAAAAACTACGCTTGTTGTGTGTCTTAAGGACAGTTTGCTCCTGCTGTTCACTAACGGGTGGAGGCGACTAGTGACAAATTTGGCACGGTTGCGAACATTGCGAATGTGTTTCGCGAATGTCATACCGTGGTCAAATGTGACCCCTAGATATTTGGCCGTTGATTACCAGGGGATCTGGCGGCCGTACAGGGTTAGGGCCGTACGGTACAACTTTTTCTTGTGGTTTCTGATTTGACGATGGAAAGTGGAGATCCTTTGAAAGCGTATTGCTACACTTTTGTCAGGATTCACTTCGATTCACCATAAGCGAAACCAATCGCCTAGGCAGTTGACGGCTGTTTGGAGTATCTTGGAGAGGTATCTTGAATTGGGATGAGCGACGAAAAGTGCCGTGTCATTTGCGAAAATAACAGTATTCACTACTGGGTGCTTCGGGATGTCACTCGTGAAGAGTGTGAAGAGTAGTGGGGAGAGGACGGAGCCTTGTGGGACTCCAGCCTTGTGGGACTCCAGCCTTGTGGGACTCCAGCCTTGAGGGGATGCTTTGTAGAGCGAATCCCCTCTATTCGATAGCGAAAGTGGCGATTGCCAAGAAAGGCTCTGATGATGATGAGCCTATCAGGCACGTTGAGTTTATACATCTTGTAAAGCAAGCCATCATGCCAGACTTTGTCAAATGCTTTTGCGACATCGAGGAAGAGGGCACCGGTTATGTTGGTTCTGCCACAGCTTTGTGGGAGGTTAAATCCTTTCAGAATGTATTCTGTGAGGCGATGTAACTGGTCGGTGCACGAGTGTTCAGGTCCGAAGCCGAACTGCTCGTCTGGAAGAAGCTTGTTGGTGAAGGCGTATTTACGAAGGCGATTCAATCTGAGTCGCTTGTAAACTTTCCCCAGTATACTGAGGAGGCTAATTGGTCTGTAACTAGAGGCTGAATTGCGCGGTTTCCCCGGTTTCAGGATTCCTATTACGTCTGCCTCTTTCCATGCATCCGGAAAGGAGCAACGGGAAAGAAGAGCGTTGAATATGCCTACTAGGAGGCATACTAGCGGCGCGGAGAGAGATTTCAGTACCCTGTTGCTAATGCCATTGGGTGCGGGTGCTGATCTCTTTTTAAGGCTTTTAATAACTTCTGTGACTTCGTCAACAGTCACAGGTTCTAGGAGGTTACCCGCAGGTGGTAGTGCAAACTTACGCTCGACCTTCGCTTTGACCTCTGCAAGGTCAGCGGGATATGTAGGTTCATTTGAGGGAGTCAGAACATCGAACGATACGAGTTAGCCGTCAGAGCCGGGGTCCGCTCCTTGTTCGGACGGCGGTTAGACAACTCACCCGTGTCATGTTGTGGCTTTCGGCGACATTTAGGGTATTTGATGTTGATGTAATGATGATGTAATCACTGAACACAATTTTATCACTCCTCGAGATTATCAATTTTAGTGCAACGTCGCGTCCGCAACGTTGCACTAAAATAAATAATCCCCCCCCCCCTTTTTACAGCTTACGGCCTTTCAGGCCGCGAGCTCTGAGTTCGATGAAGCTGTAAGAGCCGCCTAGGCTAACAGCATTGACATCACAGAAACTAGACTAGTAAGCCTCACGAAAACAAAGTTTAAAATTTTATAGAACAGTTTCTGTACTCCAATGCCTGCTATTTGTTGAATGATTACTTTGATGATAAGCTAGCGCGGAATAGTATTCATCCAACTTTATACCCTTTTTACGCTATTTTCGTAATGAATAACAATACCTTACTAAGAACATAGTGTAAAATTATCTCAGTAAAATTTACAAGTATGCTCTGTAAAATTTGTATTAATTAATATGTAACGATAATGTGCTTCATATATAATAATATATTTATTGCATATAATGGCGTATAAATTGTAGTAGAGCCACGCTGCAGCTATATTGAGGTTGTTGCACGAATGGGTCGACTCGACAGGGCAAGGGTCTACTATGTGTTCGTTTGTCACCATTATTCTTTAAAAATCTTTATAAAAGCTAAAAGTAATATATAAGTGTATCGTAGAATCGGGTATATCATGCTCCCTTAAAGTTGTTTGTTTGCGGCGGCGTCATATAACGGCTCGTCCACTTCCCTTTAAAAATGGCCGAGAAGTACGACGGCTGCCACATACGTCATACTTATGAACAACTGCTGCTTGTGGACATTGGTCCGCTCGGGCTTGCAACATATTTATTTGCTTAAATTTTTTATGCAATTTTATTCCTTACTTATAGAATTACATATGAGACTACCTTTTAATTTTAGACTAGCTGGTATGCGCTAGCGCATTGCTGCCGCAGAAGAAATAATTGTGGAAATATCGTTTTAAATTAGGAAGAGTTATATTGCTTAATGAGGATTATAATACAATCAATGTTCTATAACTTTCAAATAAATGGTCGGTAAGATACGCGCGCCACCTAGTATAAGTAAATTGTACTATGCCTATAACCTTCACGCAAGTGCAAGCGATAAGTTGACAAAGTTTCAGCGCAATCTGATGAACGGTATAGCTGCGCATAAATACGAACAAACAAAAATTATTTTTTATATAATATTAGAAGATAGATTAAGAATTTTCGCTTTTTAACTGTTTTTGCTCTAGACAGTGGAATCTCTTTTTAAAACAGTAGTAGATAAAAATATTATATTGACGTTTATCAAACGAAATTTAAGTTTCGTTCGTCGAAAAATAAAGACTTTTTATTTTATTTCAAAAATTAATCTGCATTGATCAAGAACCGACGCCTAAATCGCGCTGACGAAGTTTACAAAGTTTGCTTGCCTGGCGTAAAATCTCTCAACTACATTACATTAGTACTGATTAAATACAACAGACATTTGTCAGTATGTCTGTCAGTTGAACTTTAGACCTCTGTTGAAATCCTATTATAAATAAAATTATGTGTTTGCCACTGAACTCCTCCTAAACTGCTGGACCGATTTTTACCGTTTAGATTTATAAATGGTAACGCATATGTCGAGGTCCAGAAATCACCCGCAAGATGCCTGGGCGGATCACTAGTTAATTATAAATTGAAAAATGAAATATTTTTTACAAAACTTTTATGCAAAATATGTAGTGTTTAATTAAATATTAATAAATGCCTTTGCTGAAGTACGAGTAGCAATGGGTTTTTCACATCTACCGCAGAAGTCATAACCGTTGAAGAAGACGTGTTAAAGAGTTAAGACCACTTAGGTAAAGGACGTTCCTGGCTAAAATTTGGCGGTGGTGTCCAGATTATTAACAGTATGGACGGTAGTGAAATTAAATGAAATAATATGTATATTCATTTAATCGAAATAATAAAATAAAATTTCGTTAGCCAAATTTCATTTTTAACATACTTAACATACAAAAAATATGTTAAATGTAATATGTATTTTTATAGAATAAGGGAGGCAAACGAGCACACAGTCCACCTGATGGTAAGTGGACGTTGTGGCCCACAGACATCGACATTTATCTTCAATTAGGAATCAAAATGGAGATTCGTTGTTACCTCTGAGGACTAAGATGGAATGCCTCGTTTCCAGCAAAAAAGAGTCTTCAGTTCTCTACACTCACCATACAAAACACAGCAACATTAAGCTGCTATTTTACGCTGGTATTCTGTGAGAGCTTGGTCCTAACCTGGTCGAGCCGACCCATTCGTGCTACAACCACAATATAGCTGCAGCTTGGCTCTACCATATATAAACACATAAACACACACGCCTGTCACCCAGATGGGTAGGCAGAGACTATGGACTTCCATTTGGCACGATCCTGACGCATACACGCTCGTCGGTTAAAGGTACTCTTAATTTGGCCCATTTTCAATATATCGCCAATTTGGTCGATAAATTTTCGCCTAGGGCGTCCTTTCCAGACTCTGCCGTTCACCTCTGCCACATAAATTTGCTTTGTCACTCTTTCCTCATTCATTATTTCTACATGACCAAACCACAGAAGCATTCCTTTCTTAATCCTGGTCACAACATCATCTTGCAAACGACACTCTTCTCTTATCACAAAATTTCTCACCGTGTCATTTAGATTCAGCCCTAACATACTCCTTAATGACCGCATTTCTACAGCATTTATTCTACTCTCGTGCTTCTTCTGCCACACCCAAATTACACTACCATATCTTAAAGTAGGGAGTAACACAGCATTGTGAATTGACATACGTGCCTTTTTGGCTTTCTGACCACATTCCGACTTTCCACAATAGAGTGTAGAGCTCAATTTACTCTATTTCCTGCGTTCACTCGTCGTTCTATATCCTTATCATATCTACAATCCATGCTAAATACACATCCCAAATACACAAACTCATCTACTTGCTTGACCAATTCCCCTTCTATTCTTATTTCACATATCGTTTTACTTTCTTCTCTTTCAAAAACCATAACTTTCGTCTTACTTGCGTTCACTTTCATTTCCCTTTCTTTTGATGACCTGTTCATTAATGTTACCATCATTTGCAACTCGGCCACCGACGACGCAAGTATGACTTGATCATCGGCGTACAAAAGGCATTAGACGGTTAACTCACCCATTCTTAACCCGCATTCTTCAACTTTAAAATTTTCCAAACAGCTGTCCATAAATAGGTTGAACAGCCACGGGGAAGCCACACAGCCCTGTCTGACACCTTTATGGATGCCAAACCAGTCTGAGTAGGTCCCGTTGATCCTGACACTAGCACTGGAGTCCCTATACAGAGACTTCAATGCCTGTATCAACCCAGCGCTCAACCCAAATGAATTCAGTATTTGCCATAACACATACCTATCCACTCTGTCATAAGCCTTTTCCAAGTCCACGAACGCACAAAACATCTTTTGGTTTTTGGCCAAAAACTTCTCCGCGATCTTGCGCATTCAAAAGACCTGATCTGTACATCCCATTCCTTTTCTAAATCCTGCTTGCACATTCCAAATTTTTCATCAGTATCTTTCATAAGTCTTTCAATTAGCACCTTAGCATACAGTTTTCCCACAATACTAAGAAGGTTGTTACCACTGTAGTTTTTACAGTCCTGCTGCGATCCTTTTCTCTTATATATTGGGACTGTTACGGCTTTGCACCAGTCTCCCGGTACCCGCTTAAGTTCCCAAAACAAATAGAATTGAATAGAATTGAATAGAATTGAATAGAATTGAATAGAATAGAATAGAATAGAATAGAATAGAATAGAATATTTTTTTATTCAATATAGATTACATGTGTAATTCTTATTGAAAGTCATTTTTTACTTTACCACTGGTTCGAAAAAAAAACCTCTGTCCTGGGAAGAACCAGCAAGAAACCCAGCGGGACTTTTTTTTTTAAGTAAATTTTACATTAATGGTTGTACAAACTATTTAAGTACAAAATTTATTTTAGAAACTGCTTGGTAGCGACCACCTCATTCCCAGGGGTTATTAAACAAGGTGTACAGCAAGTCTGCCACCACTCCCTCTCCAGCCCTTAGCATTTCGATTGATACTCTATCATATCCGGCTGCCTTACCTGCTTTCATACTTTTCATTGCTTTCATTATTTCATCTATACCTATCTCTCTATCTCTTTTCTCTTCTTTCGGAATTTCTATTTCATTTAATTCAAACGTCTCATCGCTCATAAACACGCTTTCAAAGTATTCCTTCCATCTCCTTAAACTCGACACTTCGTCATTCAGAATACAGTCATTCTGGTCTCGTACAGCATTCATTCTAGGCTGTTTTGAATGTCCCCTAGCAGTTCTTACGAGTTTTTAGAACATTTTAATATTTGCCTGGAAGTTATCCGATATTTTTCTATCATTCTTATCAGTTTTTTTTTTGCTTTTCCTTTCAACTACTTCTTTTACTCTCATATTTAGACGTCTAACGACTGCCGTTTTTCTTTCAATATCATCAATCATACCGCTAAAATGACTAGCGGTTGCTAGTAAATCTGTATGCTCTCTTCTTCTTCCATCCAGCCTCATCATCCCACCATAAAGTGTTATTTTTCCTTTCATTCGTTCTCTTAGTTACACCACATACTTCGGTAGATGCATCCACCAAACCTTTCTTGACATTATAACACAATAACACAATTCATCCATACCACTTATATTTTCTCTCAGTCTACATTAGAACTTCTTTTTCACACATTCATCTTGTAACCTCTCTGTTCTTATACGCTGTAACGCAGTGGTAGACGAATGTCTGATGCCGCCAACGTCTGAATAGACCATTAATTCGGCATAAGACCAAGTAATGAACCAATCGTTGGACCCCGGTAAACCCTTGTATCTACCACTGCGCTTCTCATTCTTTCATCTACAATTATGAAATCTATCATGCTTCTATCACCACCTCCCATGTATACATGTGAATCTTCTTATGACGAAAGAAAGTGTACGTCACAAAATATTCTTTTCACACAGGTGAGGCATTCACCATTCTCATTTATGCTTTCATCACCAAAAGTTCCCAATATCCTTTCATAACCAAGCCTCTTCACCAACCCTTCTATTAAAATCTCCTAATATAACAATATTTTCATTACCCTTGCATTTTAAGCTTCATTCTTACCATCTCCCAAAACTGCTCTCCTATATAAGTGAGCTTAGACATGTCTGGGGCGTAGACCTAGAACAAACAACTTCTTTAAGCCGCTTTTTCATCCATAACAGTCTCAGGCTTACACATTCATACTCTTTCACAATTGACCCATTCTTTCTGAAAGGATGATACCGACTACCTGGCATGCCCGCTCTGTCTCGTCTACACCAGACCAGTACGCAGTATACATGCCATGTGTAGTGGCATCCTTTCCCTTCCGTTTCGTCTCATTTACACATAACACATCTATTCGTCTATCATACATCATATCGCATACTTTATCAATCTTATCATTCATTGCTCCACATACATTCAGTGTAGCTTTCCTCCCGGAGTTACCTCTGGCTCTACCACGTATAATATATTACACTTAACATATTTTTTAACCATCTGCAATTCCCCTGTTGTTGCAATTGTTCATGGGCGGCGGTAGTCTTTTACCAGCATGAGGAGCAGCCGCATGCTTATTTGCCCCCTCTTATATAAAATATACCCTACTAAATCTACTATAGTTTTGGAATGGGGTTTTTCTGACCGGAGATGTAACGGTAAAAGAAAGTCCGCAGGTATACTTTTTTATTTTTAAGGTTAATATTACATAGCATAGTAACAATAATACTCATATAATAATGTACAAATACAGAACGGAAAACGATAACTAACCGATCAGTAACTGAAGTATGTTCTAAGATATACTCAAAATATCGATTAAAAATTTCGAGCTTATCAGCGCATAACGAACATGACCAGACCAGCCCCAAAAGCAGCACCTGTTCACAAGTAACTTACACAAGGCTTAACTACTGACGGCTTCGTGATGCAGTGGCTTAGCAATAAGCGCTGAGAGCCACGGGTTCGAATCCCGCACGGAACAAGTATTCTTATGGCCTACAAATAATTATTCCGGGTCTGGATGTTTATCTTTGCGAATATTGTATGTGTCATCTACACGAGGAAAATCGTATTAGTGTGATAACGTCTCACGTGGTAGAGCTATGCTAGCTATATAATAGTATATTGTAGCACGAATGGGTCGGCTCGACCGTAGAAGAACACCTCTCACAGAATACCAGCGTAAAATAGCAGCTTAATGCTATTGTATTTCGTTTGGTGAGTGTAGAGAATCGAAGACCCTTTTACTGGAAAAGAAAACCATCTTAGTCTTCACGGCTGACAACGCATCTGCATTTTATTGCAAACGAGGATAGATGTAGATGTCTATGGGCCACAGCAGCCACTTACCATCAGTTGGACTGTGTGCTCGCTTCTCACCCTTATCCTATAAATAAATTAAAAAATATACAAAAAAATGTACAAATATGACACATGTGTGAGCCATCGTCCTTCTCGACCATATTAAAGGCTTTTAAGCGAGCATTATAGCATAAGGTGGTGGTGTACTTGTGGTGATAGTATAATAATGCACGCAGTTGTGACATGACGAATGGTGCTCATCACTGCATGAGCTAGATAGCACTACAACTACCATTTTATCAATAAATTACGATATTTTTGTGATTTGTGTAAACACTCGTTTCGTTGTCGTAGTGATAGTATTACTACAAGTGTTTTCAAATCACATAAATGAAGCTGGAGTATCAAGTTTTGGAGTTTTTATTCAATATTGATTACATGTAATTCTTATTGAAAGTAATTTTTAACTTTTACCACTGGTTAAGAAAAAAGCTTCTGTCCCGGGAAGAACCAGCAAGAAACCCAGCGGGACTTTTGTTTTTAAAGCATAAAGGCTGATTTACACGGGGTCAGTAACAGGCGCCAGTGTTGCCGCCAAGGACTGACTCGCACTGCTTACACGCAGTCAGTAGTCGTGGTTACTTCTTTAGGGTGTAAGCACGTTATTTAAGTCAGTGGGAAAAATAAATTCACGGAAACGGCAGAATTTACAACGATTGAAATAATTATTGAGAAAAAGTGTTCCTATATGCTGTTGAAAGAGTTTACAGAAATTTTAAAAGAAGAGATATTTAAAAAGAAACGACTTTTGATAAGAAAATGAATAGACCACAGAAAAGTAACTGGAGGTTCTGCTTTGTTGTTGACGTGACGTCACCCTACAATGCAGCGCCAGCGACTGACCAAGTACTGACTTGGTCGTTTAGACAAGGTTAAAACCACTGGCGCGAGTGGCGGGGGAAGTCGACTGACTTCAAAATATTCAAGCAGGAATATTGAAGTCAGCACTGACGCGAAAGTGCTGTACTGACTCGAAATCAATTTATATTATGCCAGTAGCGAGTCAGCACTGACTTGCCTCGAATTTGGAGCCAGTTACTGTCCCTTTGTAAATCAGCCATAACTTACAATATAATATTTATATTGATATGAAAACATTTAGAAACAGCATGGCAGCGATTACCTCATTTGAATAATAATTGTGATTATATATATGTATAATGAGCCGTGGAAGCTCAGATGGTTAGCGCTCGCTGTAAGTTACACAGTACGCGAAACAGCAGATCCGCCGGCACCAATGAAATTGTTAATGCAATTTTAAGTGCTGATTTACCACGTGCTCGGCGGTGAAGGCAAACATCGTGAGGAAACCTGCATGTCTGGAAATTAAAAAGAAATATTTGAAGACATGTAAGTTCCTCCAACACGCATTGGGGCAGCTGGCGCACGCTTGTCCTAAAACCTCTCAGAAATGAGGGCCTGTGCTCAGCAGTGGGACGTATATAGCTGTAACTTCTTTAACTTTTTATATAATTTATAAATAATAGTGATGATATATAATTTATACAAACACGATTCTCTTACACCACCACCACATGACACATTTGTAATTATTTAGGTAGTTTTAACCTTATTTTTAAGTTAACTTTTCTATCGAGATATTATCAATGATCTTTACTTTTTCCAGTCAATTTCTTGCTTTTAAGATCTTTCTTCTAAATTAATAGAATCGGGCGTTACTTGGCGGTAATTTATCATATTGGAAATGAGAAAATAAATTTAAGTACTTAGATTTCCAGTCAAACATCAGTTTTCTGAAATCCATCAAAACAACCGGAAAAACTACCTCAGGCTAGTACAATCAGGAGTCAAGATGGGAGCATTATAAAGGAGAAGAATGTGTGTTAAAGGATGGAAAGAATATTTTGAAAGTTTGTTTGAAAGAGAGGAGTGCAGGTACATCCGGCACCTTCCATGAAACTAATATAATGTTGATGAAAGTGAGATAAGCATGGATGAAATAGTGAAAGCGAAAAGTATGAGATTAGGTAAGGCTGCAGGGTATGACAGGATTACCGTCGAGATGCTGAGGTGGACAGGGCATAGTGGCTGGTCAGCTGTACCGCCTTTTCAATTTGTGCTGGCGAAATGGAATACATGGAGACTGGTGCAAAGCCGTAATCGTGCCATTGTATAAGGAAAAAAGTCATGGCAGGACTGCATAAATTACAAGGTATAAGCCTTCTCAGCGTCGTCGGTAAATTGTTTGCGAAAGTGTTGATTGAAAGGTTGTGATGAAACAAACGAAAAGTATGGGATGCACAAGCGAGATTTAGAAAGGAATGGGATGTATGGATCAGGTCTTTCCTTGCGGTGCATAGCCGAAAGTGTTTGGCTAAAACAAGACGGTCTGTGCGCATTCGTGGATCTAGAAAGGCAATGATAGAGTATTGAGGAATGAATGTGGTGCACTTGTCCGTGAACCGTGTGAGCAGTATCCTCATTGAGCACTGCAATCTCTTTATAGGATTCTAGTGCCTGTGTAAGGATAACAGGGCATACACTGAATGGTTTAATATCGAGGTGTTACAGGGATGTGTAGCGTCACCGTGGCTGTTTAATCTGTTCATGGACAATTGCTTGACAAATTTAAAAGAGAATGAAAGTGGGTTGAGAATGAATAGTTACTCGTCAAATATTTTCTCTATATGATAACCAAGTACTACTTGCGTCTTCAGCCGAGGAGTTGCAGGAGATGGTAACTGCTATGAGTGGAGCTTTTGTTAGGGGTGAAGATGAATGTAAAGAAGACGAAAGTGATGGTGTTTGAAAGAGATGAAGTGACAGACTGCAATATCGTGATTGGAGATGAACAAATTGAACAGGTGAAGGAGTTTGTGTATCTGGGTTCAAAGTTTACAAGAGATGGAAAGTGTGGTGATATCGAAAGAATACGGAAACATGGTGAATGGAGCTTTGCACTCCCTTATGAGCAGTCGGAAGTTGTCTAACAAGGCTCGTTTGGCTGTGCATGAGGGGTGTTGGTTCCATTACTCATGTACGGAAGTGAAAGTTGGTATGGCAGAAGAAACTTGAAAGCAGAATAAATGCAGTTGAGATGAGAGCGTTAAAAGTATGATAGGAGTTAAATTGGTGACAGGATAGAAATAGTGAGATAAGGAAACGTTGTGGTCTGAAAGAAGATGTAGTGACAAAATTGAGAAAGGTATGAGATGGTTTGGCCATCGAGAGAATGAATGAAGAACGATTGACGAAAAAAGTGTATAAGGCGAGTGTGAATGAAAGTGTTGGAAGGGTAGACCTAGGGACGTTTCTCGACCAAATCAGGGACGTCTTGAAAAAAAAGAGTCAAGATTACCCTAAACCGAAGAGCATGTATGAAGGAATAATGAAAGTGGACGAAGCGAAACAAGTATGTAAGGATCGTAGCAAGTGGAAAGAAGTGGTCTCTGCCTACCTCTACGGGAAAGAGGCGTGATTATATGTATGTATGTATGTACTTAAGATTGTCGTACAAAATAATGTGTTGTGTACTAACGACATTAAGGAGCCATACCCTCCTCCTCCCTTCCAAAAACGCGTGCACTATCACTGCCACTTCTAAGCCCGGACTACTACCCTCAACATTATTCTTCTTATTCCTCAAAGGTGATGAAGTATCTGTAGCCTTCTTTATTTATAGTTGGTTGCAGATGTCTTTGGTCTGATGTAGCCGCTTATTATCAGATAGACTGTCAGTTTTTTCTCACTTAATAAAAATATTAAAAGTAATATAGATGACATTATAATAATATGAGGACCGCTAATTTCCATTGAGGGAATCTCTTCTTCTTTGCTCCGAAGAAAGAAGAGGAGGCCTGCGAAAAAGTGTGGGGCATAAATATGCAGTCTTTCTACTACTCTAATTTTACATTGTGAAATATTTTAAAATGTTACCTAAAAATGAAATAAAATACACTAACTTGTTTAATTGCAAATACTACGCATCTTAAAATGTCGATAACAAAGACAAATTTAATTAAAAAAGTTCAAACGCAGAAATCGCTTGCCATCAAAAATCCTTTAAAAACAGAACGATGTAAAGGCGGGCAATACAAAGCCTGAAACGTCAACACTGGCCTTTAACTAAGGGAAAGCAAAAATATCAGTGGTAGAGAGTTGTTAACACACCCTTTGTGAGCAACGCGTAAACTTTGTACTTATTCTATTTTTGTACTGCATCCGTATGTCGATTTCTTTTGTTTCCAGTGTACTTGTGCTATTGTGGCGTTTCATTTTGTGAAACCAAGCACCACTCATACCTAAAAACAGTTCGCTTATTTTGGAGTAAGTATATTTGGTTAAATAATATATTATTTAATACTTCGCTTCCAAGTGGTAGTGTATTTTGGTTATTTAAAGTTAAAGTAGTATTATAATTATAATAATAAACTCTATTAAACTTTAAACTTGTAGTACCATACAGAAAAAACTAGACATAGACATAGACATGCATTTATTCAGCAACTTACCTACACTCATACGGTTTTGATAGAGAAAATAAAATGATACATTAAAACATCGAAGATAAAAGTAAATAAGAAAAAACAGACATAAAATGATCCTATTGCATGAGTGATGTGATGGGGCAATGACTCAACATAATGCTATCGCAGGATTGCGGTAGCGTTGGTTTTCAGCATTGCCCATTGACGTTGCACTCGCCCGCGAGGATAGTGTGTTTGCTTTATTTCTATGTTCGAGAAATATGTTATCAAACTAATTAAATTAAATAATGGAAATGCAAAAGGATGGGAACTTTATTTATGCAGTAGGTTTATTATATAAATGTATATAATAAATAATATAATGAGTATTTACAATAAAACAATAAAGATATTTACCTATATTATGCTATGAAAATATAATGCAGCCATTTTATCCTCCCTAAAAGTTAAACTGACAAAAGTGTTCTTTTAATTTTACGTTAAAAGGCTGATGCTATTTAGTTGACGGATAGGTTGGGGCAAGTTGTTCCAGCATTTAGTAGCTGCATTTCGGTAACTACCACGGAATGCTGCCGTTGTGTGTTTTGGTATAGAAAGGACATTTGATTTTGTACGAATGTTCTTAAAATTACCGTCCTTGCGCCATTTTAGTTTTTCTGACAGATACCCGGGCTTTTAGTTTTGAAAGACACCGAACATTAGTGTAGCCAAATGTAGCGCTCTTAATTAGGACATCCTTAATAACTTTGATTTGTTTAAATAGGGACTGACGTGAGTTCGTGGGGGAATGTGGTGTATATATCTGGCACAAGCATTTTGGATCCTCTGAATTATTCGGTCAGTTTTCTAATAGCTTACATGAAATAATAAAAATTAGGTAAAAACACTAGTGAGAGTGACGTTCTTTTCTTCTTGCTAGACTACAAAATAGCCTGTATTATGAAGATTCAGTCCCTTACCCCCTTACAAAAAGGGAACAAAAAAATGCTCTTAACTTTTTAGTACTACAGATTTTGCAAAATGAGAGTTGACTGTCGGAATACTGCAATTTTTTTCCTTACGCCGCTTGGTAATTTCGATATAAGGAACCTTGCGGTGTTGTAACATCACTGTATGTAATATAAACAATTGTCTTACATTAAGAACGTTATGATCTTTGAAGAGCTGAATTGTTGGATATAACAGGTAGAAAGGAAATCTTTAAAATTGCTCTTTGTGCGATTTCTACAGGTATCCCAACATGAAATGCAGTAGGATATGATAGAAGGCAGAGTGCTAAATAAACACTGCGTATGATAAAAGTAAAGGCAAATTACAGCCAATTAAGTCCACTAATGGGTAAGTAAAGTAAAGTTACAGCCTATACGTCCCACTGCTGGGCAGACCTCCTCTCATTTCTGAGAGGTTTCAGAACGAAATGTCCCCTGCTGCCCCAATGCGTGGCGAACTTCACATGTCTTCGAAATATTTTTGATTTCTCAGACATGCGGTTTCCTACGATGTTTTCCTTCACGCCGAGCACGTGATAAATCAGCATAAAATTGCAGTGCTAATTTCATTGGTGCGGGCGAGGATCAAACCCGGGTTGCTCGCCTACTGTGAAACTTACAGCGAGCGCTAACCATCTGAGCTACCACAGCTCTTATGACAACTAGACGACAACTGTTCAGTGATGTCTCAGTGATAGCGAGGGTGAAAACTGGCAGCGACCACCGAATGGTGAGAGGAACACTGAACCTAATCTTAGAGTTGTAGAGGTAACGTCTAATGAATTCAATGATCCATCCCCCTCGTCCTCTAATCCAAAGCCGCGAAAACTTTCAGCTCGAGTTACGAAATCGTTTTCAGCGCCAAGAGGACTGCAATGAAGTGGACGATATGAATGAAAAGCTTGTGGAAACTGTCCATGCGGTCGGAGATAAGTTCTGCAAGACCCTTCACAGAATAACACAAAAACTCTCCGATCACACTCTTAATTTCATGGCTGTTAGACGGGAGATGAAGCTGCAGTCTTCAGCAGATTTGACAGCATACAGGCAACTAAACAGACAGATCTTACGCAACTTTAATACAGCTCCTATTGAAGAAGCGATTGAGCGGAACCAGGAACTTCAAAGTCTTTGCCAGAGATCTATCAGCCAGTAAGAGTCAACTGTCGAAGCTGAAGACCGACAGTGGCAGCATCGTTTTCGGGACACCTGAGATTTTGAGTGCTAATGAGAGGTTCTATGCGATAGTAACGAACCAAGAGCAAGTCTTACCCGACACTATTCCTATGATATCCCTGAAATCAGTCTGAGTGAGATCAGAATGGCTCTCTAGCACCTTAAAAACGGCAAGTCCCCGGGCGAGGATGGAATTACAGCTGAGCTACTGAAAGCTGAAAGCGGGTGGAAAACCGATACTTGGAGTTCTTCAAGAAAGGCGACAATGCTTTCTTGAAGAACTACAGACTGTTTTCCCTTCTGAGCCGCCTCTACGTGCTATTTTAGAGAGTCATTACGCACGCAGACTCGACGCCTCCCAGCCTCCTAAACAAACCGATTTCCGAAAAGGCTCTAGCACCATAGACCACATACATACCTCTGACCGGTGCAGAAGACCGAAGAGTACAATCTGCCTTTGTGTTGCGTATGTGTTCGACAATAAATAACGATTCCGTCAAAATTTGGACGGTGCTGCAGTCCCTTCAACGATGCTGTCGGTATATCGAAATGCTGAAGTATTTGTACAGTAGGACTACGATGGCTATCCAAGTACAGAACCAGAGTACGAAACCTATCCAACTGCAGAGAGGTGTAAGACAGGGTGACGTAATATCCTCGAAACTCTTCACCACTGCATTAGAAAAAATTTTCAAGCTACTGGACTGGAAATCATATTACGATATTAACGTCAATGGCAAGTACATCACTCACCTTCGATTTGTCGACGATATAGTCTGGCCGTATGATGAAGCTCAAGGTTGCTCAGCGAGCTATGTAGAGAGTTGTGCTCGGCGTTTCTCTGCGTGATAAACTTATAAATGAGGATATCCACAGTAGAACCAGAGTAACTGACATAGCCCAATGTATTAGTAAGCTGAAGTGGCAATGTGCCGGTCATATAGCTCGAAGAACCGACAACCGATGGGGAAGAAAGGTTCTCGAGTGGCAACCTTGTACCGGCAGGCGACGTGTAGGGCTTACCCCCACTAGATAGAGTGACGATCTGGTAAGACATGCAGGAAGTCCATGGATGCAGGGAGCTGTAGATCGTGCTCTGTAGAATTCCTTGGGGGAGGCCTATGTTCAGCAGTGGACTTGTGAAGTGCTGTAATGTTGATGATGATGATGAATGGGTATTACGATATGGAAAATTTAATCTTCCGTAATGTTTCAGTATATTTTCTCCGATATGAAGGTCTCACGATGTTTTCCTTTACCGTCAAGCACGTGGTAAATCCGCTCATACCTAATTATAATTCGGAGTTACCACAACTCACAATTGCTTAAAAAATGCAAGTTATAGCAACACGCACACATAAAAAAGCCAATATTGTTTTTTTTTATTTTATGAAGCCAGTCAGATCTATTTTTATATAGAATAAGGGAAACAAACGACTACACAGTCCACCTGATGGTAAGTGGATGCTGTGGTCAATAGACATCTATATTTTATCCTCAATTGAGAATCAAAATGCAGATTCATTTTCACCCTAAGGATTAAGATGGAATTCCTCTTTCCGGTTTTCTGCATTCACTATACTAAACAAAGCAGCATTAAGCCGCTATTTTATGCTGGTATTCTGTGAGAGAGTAGTCCTATTCCGGTCAAGCCGAAACATTCGTGCTGCAACCATAATATAGCTGCAGCCTAGCTCTACTACGAATAATCTAAAAAAAAAAATTAAAAAAATGACTTTCAATAAGAATTACTTGTAATCAATATTGAATAAAAAATTATTCTATTCTATTCTATCTATTGTATATAATAAATCTATTGTCTTAACGAAGCCGATTTTTTTTGGAATAGGGGCCTATTCCAAAAAAAAATCGGCTTCGTTATTTTAAGATAGTAACAAATCAAACATCAGACGCAACATATTTGAATTGCTTCTCCCCATTTTCGGTTGAACAAAGTTAGCACAAATTATTGTCCTCTGTCAGACAGAGGTTTTCTAGGGTTCATTTTAGTCATCTTTTACAAAGTGCATCAAATTGATGCCTATTTCACAACAAGAGAGTACTCAGTACAGCTTGTTATTTATGTTTTAATTAATCTTGACACATAAATCTTTTTTATTAGTATTAAGAGCTGAGCTGATAAAAAAAAAATGTCTTAATAATCTTTATTATTTCAAGAATGACTCCATTGCTGAACAAGTCTTACCCACAGTCTTACACACATTGTAAACATACTTTTTCTTAGCTGTCATAAGCCAGTACTATACCAGCGTCAGTGTAGAGCAGAATACTATCGCACCTGAGGGTAATCAATGAATTTGTCGTAATGACCAAGGTTTTGACGTGACAACGTCTTATAAATTGGTTTGCCGGGTGACACTTCAAGAAACTGCGTTACGCTCCGCTCACGTTATGCGCTCACAATGAGAGCGAGTGAGGCACGCGTCCCTTCCACTCGGGCATGGTTAGCCCGCCTAAGGCAGAGAGAGACAGACATAATAAAATTATTTTACCACTCAAAGTCGTTGTCGTAAAACTTTCGCCCGTATACCGACTTTACAGGCAACCAATTTTTTTTAGATGGATAAACGAACCCAATACCAGACATATCATAGCTTTGATATACATATTACATTTGGTACATTAAATGAGAAAACAGTACAATCATAAATTACGAAATCTTTCGTAGTTGTTTTTATTGGTTGAAATTTTCCATATTATTTTCTTCTTACGAAACCCACGGGACATAACAATGTATAAACATAATACAATAAATATATTTATAGCTATTATTTGACATAAACAAATAAAATGCTTTAGTAAAGTAGAGTAGCAATCATGTAATAAAATAATAATACTTCATTTTCACCCCTTGCATAACTATCAAAATTATAAATAACTACTCTATGATCTATACTTAGTTTACAATGAATGATGAAACATCTGTGTCTGAACTAGATAAACATATTCTGTATTATTAAACATATTAGTATATTATTAATTATATTATTTCTGTAGACTTTCTGACTAACACAAGTTTAACTCAAATAGAAGGTATAACAACAAATAAAATGTGAAAATTAATCATAAAAAAAAGAAAATTTTTGAAATGGTTATTAAAATATATCTTCTTCTTGTGTATAATATGTTGAATGCTTGAGTATTTGTAAGAGAGTGTGTAAGCAATATTAATTTGTAGTAAGTAAAGCTTCAATTTCTTTATAGTTTAACTAATGAAGAAGTTTAAATAATTTAATTTTGCATTTTTTTATTTAATTAATTTCAACACTGAATAATTTTTCTACACTTGAGCCTTGATCCTTCGCGCAACCGAATTCATTGGATTATATTGTAATTGTATCACAAATATTTAGATGCGAAATATTAAACCAAAATATGCGGCGAGAAATGAATGATACGTGTGCCGCAGCACCGCAGCCAGATGCTTAGACAGTGAGTTATGGAGCCACCTATTGATATAAAGTATTGAATGGAGAAGAGTGTCAGCAATGGAAATGGCATTAACTTTTTCGATGTTAAATTTCGAAGCAAAAAATAAGAATCTACTTTGAGAGGATGTCAACGCAGACTGCAGCTGTAAATTTTCTTACGAGAATTTTTGACAAAAGAGGAATATTAATTCCGTTTTCAATTGCAAATTCGTTTATTGAGCTCTGTGCTACTTTACGCTACTAATGTTTTTTACTTTTTAAAGTTGGCGTAATGTATACAATATCGTTTGATACAGTAGCGATGATACTTAAAACACCGCGGAGCACCCAATTTGGGGTATTTACGTCTAGGACACTCAAATAAGTTATTACAGTCAAATAGCTAACTGAATTAAGCTAATATTATCCGTAAATTGATATAATATGTATTTCTTTCTCACCTACAGTTTCAAATTTTTAAATTATTATAAGTTATGTATTTTATAAGATGGCATGGCATGTACATTATAATGTTGTACTTAACTGCGTAATAATTACAGGCTGTTAGGCAATCCACATAAGTCCTTAAGAGTGACAACGCACCTTTACCATTTGTTGCAAGTTGACTGCAGGTGTCTAAAGATATAAAAGTTAACCATTTGCCATCAAAAGTGTATTACGAACTGGTACTAGATATACTACAATATCATGGAAAACCATTTTATATAATTACAATAATTATTTTTATTAAAACTTAACTATACAAACTTAAATTTTCATTACAATTTGATATTATATTATTTCAAAATACAGCTAAATCTCTCAATATGTGTGTTGGTACTATAATCAAATAAACCACCTGATACCATTTTGTCGTCTTTATTAACCAATATAAGTCCACTGCTGGATATCGCTGTAAGAAGGATTTACCATAACCGTGTAATACCAAATCTTGGCATACGGATTGTAAGCCACCAGACAGCTTGTACCTTTAACGCTCCACCCCGTTGCCGTCCTTTAGTTTTACTGTTTGTTGTAAGCGAGATGATTATAAAATGTATAAAAACGAAACGGAGGATATGAGACCATTGGGATAATGGATTCCCTTCTGCCACCGACACCTAATAATATATTCTTATTTGAGAGCAGCAGCTTTTTCTTCATTCTCCTGTTGTAGCTCTTCAAGCCGTTGGAGTACTTTTTGGCGACGTCTTTCTAAAGGTGTTTTGGACCACCACATTTCAGCAGCAACGTCCTAAATCAAAATTAAGAAATATTGAAAATGATTTGTTATTCTCCATTTTTTTCTATAAAATTTATGACAGAGTATGTTTTAAGAGTCATTTAAAAATTTATAATTTTATTGTATGTTATTATTCCGCCACTAGAAAACATGAAACTTTTAAGCTCATTCATACATTGATTCGATCAATTCATTACAGCCTACCAAAAATAACACACAACACAAAGATCTATAAAAAGTAATAGGGGGATAATGCCACGCTTGGCGCTGGCGAGTTGAAAACTACGGTTTTTTTACCTCGTTTCCAGTAAAAAGGATTACTTTATGAAACAGCTGCATCGAGCTGTTTTTTTACGACAATATTCTGTGAGAGCATGTCCTTCCTCGGCTGTGCTAACCCATTCATATAGTAAGTGTTGCTCGTAGAGAACAATGCATTTATCTTAGTCCTCAGGGTCAACTACACATCTAATTTTGGGCTTCTTATCGAGGCTTCGTACCGTATATGAACCACAGCTTCACTTACCATCAGGTGGAATGTGTGCTCGTTCATCTATATTTTACAAAAAATATCTCTACTCAGCCGTAGGATACATATACTTACGTGTTCTGCATACACTGGATCTCGGAAACTAAGCTGAACTGCAATTTCTTGAGCCGTGAGAGCGCGAATTCTCAGCTGCAGGCGTCTCTTGGTAGTAAGAACATCGTCCAACACTGATAGTAAAGAACCTATGAAAAGGCATCATACAATTTAATATCTGTTAAACTGATTAGTCCTTTACCTTATGTTAAAGGAACTATAATGTTAATTCTTAGCATGTAGTTACGGTGAAAGAGAATCCACTACCCCATGTAGTCCCGTGAGTGTCGTGAGAACGACAGAGGGAATTGAACAATAAAAAAGCTGCGGTTGTTAAACCACCTGCCAAGCGTGCTTACTATGGTATCCCCCCTTTGAGGCAATTTTCGAAGGAAGATTATGTTCAGCAATGAAAGTAATAATTTTTAACTCTGGTAACAAGTGGTAAAATTAAAAATTTTGTACAACCGACTTCAATATAAATAAAATGAGGAATGTAGTCGAATTCAATTAAATACGCATTATTAAAGATAACTCAAAAACTGCTGGTCATATCTTAATCAAATTTATATGGGACTATATGAGAAGCTGTCAAATAAAGAATCATCAAAATCGGTTCACCTAGAAAAAGTTCAGAGGTAACACAAATAAAAAAAATACAGTCGGATTGAGAACCTCCTCCTTTTTTTTAAAGTTAGTTGAAAAGATAACCGTCTTGTTCTTAAAACTTAAAGTTTACAAACTTAAAACTTAAACTTAAACTTTTAACGTGGTAGAGCCATGCTGCAGCTATATTAGTAGTATAGTTGTAGCACGAATGGGTCGGCTCGACCGGGGAATGACCACGCTCTCACAGAATACCAGCGTAAAATAGCAGCTTAACACTGCTTTATTGGTAGTGTAAGAACCGAAGACCCATTTTACTGGAAAAGAGGCATTCCATCTTAGTCCTCACGGGTGACGACGCATCTGCATTTTGATTCTTTATTGAGGATAAATGTAGATGTCTATGGGTTACAGCAACCACTTACCATCAGGTGGACTGTGTGCTCGTTTGTTACCCTATACTATAGAAAAAAAAGTTACAGTCTTAATATGCCCCGCTGAGCATAAGCCTCCTGTCATTCTTCAATTCGTGTTAGCAGACTTCACATGTATCCTCACAAGATTTTATTTCTTAGGTATTCTCACGATGAATTTCTTCATCACCGAGCACATACTAACTCAGCACTTAAAATTGAAATTAAAATTTTTAATGACGCTGGTGGTTGTTAGCTTACTGTGAAAGTTAAAGCGAGCGCTTAATCTCTGAGCTACCATGGCCCTCATTTTGTAATCAAAGAAAGCTTTACATGAAACGAAAAGCCAATTCTTAGCTATGCTCTTTAATATCACTTGTTTTACTATCACACCATGTTTTCATGCGATGAATTCCAATCTCTAAACTATACAAAATGTGCACAAAATCTTTAACAAAACAAAACTCATTTACTTAAATTCAATTTTTTATTTTCTTTGCTTTGTAAGAACAGTTTTCCAATTATCGTTTATTTCTTGCAGAGTACGTTTTGTTAATAGTGCCCAGACACATAAATAGTTTTCTGTAGAGTCATACTACAAGTTCTAATAATATTCTTCTTTAATAATTACACGCCTCAATAAATACCTTTGTATTATTTTCCATTCTCATATTTTGTTATATCAAAATAAGAGAATGGTTCAGTAGACCGTTACTAAATATTATAAGTTTATTTTGTTACAAAAGAAAAAGGTAGTGACAAGTTTGTCACAATATTTTTTCTTATAAAGATTTTATCCATACAGTAGGACTTTCTGCGGTATAGTGGATACATTACATTATCACTCACGCCTGGGGTATCTTAATTTGGCCCATTTTCAATATATCGCCAATTTGGTCGATAAATTTTTGCCTAGAGCGTCCCTTCCAGACTCTGCCGTTCACCTCTGGCACATAAGTTTGCTTTGTCACTCTTTCCTCATTCATTATTTCTACATGACCAAACCACCGAAGCATTCCTTTCTTAATCCTGGTCACAACATCATCTTGCAAACCACACTCTTCTCTTATCACACAATTTCTCTGTGTCATTTAGATACAGCCTAATATACTCCTAATGACCGCATTTCTACAGCATATTCTACTCTCGTGCTTCTTCTGCCACCTTTCACTACCATACATTAAAGTAGGGACTAACACAGCATTGTGAATGCCATACATTTTTTGGACACATTCTGACTTTCCACAATAGAGTGTAGAGCCCCATTTACTCTATTTCCTGCGTTCACTCGTCGTTCTATATCCTTATCGTATCTACCATCTCTGCTAAATACACATCCCAAATACATAAACTCATCTACTTGCTCGACCAATTCCCCTTCTATTCTTATTTCACATATCGTTTTACATTATTCTCTTTCAAAAACCATAACTTTTGTCTTACTTGCATTCACTTTCATTCCCCTTTCATTTAATGAACTGTTCATTAATATAAACATCATTTGCAACTCGGCCACCGACGACGCAAGTATGACTTGATCATCGGCCTATACAGAGACTTCAATGCCTGTATAGGCAATAATCAACCCAGCGCTCAACCCAAATGAGTTCAGTGTTTGCCATAACACATCCCTGTGCACTCTGTCATAAGCCTTTTCCAAGTCCACGAACGCACAAAACACCTTTTGGTTTTTGGCCAAAAACCAAAAACTTTTCCGCGATCATGCGCATGGAATAGACTTGACCCATACATACCATTCCCTTTCTCAATCCCGATTGCACATCCCAAATTTTTCCATCAGTATCTTTCATAACTCTTTCAATTAGTACCTTAGCATACAATTTTCCCACAATGCTAAGAAGGCTGATACCACGGTAGTTTTTACAGTCCTGCTGCGATACTTTTCCTTTATATAGTGGGACTATCACGGCTTTGCACCAGTCTCCCGGTACCCGCATAAGTTCCCACCACTCACTCTCCAGCCCTTAGCATTTCGAGTGATACTCTATCATATCCGGCTGCCTTACCTGCTTTCATACTTTTCATTGCTTTCATTATTTCATTTATACTTATCTCTCTATCTCTTTCCTGTTTTTTCGGAATTTCTATTTCATTTAATTCAAACGTCTCATCACTCATAAACACGCTTTCAAAGTATTCCTTCCATCTCCTTAAACTCGACATTTCGTCATTCAGATTACAGCCATTCTGGTCTCGTATAGCATTAATTCTAGGCTGTTTTGAAGGTTGCAGGCTGTTTTGAAGGTTGCAGCCTGGCAGTTCTTACGAGTTTCCAGATTTTAATATTTGATTTCTTGACTGCCGACAACGTTTGAATAGACCATTAATTCGGCATAAGACCAAGTAATAATCCGTCCCTACGTTGGACCCCGATAAATCCTTGTATCTACCACTGCGCTTCTCATTCTTTCATCCACAATTATGAAATCTATCATGCTTCTATCAACACGTCTTTCCCATGTATACATGTGAATCTTCTTATGACGAAAGAAAGTGTTCGTCACAAAAATATTCTTTTCCACACACATACGGTGAGGCTTTCACCATTCTCATTTATGCTTTCATCACCAAACGTTCCCAATACCCTTTCATAACCAGGCCTCTTCACGCCAACCCTTCCATTAAAATCTCCTAATATAACAATATTTTCATTACCCTTGCATTTCATTAGCACCATCCTTACCATCTCCCAAAACTGCTCTCGGATATAAGTGGGCTTAGATATGTCTGGGGCGTAGACCCTAGAACAAACAACTTCTTTAAGCCTACTTTCATTCGTATCCATAGTATTCTCAGGCTTACATTCATACTTTCTCACAATGACCCATTCTTTCTGAAAGGATGATAACTCCTGGCATGCCCGCTCTGTCTTTTCTACACCAGACTAGTACGCGGTATACATGCCATGTGTAATCATGCTTTCCCTTCGTTTCGTCTCATTTACATAACATCTATTCCTCTATCATACATCATCGCATACTTCATCCATCTTATCATTCATTTTACATTACATGTAGCCAGACGGGCTTATGCAAACCATTTTCGCCCTCCGGGAGCAAGTGATGGGTGGCGAACTTCGTCAGGCTTTCCTCCCGAAGTTCTTCGCACCTGCCCCATTAAAGGTGCCAGGAACAGGGCCATTTCTTTTCTTTGTGCCTCATGTTGCGAAAGTAGTTGGTGGTATTATACTGACGAGGAGCCAAGTCTGTTTTTCGGCTTTGTCGTTGTTTACCACCGGGGACACGTGTAGGGTGGGCCTAGGATTAGGTGATCGAAGCCTACGGACGCGAGTGACTCATCCCCCTATATACAAATATAAATGATAATTATCTGCCAGCAGCATTTATCATAGCCCTGTAGTATTTACTGGAGTCATCTATGCTATTAGCATTTACTGCCTCTTTGGTCTAGTAGTTGTTAGCGTGATTTCTGAACGTATGGTTTCGGGTTCGAATTCCAGGTTGTGTTATGACCGTGCCTCGGAAAGCACGTAAAGAAGTTGTTCCTGCGCCTGATCTCTTTTCGTTCTCGTCGGATTGCCGTCCCATCAGACATCACATACAGAGAGTAAAGGAATAGAAAGTGCACCTGTACTTGCGCTGACACTCGTGCACTATAATCCTATACTGTGTCTATGGCTTGTCTCCGTTGAGACTGGCCGCCAAGACTGAAATTCAGTCTGGCGATAGTCTGGCACTTAGTTATAAGAGAGATTATAGTGAAAAATATTATTATTTATTATAATTTAAAGTATTCTATAATATTTACATGTAATGACTTTTTCTTTACCAACCCGTTTTACTGGAAACTAGATATTCCATCTTAGTCCTCTCAATCAAGAAAAGATGTAGATGTCTATGGAATACCATCAGGTAGACAGTGTACTCATTTGTCACCCTCATTCTATAGAAAAACCGTAATTATCCACAGTGGGATGATTTGGCGTGTTCACAATGCGCGGGAGATATATTAGTATTTGATTACATCTGGAAAATTATATGAGATGTTTAAAACACCACCTACCGGAGGCCAGGAGATCTTTTCATTTCCCATAATTTTCGTTAACTACAACCAGGAGGTAAAATGAGATAAAGAATTCTCTCACGTCACTTCTACACGTTAAGTTTTATACGTTGAGAAGAAAAAGAAAAGTTAAATATAACAGCATAAGAAAAATAACATAGGTGCTGTAAATAAATCTATTTGAATATACCTATTGTATACGAATCCGAAACCCTTGACAAGCAAGAAACATCCAACCTCTGAGACAGAGCACCAGCTTTATGAAGTTTTGTTCTCCACATAAGTGAAATACTTCCGTAATCGGCTCTTGGAATTTGAATAACTTTAGAATAACATTGGAAGAGCAGTTTCTGTTCAGCTTCCCAAGGAATTCGCGACGTTCCTATAAATAAAACTCGATCTTCTGGACATATTCCTAAAAAAATATGAAGTAAAATAATATTATAACTAAATTTATGTTTTTGTCGTAACATTTTCGTCAATTTATGTATTTTTAAATTTATTTATTTGTCACTTTAACATTGTATATTGCGTCTTGAACATGAAAAAATTAATACACTTAATTAAAATTCAAATAAGTAATCAAATGGACATTTTTAGTGCAATACAATAATTTTCTAAGTAAAAGTAAATGAAAGAAATAGATGTCAAAAATTGCTCATACAAAGAAAAAAAATATCTTAATAAAAAATTGCGACACTAATTTTTAACAAACATCGTCAATTTCTTTTACATCTGTACCTTAAATTGGTTTCTAATTGGTATCATTGTGTAAGATATTATAAAAGTAATATATATGTCGCAGTCAACTAGCTTAATTAGCCTTTCAGTTAACAGGCTAGCCTTTTTACTAAAGGGCGTAGTTCAACTGCGGTCTGAATGATATTCAGTCAAAGCGTCTACTACAAAATTCTTGTACTATCTTGTAATATCAGCGACAGTAGGTTAAAGTGCGGCTGGGGTGGTCCTTGGGCGTATATATAATATAGCACATTAATACGTAATTAGGCATGAAATGTTGTATTAGACGCATCGACTGAAACGCATGGGCTGAATATCATTCAGACCGCTAGCTAAACGGCGCCGTTTAGTAAAAAAAGCTAGGCTGTTAACTGAAAGGCTAATTAAGCTAGTTGACTGCGAAATATATACTTTTAATTTGAATCTACAAATCCCATTAAGATAAATCACAATATTACCTTTAATAATTTTCACTAAATCTTTCTTTAACCTCTTAGGATCTGTTTTATCGGTTTTAGGTATTTTTTTCACAAATGGTTTTTCAGCGTCATCCATCCAAATGACGCTCGGCTGGAGAAGTCTCGATACCTTCATTACTAAATGTATTAACATTATGAGACCCGACTTGCCAGGGTACTTGCCTACAATATTCGCCGGTGTTAAATCAAAAAGCATTGCCCCAACTTCACTACAAATAGCATGAATGAGCATTTTTTTACCGCTACCAGAAGGTCCTGAAAACATAAAGTCTAAAGTAATATTTTCTTCATAGAAGAAATCTATAATATTATCCTATATCATATCTGGGTTGTCTGGAAGAGATTGCTTTGTATCAATAAGACCGCCTATTTTATTTCCCTCAATAGTTGTTTATTTTTTCTTTTTGATATTTTTATCTTTCCTTGGTGTACAATAAAGAGTATTGTATTGTAATATTATCCCTTATTATATCACACAATGGAAATCTGAAACACTGATTACACCAAATCCTAGTTTGTATCAAACGAAAATAAATTTCAAAATAAGAAAAAGTTTAAACGTAAACCAAAAGTCGGTAATTAAAAAAGTTAAAATTAAACACAATAAAATCCATAAAATTACTTTTATGAAAATGAATTACCTGTTATAAGTACAGATCTTATTTGAGGTGCGTTGGTTCTGACATGTTCTGATCCAAGTGGTAGTATACAATACTCTTTTATAAGCTGACGTATATCCCCCAAACATGGTGTGGGCTCTCGACCTTGGCTCCTCAACTCTGATCCCACAAAATTTTTTTCACCTATGTAGTCGTCAATCTTAACTATTGGATATGGGCGTATTATACCATTTGCTACTAGTTCTTCAAATAGTGACTCGGTTGTTCTGTCGGGAGTTAAGTCTTTTTCTTTTTTCTTCTTACTTTTTTTCCCCCCTCGTCTTACCTAATAAACGTGAACGTTACTACATATATAAACTAGATAATGATAAGCATTGATTTTATTTTTGCACGCGGATCTTAGCAAATTAATTATTACATCTTTCAATTAATGAATTTCCGTTAAGTAACGCCTGATTCTATTAAGGGGCCGTCCATTTATTAATCACGTGATGTTATATAAAGTATAATCTAATTTTATTCTGAAATTAAAGACCATGATAAAAATGTCTAGACAGAAAGGTTGCAGGTTGTTTTTGACTGGAATATATTGTACTAGTACATGAACATATTTAATGTACATTGTGCTCGGATCACGGATTAGTAAGTCTTTCTTCAACACTAACAACTGGATAAGCATCTTGCAAGTCAGTTGTTGGCACTGTGCTTTGTTGAAGATCAAAAATTTTACGAAAAAATTAATACATGTGATATATCTTAATACACCCCCCTCCCCCCTTGTGATATTGCGTGATTTTTGCCAAACCGCCTCCCCCCCCTTTTGAGCCTCACGTGATTAATGGACGGCCCCTAATTAATTTAGTAAGAGGGGCATTAAAATGGAATTAAATTTAAAAAATATTTTTACAGAACCTTTTTTTGAGGTTTCTTCGCTTTCTTTCCCTTGTGTGACCTATCTCGATCATAAGCTGCCTGTAATAACTCAAGTTCACTCCTCATCATTTCATCGACATTATTTCTTATCTCTTGTTCTATCTTTACCATTTTTTCGCTTTCAATTATATCTTTATAGTATCTTTCATGGTTTTCATAATCATCGTCTTTATATTTCCATATATCTTCAAATCTAAAACGATAAATGAACAGTATTCATGCCATTATTGTCATATGTGATCAAATGTACATAATGCATAAAAATATTAATTTCAACAAGTGTTTTTTAAATTATGTAAAAAAATTACCACGTATTTTTATATTCTTACATCCGGTTCTGAGCTATGTTCAAAATTCCATGTCTCTAGCTCGTCGGAAAGTTAGTTTAAAATAAATTACTAAATTTAAAACGAACAGCCCATACGAAAGCTAATTAATAAAAGCGTGGTAAAAATATTATACTATTTTTCTTTCAAAGATCTATATTTAAAATTATCATATAAAAACGGCAATTTTTCAATGATGAATTCAAAGTTATTCATACAATGAAAACAAATTAAAAATACTCGTACAGTTGCAGGAATAAAATATTTCAACTGTCTCACTTTTATATTTTGTGGGGTAAATTATAACCTTCTTATTTGGTGCCTAACTTATCTGATAATTGAAATATCAGCCCTAAGCTTGTCAATTGCGTTTATCATTTGTTATATCCATTGAAG
Source organism: Parnassius orleans (assembly GCA_029286625.1). NCBI lineage: Eukaryota > Metazoa > Arthropoda > Insecta > Lepidoptera > Papilionidae > Parnassius > Parnassius orleans. Next base: position 2,622 of record JAGSMP010003081.1, on the reverse strand, counting down.
AATTATCAAAAACTCTATTGGATTTTTACAGTACAGAGGGGCAGAAATTATATGTTTATTGCAATAAATTTTCTCTGTGAGACGAAGGATAGATAAATAAATTGGATTCAGGATGGGTAAAGTATTAACTGTGACTATTACTCATTATACAATTGTGTTGTATCTTAGCGTAAGATATAAAGCATGTACTTACTGTAAACCACCGCTGTATGTAAATTACCTCTATATTTTGCAAAATTTATTTTATGATTTCCTTGTCGTATCCAATATATATGATTATAACGAAGACTGTTAAGGATACGAGGACGACAACAATACATCGAACCCGACAATTCATAATTTTTGTATTACAATAATATTACCATCTTCTAGGTGGTAGGAATCCTCTTACCTATTTCTGCTGCCGAATAGCAGTGCTTGCATTGCATTGTTTTGGTTCGAAGGGTATAGAAAGCCACTTCTACACTACTATTTAAAGGCTGTGAGACATTCTAACTTAGTAAACGGGGTGACAACGCATCTGTAGTCTTCTTTCTTTGAAGTTATCTGGCGATGTCTATGGACTGTCAAGTGGACTGTAATTTCGGTTGTGACTACAGTTTAAAAAAATAGGTTATTAAAATATAGGTCATAATAATAACATTTTTTTAACGATCATAACGATTTTTTTATTAGGAATAACAATAATAACTTACTCTTCGTTGGCATTGATGATGTCCTGTAAAAATGCTGAACTTGTACATTTATAATTTTGCAAATCCTCCATTTCATCCTTAGTTTTGTTATCTTCAGCTTTGCTGCTCTTCTTGTCTTTACTTTCTTTACTTTTCTTAGATTCTTTTGATGATACAGGAGAAGATTTGCTAAGCTCGCTTTCTACGCCTGTGCCTTTTAATTTAATATATTATTTTATTATATAAATTTTAGATGGTAAGCATACTAAGGAAGAAAGAGAAAGAATAATATAATCTAACCCTACGTTAAAATTGCAATATAATTGCTTACACTACCTTGTCTACTAAACATAGTTCTACTCCCACCAGCTTCTTCTGAAGGGAAATCCGGTAGTCTATTTGTTCTTTCGTAGTATTCTAAAATCCACCTTCTTAATTCATCTCCAATTCTTTCACTAATTTTTGCTTTATTCTGAGAGTGCAGTTGTTCTTCTATAGTGACAAGTGCTTCGTGATATTCAATCTCAAGCCTATTTTGTAGAATTCGACGACTTTCTTTCACCTAATTGAACAAAATATATTATATTTACTAGCTCGCCCACAGACGTTGTTTTGTTTTATAGGTGGTGGCGCGACAAGTTGTTAGTAGGTTTCTTAATTATATTTAGTATCGTTGAGAATAAATAATTTTCTTTTTTTGGCATGAAACCAAATAATATTTTATATATGAGTTATTTTGATCCATAAATATACATAAACATAAACACTCACGCCTGTCACCCAGAGGGGTAGGCAGAGACTTCCATTTGGCACGATCCTGACACACCTCTCCGCCTTCTCCACATCTATATACCTACGCATACACGCTCGTCGGCTAAGGGTGCTCTTAATTTGAGCCATTTTCAATATATCGCCAATTTGGTCGATAAAATTTCAATAAATATACAATTTTTCAAAAACTTGACAAAAGCGTCACCTAACAGATCTCAGATATCATGATCCTCTCAACATATATCGAAAAAACTATTGTGTGATTATGACCTCATGTCACACAAATACTACGAATAATTGAATTTAGTTTCATTCAATTAACATACTATTATTTCTTACCTTTTCTGCCTTCTTTATAGCTTGGGATTCAGTGTATGGAGGTAATTCCATTCCAATGAGCAGCTGCTCCTCATGCTTTCTTCTTTTAGTCATTCTCCTCGTTATATAACCCCGCCAAACCCGTTGTATAGCAGTAGCTGCTGTAGCTGACATTTCACCTTTCTGATCCCTACCTTTCTCTTTCAACAGGCGTATTTCCTTCATAAACTGGCCTCTAAAATTTATTAAAAAGAGTAATTAGTTTGAAGTTAATATTTACTTCGTTGTATAATTTATTATTTCCCAATCTGTCTTATCTAAACGTGGTTTATTGATTGATAGTGGTTTACTGAACTTAAGTCCGAGACCAACAATAAACCACGTTTTGAACGCCGGTTTAAGAAGAGTTTATTTCATGAAAATAGTCCCTTAGCCGCGGCGCCACAATCTTCGCAAAACTTCACATAGCTGTCAAATTCCACACATTCTAGTTCTAATATATTATTATATTTCGCGTATTTTCACACTATAATTATTTTATTAAAACAGATTCTAGTTTAAACCTAATAATATGAACTAATATATTATGTTTGTTGTTATTTTGTACAAATCTTATCGGCTGACCTATGGTTACGTTTATTTTTATAAATTTTTATATATATGTTTATATAGAATATATGTATATATTGAGTGCCGTATGTATGTGTGTGTATATCTGTAAATGTATATATAGCTTTATTTATAAGGTACTTAAATATTTAAATTTATAAAATTAAATATAAAATGTATTTCAAATACACAATCTGGCAGATCGTGCGAGTATCCGTGGTTAAGGCAGACTCATCAGCGCTGTGGGTTA